>JAOWBC010000959.1:1058700-1070597 GCA_028566105.1 Hypoplectrus providencianus | reverse complement strand
GGATTGGCTCTCTACAGTGATCAATCCTAAAAGCACCAATAGTCTGACTTTCCAACATTTGGTTTGCAATAAGATGCATTTAAAAGTGACATTTTAGTAGAGTAACCTGGTTTTCTTCTACATATCTCTATGAAAATGTCACATTATGTCATTGACAGGGATATAGGCTTGAACTCGTAGGAGTGCATAATATGGACATTTACTAATTAAGGTTCATTTTTAAGGCTGTGACTCTTAACAGTAATAAACTACTGTAATTTAGAGGGATAGTGCCAAATTTCGAGGTGAAAGGGTCAAAATTCTCCATGTATGATAAGTATTATAGATTCTTATGGAGAGAGGAAGGTTTCAGTCATTCATTGGCAGAAGGATACAGTTTGATCTGAATAATAATTATGAGGTTGTGTGAAAGTATTTTAAGATCAGAATCAGTCTGATGTGTTGTGGTATGCTCAATCAATTTTGCATTGAGAGCATTACACTATAGACCTGATGCAATCTAATAGAATTGGTATTAAGCTCCTAACTGTTGCTTTAAAGCTTGTTGCAGCCAAGTGTTTCTGTATATTTCGGCCTGAGCAACTGCAGTAGTCAAATCTGAAGAGCACTTGTGCATTTTGGTGGGAAAGGTTTGCCCTTTTTTTGCTAAGTCTTACCCCACTTGACTCGAACTGAGAAGTATTTCCATTTGCAGGAGGATGCAGTGAGACTCCAGCAGCTGCAGAGAGGAGCAGGATTTACTCTCCACGTCCCAGGGGTCCACCTTAAAGCAACAGGGAGTGATTAGCTGCGGCAGCTTCAGCCAAGGTGGGTGCTGCATAGCCGGCATTTTGCATTTAAATCTCAGGAACCGTACGAGAAGTTAGAAAAGACCCAGAATGTTTGACAAAATAGTATGATACCAAACATTTTACATGTTAATCTAATCTAAATTAATCACAAATCATTAACATATTGTAGTGGACACTTGAGTAAGTCTGATGAACATATCAGCCAATGTGGGATTAAATATGAATATTAGCAGTGAAGTGGTTTCAGATTCTCTCCCCATGAGGTCATCTCTAAGAGCAGTAAACAAAAGGGGCGGGGCTGTGACTCCCAACTTTCCCTCTGGATTCGGGTTGAAAGCGGCCGCTGACCTGAGAGGGGAAGTGTGGGTGGGTATGGCGGCCGCGGGGCCCCGGCGGGGGGCCAGCTTCCACCCAAGATGAGGACTGACACCGAGGTTCAGGGGTTAATTTGTGTAACAGGCGAATTTGCATACAAATGAAAAATGACAGAATTTTTCTGTTCTCCGCAACTTTCAATGTCATCCGCATCAAGCTGGGCCTATCTGCCGCCCCCCCCCATCCTCTCTGCACGCCGTTTGAAGAATATTCATTACTTGTGAAGCTGGGGCACCTTGTTTGCTATTAATCTCCACCGCAGGTCAATGACTTAATTTGCTCAACTTTATCAGTGGTGCCATTCACTTTTTCTTTCTTCCTCCGCCCGTCCATTCCCTTTGTAGCTTTTTCTAAAGTGTTCTCATTGCTTCTCTTCATAGAGACCGGCTAAGCTTTTTAAAGCACAACAAAGGCACAGTAACTCTGGTCTCTGAAAGAGTTTTGAAGACATAAATGAATTACTTGAGAGGGAAATATACGCCAGCCCTCTAGATTGCTCCTTCTTCTCTTCTCCCGCATCGCCCAACAACTTCTGGAGAGATTTCCTCTCAAATCTCTCTTTTTTTCCTCCCCTCCTCTCTTAGTCTTGATTGGATTGATTGTTTTTCTAATCCAGGGGAAATTACTTGCAAAAAGGGGTCACATAATCATGGTGAAAATAGTGAAGAAAGGAGTGAAGTGAGAGCTTTCCACCGAACATAGGTGAAATCTGCGTACAGTATGTCTTGTCTCTATTCTTTTCCAATTAAATGCCTTTTCAGATAAAACCACACAACACACTGAAGCCATGTTTGATCTGAGTTATGGATTCAGGAAACGTGGAAATGGCTTAGAACTACATTGATCAGATATCGATCACAAATCAAGACAATTAGTCCTCCCTAAACTAATCTATGCTCTGAAAAAGTGAACTGAAAGATGTATTAAGATGCATTTTTTTTATTAACCTGCCATGTGGTGCAACATTTCGGGTGCATTTTTGTGCAATCATTGCATGATATACTGAATGCAGTGATGACACTGTTCAACAGTGATAGATGCCAATAAGCCTGCAAATGAAAACAAAGACCTGCACCTAAACTAAGGGCAGGCTAAATGATACCGTGTCTCACTTTCACTATAAAATTATATTACAAGACAGGACAGGCTAGGGCTAGCTGTAGCATGCTAGTTTCAGAGGATATCTCTGCAATACATGCAAAACAAAGATTGTTACTCAACTCCAATCAGATTTTCTCTTACCTCTAAAAGCTCCATAAATGAGAGGAGCTGCAGAGTTGGTTGCTAAATATGTGGATTTGTTATTAAGAGCAATAACTCTTTTTTTTTAAATGTAAAATAGAAGTTCTGAAGCTTTATAGTGCTTTTTCATATGCTGTCTGACTTCCTTATAAACAATCTGTTCGTCCTACAATATAATGTGTCCAAAAGCATTGCAAGGGTCCAGCAAACAAGAATGGTCTGTTTGTGTAAAGTTAGATGGACCCTTCCAAAAAATGGCGTGGATGTAGAAGAGTTCATGAATCATTACCTCAGTGAAATGGAAGAAGAAGTGCATGAGTCACCTTTAGCTTCAGCAAGCATTTCAAACAATCAAGCTTATTTAAACAAAATATCTCAGCATGTTTTATTTCCTCATAAACAGACTAAAATGCGTACATTGCAGACTCTGCAGACATATACCTCTCTTTTAATCCCTAATCTGTTGTTTAGGCTAAACTGACCAAACAAGCTAGAAGTGCATAGTCGGGCTTTCCTGAGACACGCATGAATTATGAAACCAATAGTGGAGGATTAAATGCTTCCATCTATACTGTAGAGTATTAAAGGAGCATTACACAGTATCTGAGAATCCATAAGTTTGTTTATCTCAACATACGATGCACGTCTGGCGGAGTGGTGACATTTGTTTACCTTAAACAATATTTGAGAATCTGTAAGTGAATCCTTACATTCGAGCAACCAGAGCAACACATTGTACCAAGCAGCGAGTAAAGGCTAAACAATAAAAAAAAAAAAAATGACTGTGACTTTGGTTGTTTTGCCTCCTGCAGGCGTTTTGAAGCACTAAAATCAAAATTTCCAGCTTCATTAAATAACCCCACTCCTCCTTCTTTCAGGAGAGGGAAGTTAAAGGCAAGGCGGAAAAAAGTGAAAGAGAGAAAGTATAAAGCATAAAGCGAGAGAGTGAGGGAAAAAAATGTCTTGTGAACCATTGTTTGGATCTTTATGCAAAAACCCCCTTTGTGTTTCAAACTCTTGATCCCCCATAGGCAAAGGAGAGGAGTGTATTGATCTGTGCTGAAAGGAGACGGCCCTTTCATCACGCTTCCTCCTCACCTTAGACGGCTTTGAGGGGGCTCCTTCAGGATCGCAGCACCCTCGCCTGGCTACCGGCCAGAGATTAGTACGGCGATAACCTACCCAACCCTAATAGGTAGCGAACGAAAGCAGAGGCTGTCTAATTAGCGCTGATCAAAGCCGAGGACTTTATCCCCAAAACAAACCTGCACATTTGAATGTGCTTAGGAGAGGGGAATGAAAGGGTGGAGGAGGTGAAGGTGGAAGGAGGAGGGGAGAAGTTGGAGGTTTTGAACTTTTTTTTTTTTGATGATGATATGCACAGCCTTGCCCGTTCTCCATTTCTTCTTTTCTACTTTATCTGCATACAGATATGTAAGCACAGGGAGGGCTGTGAGCAAGACTCTGAGGCTATTCATGAGTGGGAGCTTTTCACTTTTCACTTTCTTGGTACCTGCCAACATAAAACTGAAGGTGCATCGCTGTGAAAGTAAGATATTCTAGGAAACAGGAAGGTTATTTTTACTTGGCACTGTTAGATGATACTTTCCCTTAAAGGACTGGTCCATTATGGAGTGATTTGTGGTGGTTTATATCAGTCTGCAGCTTTAATTTAGTATTAAAAACCAAACATTTACATTTTGGTCCAAGTATGTATGCTTTAGTCTCAAAATGCTATCATTTTATCTTCTGGAAACCTTTCCCACATGACTTGACATACATATCCCTGTCCAGCCAGTGCGTTTTACCAACTGTTCTGGTACATTCATTGGTTGGAGAAACTTTGCAATGTACTGCTGTGGCCTCCATGTTGGCTTGCATCTGGAGGCATATGTAAAGTTTAATGTGAACCAATGTTAGACACCTGTTTCTCAGCATTGAAATACATTGAATTTATCACATATGCTCAGTTCAGATCTTCTCTCTGAGTGAGGCTTTTTTGCGCGACCAATATGTGCTCCAATTTAGTGTGGTGCAGGGAAATAGTATCTATTATCCAGGAAGTAACATGAATCCTTATTGAAAATATTGACATTTTCATCATTTCTGGTCATCTGTTCTTTTGTCAATCCTAAACACAACAGTGAAATGCAAAAAAAAGGCTTTTTTGCCAGTCGCCTAGCAACAGTATCCTTGAGACTTGAAACATTTGAACAACAAGCAGAATTTGTACAGGATTTCCCTTGACAAATACAGATGGGTGACAAATGAAAGTAAAAACCAACATAAAGCATCTCGGTTAGGTGTTGGTCAACTGCTTCCTTGTCGTTCTCCAATTCTCCAACTCTGTGGAACTCTTCTCCTCAAACAGCTCTGGAAACCCCTTTGCATTCATTATTTTCCCCTCTCTCGTTCAGGCTTTACCTTTATTGCCTCGCCCGTCTGTACATCCTCACAAGTTCCTTTTGAAGGCCGCATCTGTTCTGAAGTCTGTCCCAGTGCAGCTCTAACCACAATGAAGTCATAATGCCACAGCTTCAAAAAACCCAATCTGACGCCTGTCTGACTGCACTTTGAGATAAGAATCACACTAAAGGTTTTCTGTGCTGGAAAACACGCCAAAAGTCATATGTGAAAGCAATTAGCGTGATTGCAGAGAGGAAGGAGAAAAGTGCAAATGTGTCACCGATCAAGACATCATACAGCTAAGTGTCTCGCTTTTTATGGCGGAAACTCTTTAAGGGGACCAGACTGCTGTGCATGGAGGTATGAATGTCTGGTGATGAATGCTGCAGACTGAGATGCAGAAAGTATGGCCAGCATCCATACATTTTGCTGTTCCACTGGGCTGGTTTGCTTTTGCCATACGTCCATTCATCATATCATCTCCTTCGCTCTTCCAATTGAATTTAAGTGTTTTCTTCATTAGTCGCTGTTTCTTTGAGGATCGGAGCCAAGCAGTGCTGATGAGGAGGCTAAAATGCAGCCGCAAATGTGTCGAACCTCATCCCATTTACTGTCAGGCGTTCCCCCACAAGTTTGATGCAAATGTACAAATTGCCACGACTGTGAATGTATTTGAAATTTGATCACATTTCATACCCACGCACTCGGCCTCTGCCCCCCAGAACTTCACTCACCATCAAAAAAAAAACATGCACGCCTGAGTTTTCTCCTAATGAATTCCAAAAAAAGTTTATTTTTCCATATTTTGACTTTTTGTATTAAATTGACACATTCCCAGCCATTCGTGGCCACCAAGATATATGTGCCGTGTCCTAATCTTAATGGAGGGGTCCGGTTTTGCATACATTTCCCAAAATATTAGATGCGAATGTTTGGCCTCACTGCTCCGGGAAAGTTCAGACTTTTAACACACAAACTAGATGAACACAGGCTGCTTTTTCATGCCCTGATTTCACTCTCAGCTGTCTCTTTGCTCCGTATTCAAGATCTCATCTACCTGTGATCCTCAACACGTGGGAGCCATCTTTCCTCTGGCATTAAACATATGCTCCAAACATATGTTCCATGAAACATATGCTCTGCTGCAGCTCCTGTTGGCTTCTGTTTTGTGCCAGTATACAATCGTTGGATGTCAAAATTTGAAATTCAAGTATTCAGCACCTTTCCGGGAATCTAAATGAATTCTGTATTCAGATGATATTGAAGAAAAATGAGGAATTTCACGCCCTGTGAGGCAAAATAGCATCCAGGGGAGTCGTATGAGTACAGTATGTCTGTTTATTCATCTACATGTCTATGTGTGTGTGGCCAACAAGCGGTGCATGTGTGTGTGTTGGAGGGAGGATTATTACCCATTGCCTCCGTGCATTAAGCCTCCCCTCATCCAGTGCCAAAGGCCTGACCCAAATATGGCTGAAAGACAACATGTGACCTGCTTAGCGTTTCACCCCCGGCTCCGCTCGCTCCAGGCTGTGGTGGTGGTGGCGGTGGTCCGGTGTAGTGGGGGCGGGGGGGTTGTCGGTGTGCAGGGAAGGTGGGGAGGTGGGAGGGGGTTCAGTCTATTAGTGGGAGAAAGCACAGATGCCGGCAGATGGCTAACATATTGTCCAGAGCTGACCCGAGCGCGGAATAATTACTGGAAAGTTCAGCGCTCTCAGGTCTGCAGCCTGACTTCACCTCCGGTCAGCAACTGTTGGAAACACAGCAGAGAAATCAACTGTATTACAGCAGATTTACTATATAGGTCTTCTGTTCATTCATTTTAATATGATAACGAGGGACAGCACCTTCATGTTGCTTAGAACAATTTCAGATGGCATCTCTTTACATAATTTTTCATGCGAAATATCTGAGGATTTTATTTTTCAAATACGAAGATTTCCTGCTTTTGTCTGTTTTGTAGGCCTATCATATAAAACAATAAAACACATATTTGTCTTTCAAAACATGACTTCAACTTCAAACTGACTTGATGTATTTTTCCCCTATTTTCTGACACTCCTTTATCACTTGAAATCATAGTGGCCTTCCAGCAATTTGTCATTTTTTGTTATAATATTAGTTTCAAGGTTACAGGAAAATATTTTTATATATTTTTCATTTTTTTGCCCTTGTCTCCAACAATGAATATGAGATGAAACTCTAATTAGCTGCCAAATCATCTTACAGTATGAATACAGTATGAAGTATGAATGTATTCTTACCAAATACAGTAAGACAGGTTATGGCCATACTGTAGTTATTTAACAAGAAAGGAAGCCAATAGATATACATGAAAACTAAAAATGGTTTGTTAGGACTCTGGCTCAGAAGCATGCCTTATACTTTCTAATTTCAAGAAGCACTTTGAAAAATTGTTAAAAGAAGATGATTTCTGCTGAAAAAAAATAATATATAACCACACAGGCATATTTTTCCACTTGCTTTACGAAAACAAGGTTTAAGCTATACAGTATTGAGTTGATGTGATGCAGTTTTTCGCTGCAGAACTACAGTTATGAAAGCCTTTATGAAAGAGCAGTAATGTGCTGCTCACTATAAAGGTACACGCTGATGAGGTGTAACAGTAAATCTGCAGAAACACACTTAATGACAACATAATAGGAACTTTGAAACACTTTACTGTTATGTGTTTCTAAAAACATACGCGTCTTCTTATGAAGATCTGAATTGCTTCCTGTTTCAATGACTTTGCAGCACTTTGTGTTGCAGGAACATAAATAACTCCAGAGCAGAGAAGAGTATGCTGGATATTCACGCATGCAGCACATGTGTACTTTTGCATCAGCCTTTCATTGCTGAAATTGAGCTGTTTATGAAACTGCACTCTATTTGGTAACCCCCCCCCCCCACCCCACCCCCAGAACACACACACAATCACACACACAGACATCCACAAACACACACATGGATGCAAATGTGTCTTTTGGCTATGAAAAAGCTGTCTGTACTCATTTGTAGTCTTCGGCCTGAGGATAAATCAGATCACGGTGATGGCGGCTGCCTCCCTCCTCCTGCTCCCTTAACCGCACCCCCCCTCTCCCCAGCTCGTGGCTACAGGCCCAGCCGGGGCCCAGGTAGCGCTGCAGGGGCCCCCCGTTCAGGCAGCAGGCTGCAGATGCTGCTCTCGATCGGGCTCTGTGTCCCCCAAATGTCCCGATGCCGGGAGACCAGACATATTACTGCTGGAGTGACATTAAAACCAACAGAGAGGAATGTAAACCCCTGAACTCACCATTCAGTCGGTCACATGACTCTCACTGTTAGAAATATGAGTAAATATAGCTCTATTATGCCCTCAGTGGCAGTAGACGCACCGAAATGTATTGTTTATGTTGCTATAATACAGATCTGGCCCTCATTGATGTCTCGTCGCCGGAATTTATTCACAAGCGCACAATTGATATGGATCGAGAGTCGACCTGCAACAGTCTGCAGACATTAATGTAAACAAGGTTGATGTTTGCCGAGGCGCAGTTATCAGCGTGCTCGTACGGAGGCGGGTTCAAAGCAGCGCACGGCGGCTACAATAACAGACAAAACAAGCCTGTGGCCCGACAACGGATGAATATACATTAACTCATAGCAGCGTTCCCCTTTTGAAAGGCCAGAATTCATTTCATGCTAATGATAATGACAATAATTCACAATGGACAAGAGAGGAGGCCTTGCAAAACAACTGCGTTCCCCTCTTAATATGATCAGTCGTGATGATTTTCTCCACGATAATGATTCATCAAACGATCCTGCAGCGGTCACAAAAGGGCTCAAGTCATTAATAAAAGAACAGAGTCAAAGCACCTTGGGGATTTTTTTTTTCTTTCCTCCCTCTCCCTGCATTCGGACCTACTTATCATTAAAGCAAGTAAAAAGTGACTGCTACATCTGAATGAAATCTCATTGTTGGATTTCAAGATGTGAATAAAATTCCATTTCAAATTAGGGCCCATTAGCATCACTAAGAGTCGTAAGATTCGGGTGACCTTTTCGTTCCGGATATCTGGATCTTGGAAGTTTTTCTCCGTTCCTTTACAGAAGTGAAAGGAAGGTCTTCTCTCCTTTTTTTTTCTCCTGCTCCCCCTTAGAGATTAACCTCCAAATGGAGATATCCAGCATCTGAAAAGAGGGTGACACCTATTTTTCTTGCATGTGTCATAGAAGAAATCAAACAATAGCTGTGATGAGCCATCAGATGCTTTTTCATTTTGATGTCCAGATAATCACCTGTCAGTCAAACCATCTCAATGTTATAGATTTACCACACTGCTGTACCCTAAACTCTACAGAGTTCAACTATATGTGTTAAAACTCAAGTTAGTAGTAAAAACAGTTGGGGACATAGTTAGAAAGACAAATGTGTTTACTGAATAGGAAAAGCATTTTTTGAATTGCAGCACTAGCATCTTGCTTTTATTGAGCTGAACCCATGCTCGATACCTGCTGCTTTTATTCTGACCATTCCTTCTCTCACAGGTTCCCCAACTTAATAAAAAAAGCAAAAATTGAATTGCTCTTTGGACAGCAATAATAATAATTGTAATAATTTACATGTACCTTACATATCTTTTACACCTAAATATAAAATGTCCAAAGACATCATGCTTCTAAATACAAGCAGCTCCGCCTTTGGGGTTGCATTGCTGGAAAGTAGATACTTGGATAATATTCTTTTTCAAAAGTTAAGCAAATTAGGTGCAGATGCATGAAGCATGCTCAATGAGACTTCAGTGTGAACTATGTAACCAAAGCCTCCAAGGCCTTCATGATCTAGCAGTAAAAAAAAAGGATGTTATGAAACGGAAATTTGTTTATCTGACATTTTTAAATTCCTGGAGATGTACGTGTTTGCTGGGATGAGACCGAACTGAGAGAGGATGATGAGACGAGGAGAGAAAAGGGGTTGACAGAAAAGAGGAAGAAGAAGGGGGGTTGGGGGGCCAGCGGTTCGGAGGTCAGACCAATAAACAAACAACGCATCGATTTCCTGCCGCTCTCTGCCGTTCCTGGGGAAACCCCCTCGCCTCCACCATCAGGTTACACTCATCTCCACTTATGTTAAAGACGCTCCTCGCAGGGGGAAACCCGCCCTCCCCTCCTGCGCCTCCCCCACTCCCCTTCTCCCTGGTTAATAGCATCCTTCGGACATCTCCCGGGGACGGTGCATCTGAGGTGAGCCACTACCAGAGATTGGTAATCATTTTATTAGAGGAAGTCGGAGCCGGGCCCCCACTCAGAGAGACGGATAAATGGTCGGGCCTGCAGATCCGAAGCTCTCAGCCTGTTTACATGGTGGAAATAAACAGATCTACCCCTCATGCTTTAAAGGCTCTTCACAAGTATTATTTGCACTTATAAAACACTTGTAAAATAGCTACTTGTGATTTGCAGCTTAATTTAACATTGTCTTTAAATAACGGGGCAGTGTGATGTCATGGCCAGTTTCTTCTAGAGACAGGAGGATGATGATATATAAGGAAATCTGTGGAAAAATAGCTGAGTTGTATAAATGCATTACAGCAGCAAGACTTCTTACTGCAGATGTTGTGACTTCCAGATATTTACAGCCTTTTGGACTTAATAATCACATTATGCATAGTTGAAATAAAAAGGAGACTTGAGAGGAGGATTCTCAAGATTTTGCTCAATAATTTGTAACAGTTAAGATTTGAGGATGCGGAAACAGGGAATAACAATGACAGAGAGCCAGACAATTCTGGAGTAAGTTACACACAGTTTATAGGTTATCGCCCAAATGTACCACATGCATTCTTATTCAGTCTTTGATTTAGCTGAAATGTTTGACAAACGCAGGCTGGTAAATGTATTACTTGACTAATATGAAAAGAAATGGATGAGGCAGGTGAAGGGAAAATGGCTTTACCCGAAACAGTGAGTTCTAATAAAGTGGCTGAACACTGAACATCCCAGATTAATGATATCCAGCAGTAATACAAGGTGGACGTTTTTCCTCTCGGGACGACTGGCAGGAAATAACCTCACACCTTCGTTTTTCTCTTTAATTTCACGATCATAAAGTGCTGAGCTTTCTTCCCCTCCTTGAATTTTCATCCTATAGCCTGTCCTCAACCACAAAAGTAGAGAAATGTAAAAGCCTTTTTTTTCTCTGTGTTTTTAATCCCTTTGCACCCTAATTGGCCTCTCTTTACTGTGAAGTGAGTTCAATCTGCAAGCAGATAAAACAAGTGTTGGGTGAGGGCGCAGGCACCGTGGCGCTGTGTTCTCAAGCATGAAGTGAGCGGTTTTGAACTAATATCCAAGCCTCTGCAATTAAAAGACTCCAGAGTCGTTAAAGTAACTCCCTTTTTTTTATTCTCTCCTGGAATACTGCCTCACCTATTCTCTGCTGGAGATGAGACAATGATAGCAGCTCTCAGATCTGCACCTCTTGTATGTGTGAATGCAGATCGGCCTGATTACAGCTGCGGATTCGGGCCCGTTCATTCGTCATTTGCAGCCTGAACACGGCCTTTCATCACGTCAGGAAGTAGAGTATCGAATGGTGCGGCGGTCAACAGCATGCCTGACCCTTTGGAAGGGCGAAGAATGGCGACAGGACCCTTTTGTGCGGGGTGATTTCTTACGGAGCTTCGGCCCACCCATCCAAACACAATGGCGCTGTTGTGTCGGTACCAGGATTAACAACGACTGGTATTGATCCGGCGTCTCTTTCTTCCTCCGTGTCCGTATGAGAGGCCGGTCAATATCTGCAAGCTTTGATTTCTTTGTGGCTGTCTCTGCCTCTCAAGCGATTCTCTAATGTTATCACTGACAGTGCAGGGAGGGTTTGATATGAAGATTTGAGACAAGGTTCCACAGCAAACGTCTAACTTGAAGAAGCACAGCAAAGGAATGTGGATGAAATGAATTTATGAGATTGCAAATATTAGTATTTGCTTAAATATTCTGTGTTTACTAGTCCATACTGTCCACCTATGACATGTGAAAGCATCATCGCTGATTAAGGAATTGCAGCCAGTGCAACATTGTGTGTTCAGTCTGCTT
>JAOWBC010000959.1:1054173-1057316 GCA_028566105.1 Hypoplectrus providencianus | reverse complement strand
GTGTGTGTGTGTGTGTGTGTGTGTGTGTGTCTTTAGTTTGATTATTTGGAATTTGATTAACAAATGATTGCCTGTGATAGATTTATATTTAAAAAATATTCTCATATTGTCATAATGATTTTAAAGCCCAGGTTTTGACTAAGTTACTATGAATGTATTGGATAGGTGTAGAAGTAATTTTATTTGTATAATTTGTTTGACTACTTGTTATAACCAGATCTGGAAATAACGGGATAGTGTGTCACTATAACGAAAAACTTTTATTATTGCTTTTTAACTACAAACTATCATTCTGTTTGTTTGTTTTTTCCAACCTAGTAAGCTTGGTCAGCGAGGGTCCTTTATTATTTAAAGGAACAGCCGACACCTTGTGTTAGTCATTGACATTTTTAAGCAGCCAACATATTTTCATTAACTTGGATTAAGTGAAAATGCACTATGAAAGGGAAAAAGTTCTATTGTAAAAACATGCAGTGCCACCTGTCAATCTCAGGGTAACCACTTAGTGATTTAGCCCATATACCTACTCGGAAAATGTTCACTGAGGTTATATATCCAGAGAATAGAAGGCTCAGTCTCCTTGACTTTTATCCAACAAGTGCAGTCGCCCTCTGTTGGACATTAAAAATAATGCAGGTTTAAGGTACTCTTATATGTTGCTCCAGATTGTACTGTTTTGAATTAAGTGGGATGATTGATTGTTCCCCGAAACATATTGTTTTATTTTGTCATGATAATGGGATTTGCACAGGCATGACATGAATAAGCATTTCTCCTTGCACTGCCTGGATTCAACCTTCCCTTTCTTTGCTTGGGATAAATTTCCATGACGCAGGAGTTGACGCATCCTCCCGGCGTGAAGGCGCGCGTGCACCAAGGTTGGATTGTCGCTGGATTTACTGTACAGGTGGAGAGGTGGCTGTGCTGGAAGGAGCCGGCAAACATGACGCAGGTGCAGCTCTTGGCTTTGACTTTCAGGCTGCAGCCAGTTTGTGTGTGTCGCTTTCCTCTGCCAACCTGCAGGGCACGAGAGTTCACATTGTGAGGCGACATACTGACGAGCTGCATGCCAGTGACCAGAAAAACAAGAAGAAAAAAAAAAAAAAAAAAGGGATTCCCCTCCAGTCAAGGGAACCACGACATGAAATACTGAAGCTGCCAAGGCCCCTGAAACCAAAAAAAAAAAAGCCCGGACATGTCTGAAAGCTTCCTCTCATTCGTGCATGTGTCTCATGGTATCACAGAGTTTTGATCTCATCCGGTCGGACACTTTGAGGGAATATTTTTCCCCCTGCCTTCCCAAAGCAATCTGAATAATTTTCAACTGCATATTTTAACTCTCAATCTATCTTTGATGTCTTATTTGTGTGATTATGTCTCCCTGCTTGCAAAAAAAACAAGCAATATGCACCGACTGTCAACCACTCGTGGCACTTTCCTCCTTTTTTCTTTCTTCCCTGCGCACGGTTGGGACTGTTTTTGATTTTTTTTTTTTTTTTGGAGGGATCAAAGCAAACTCCCTCATGCTTCACTTCAAGTAAACACGAAACGGACGAGATGAAGAAACTTTAAAACATTGTCGAGGCGTCCTGTTGAATTCCGAGTCTCTCCTGAGAAGCATCTTTGACGCTGCTCGTCTTTAAACAAGTTAAGAAGTTTTTTTGTCGGGCGTGGGCGACCATCTTAACCTGAGCAATTAAAGCCGAGACAAACCGCCGAGGCTGCAGAAAGCCGACGACAGCGACCGCGCCACCTCTAATTATTGACTGGCCCCTGGCTTGGCGGCGAAAAACCTTCATTATTCTTCTTCCTGTGGTAATTTGTATTTGCCTGACATTCATCATATATTGTTGGTAACCTTTAATTCATCTGCTGTTAGCACTTTTGTCTGCTGAAGTAAGGCTCCGGGCAGGCCGGCCTTCCTCATGCAAATGGAAAAACTGTAAATTGGCAATGTGGAAACGTGTGTCTGCCCGAACTTTACAAATAACAATAAATACTATCCGCTTGATTGCTTTATTCTCCTGCTTGTTTAGTTTTTAACTTTTGTTAAGGAGGAGGAAAAGTCTCTCCTTTCCTTTCTTCCTTCCCTTGAGTTCTTTTCCTTTCCTTCTGTTCCTTTCCAAACCCCTTTCTTCTTCCTTTAATGTCTTTTTTTTCTGACTTTGTTCTTTTGCTTATTTTTTTTCTAACTTCCTTACCCTCCTTTTTTTGCCACCTTTTCTTCCTCTCCTATTTTCACTTTAAGCACTTCCCTTTCCTGTAATTTGCCTTGTTTCTCCCTGTCTACCTTTAAATTTCTCCTTGTCACAAACTTTGTTGTGTTCTTTTTTGTTATTGTCCCTTTTCCCCCCAATGGTCTCCCTTCTTCTCTCCTTCATCCCTCCTGCCTCCCTTCTTTCATGCCCTCCTTTTGATTAAAATCCATCCCTCACTATAATGGAAAGCTAACAGTGTACATTTGTGTCTTGTTATCACCTTGTCCAGCCAGACGATGACTCCATTCAGCCTGTGTCTCTGTGACAGACAGCTGATGTGGATAACCCTGATCTGGTAAACTCCTCCCACCTGGTTCCTCACAAAGCATAAAACAAACGCCTAGGATTATTTCCTTTCATATGTGACCCAGGACTGCACGTCTGCCTGTCCACACAGCACCTTCATCCATTTCTGAGTCACTCCAAGCTGTGTCAACATGATCCGAGCAGAATACTAATGTCCCGTCCCGAGATCAAAGCGGCAGCTTGAATTCCTGCAGGTTGTTTCAAAGGGTGAAGCCACAGGGATGAACCTCTGTCAGCACTTTCCCTGCCCCGAGCAAGACCCATTTCACTCTGAAAATAAAAATAAAATAAAAGGACAGGAGTGAGTGGGCAGTGCACTGTCTTCTGCAAGAAAGTCCTGTGCAGAAGTTTTCACCTCGATTTTGGGCTGAACTTTATCACTCAGGCTTATAATTTTCCCTTTTCTGTATCTGTAATGAAGCATCCAATCCTTATAACCTGCTGCATGAGATATTTTTTATTGTTTCTGCAATTTAAGCGTCCAATGCATTACTAAAGGGATGTAACATGAGTGAAGATTCAAAAGGACAGGAGCACCTGTTCACTCCTTTGCTCAATTCGTGAAATACACTGACATCT
>JAOWBC010000959.1:1046673-1049173 GCA_028566105.1 Hypoplectrus providencianus | reverse complement strand
GATCGTATTGTTAACAGAGAAAGCAACATATCCATTTCCTTAACGTTAGGCACGAAAACAACTTGGCTAAGGTTTGGAAAAAATAACAGGGTTAGGCTTCAAAACATTATTCTATCCTTTGAACACAAAAATAGGCCTCCTGGTTGGGAAACCTCTTGGGCAATCAATTACCTAAATTCCATTTCAGTGCATTTCTTCTCATAGTAATAACTATGAAGCAATATTGAAAGCAGCCCACTCTGCTTACACGTACTCTGGACAGTTTTGTTTTTAGAGGGCTTCTGTTGTCTCCAACCCATTTAGGATCAAATTTAAAGGCAAAAACATGTCTTAAGTTTTCCTTTGTTTCGGGGGCATGAAATTTGAAATGATTAAAAAGTCCTGTCAGTGGAACCCTGATAGAAAACCGCCTGTAACCTCCAGGCTGGATCCTGCCTGCTGATCTGCATCGTTCACACTGTGTTTAATAAGAATTGTCACATTTTTTAACGTTGCACTGTCGGAGAGTCGAGGCCCGCTGACCCAGAACAAACTAAATTACAGTTATGTAATGCTTGTTGCTGACTGACTCTATTTCTGGCACTGATTTTTGAACCAATTAAACGCTGCCGATCAGACTTGAAGGGTGTCTGGTTTTCTTCAACTTCACTGTGATATGCGAAAAACATAATTACTGAACATGCTGCGGAGAGAAAGTGACATATGTAGGCTGAAAGAACCTTCTGAGGCAGGGTTTCATCCCAAATGTGCAGAATTAGGATCGACATCTAATACAGCAAATTTAGAATGTCATTTTTGGTGTCGCTGATTCGCAAACTGCATTGCCAGCTGACAGTGTCATACAGGCAAAACAAAACTTCACATAACACCAAATTATAGCCTGAAATTAATTTAAGTTTCACACTGTTTAGTAACCTTTCCAGCTGCTTTCAATTTTGTTTCTTTAAATCCAATTTGAAGTTCAAAATACAAGTTTAAAAAAAACAAAGGAAATAGCACAAATGTTAAAACCTTAAAGACAATAATCTAATAAATAATTCACCCTACTGGACTAAATATGTGCATCACTGGTTGACAACCAAAAGTGCCAAACTTCTCTTACTGTTAATAACATGAATCAAACTTTCTAATGCATTTCCACTTTCTTAACATGTGTAAAGTGAGAGCAATCGTTATTGCCTTATGTCGACTCTTAATGTGCACCCAATATATAGGTTTATTTGATTAGATGCTGCTAACATTCTTCTGGAGCAGCTTGGCCACAGTCTTAATCAGAACGAGTCTTTTACTCAGTGGTGTAAAACGCACAGGGCTGACTGATGCAGATTGCAGTGCAGTAAACGCAGTTTCAGTCATTATTGCAGCGCCTTGTTTTTTCTGTGGAAAAGCTGGAGTAAAGCTTCAAGTGCCTCCCTTCTGGTCGTCTATTTATCGAATCTTTGGTATTCTGCTGGGTGAAGTACACCTTCCCTGGCTGCTTTTACCGACACACATATTTTAACAGGACACAGGGAGTCCAATTATTTGCCCACTTCTCACTTGTGTTCCTGGAGAGCCCCACTCAAGTGATTGGCTGCTGAAATGCACATTGACATCTATTTCTCATTCATGTGTGCCACACTTATTCCCACCAACAGTAATTTCTAAACTGATTTCCTGCACAGACTCACCTCGAGTGCCTGCAGTCACTTCTTGTCAGGGCATGAAGCCGGTAACGCTAAACTACGACAGGAGAGATGAGGGAAAAAATAGCAGAAAAAACAATTTCTAATCTCACACCTTCACTTACTTTTGATGAGCCCCGAGGCGGGGCTGAATAAATGCCAGACCTGGATACCTCAAAAAGTGGCAGAAAATTGAGTTGTGAATCATTTCGCCCCTAACTGCTGTCGTTACAGGTGGCTTGGAAATAAATCCTCTTCTGAACAACCAGTTTGTTAAGTGTAATTTCACTGCTTACCCTTAAAAATTCATACATTTCAAACAAATTTTCCTTTTGACAAATCTGGAAGCTGTTCAAGCGGTGCAGCACACAAGCAGTGGAAGGTTAATTCACCCCAGCGTCCTTGCATAATATTTGCTGCACGATGACAGGGAGGCGACACGGTGGCAGCCGCTTGATTGACAGTCACTTAGGGGTGTGCCATTTAACCACGGTGACCTTCCCCACATGTCACCGCCCTTATGAAAAGGTCACCCTTGTTGCACTAATGAGTCATCTGATTTCATGACCGCACGATGCAGCCAAACAGTTGTGTTGAGTAGATTTTCTCATTTCAGGTCGAGTCGGTGGAGTTCATATTGCCAGAGAGGTGAATGGAGGTGCTGGTGTGGATGTTGATTGAAAGAGGACATAATATGCTCATTCTCAGGTTAGAGAAAAATATATTTTTTCTCATTTCGTCTGTCTGAAAAAACCTGTATTCATCTTTTGTTTTAGCACCTGTCTCTTTAATCCTCTTAAAAATTCCAGCCTGTTCTGATTGGTCAGTTTCTGAGT
>JAOWBC010000959.1:1036491-1046573 GCA_028566105.1 Hypoplectrus providencianus | reverse complement strand
TTTTCATCTTTATTCTCTTTATATGTGCTCTCATTCTAAACAATTGCTCATTCTTTCTGATTGTATAATGAGTTTGTAATGGAATGGTGTCTTGAGGGCATTTTGAAAAGCAGGACACAGATATAGAGTCAAAATAACATGCATTATTATCTTATCATTGTCTTGTTATTAACACTGAGGCCATGAAGTATGAGTGCTGCTTTCATTGCCATCCATCTGCTCCGCGCTCCTCTTTGCTCCAGGCCTTTAGCCCGCTATGTCACATACGCTAACACAGGAATTAGCAGAATAAGCAGATATTATCTTACAACTCCATAATGGAAGCACATAACTAAATACCTCGAGGAAATTGCATAAACAAAAAGGTAATTGATTCCAGGCAAGCTGCAGGTGGACACTTAATTACAGGAAATTTATTAAGCAATGTCCATTAATCACATTGACATGGAGTTATTAAAGGGATGCACTGTTTGTACTCGCTGGGTAATGCAGCAATATTAGGACGAGACGCTCAGCCAATGGGATTGTTCTGCACGGGCATTGTTTAATTCAGATAAATAGGAAGAGGATGTGAAATTAACCATTTCACACTGTAGATTAATGTTTACACATAGTACTGTTACTTTTACTTCTCCGACTGCTACTCTTATTACCATCATTAATATTATTATACTGTACTATTATTCCTAGTACTATTTATACTTTCACAACTTCTGCTTTTGTGTTAATACTGTTTCTCTTCCTAGTTGTACTTCCGCTACATGTTCTGAGATAAAAATAAAAAAAACTCTGAGTGCCTGTACGTTAACATTTTCATGCAAATTCAGTGCAATCACATAGAATAGCTCCATTTACAGTTTGTATTCCACTGTAGATATCTTTATGATATGTTGAGTGGAGCTGTGACCAAAATGGAAGGAACAGACTGTGACAGTAATCCACACTGACAGACTTCTCTCTTTCCAAGAACCTGTCTGCATCCTCCTGAAGGAGAGACTCTGAGAAATTGGCCTTATTCCCCACACACTCTGAGGCAAGTGGCAATTAAAGCGCTGATTAACGTGAGCCCGCTCTCGAACACAACTTCATAGGAGTCTGACAGAACAGTGGGGAGAAGGGGAGATAATTCAGAAATCTCCTGACCTTGTGCTTATTATCTCCGGTTAATGACTGTTGCTGCTGCTGTTGGCCTCCTGATGAAGCAGGAACCTGGTCAACCTGTTTGATTAATTTTTCTTCATTTCGTGTGTTTTCGTCTTTGTGTTGTGTACAGTGGAAGACATCACAGAAGTCACATCCTCGGGGGCAGCAGCCTCATTTGTTTATAGAGTTCTTTGTGTGCGGTTTTCCCTCTGTGGTATGACATTGCTTTGTCTTTTCAACGGTACAAAGACGTGAAGTATACACATTTATATTATACACTATACACACAATTAACCAGTCAGTTAGTGTTTGTCCTTTTGATACACCAATATGAATAATCCCATTACCTATAACATTTGAGAAGATAAATGAATTGTTCAAACATTGCATTTGTTCTCTTTGAGGGTATATTTCCAAAAAAAGCACAAGTTTGTTTATGTTCAGTTTTCATTTGCATTGCATTTTTGTCAAAAGAGTAGCAAGTTATCACATTCTGTTTAAGTTTAGACAACGTTCCCGCTTTTTTAACAATGTTAGTTGTAGCAATATATTTTAGTAATCCATAACCTGATTTAAAAAGTTAAGTACACCCTTTGTAGTGTTTAATATGTCAAAATATGCTTCCTTGCTTTTTATGTCCAAACACATTGTTTTTGAAGGCAGCTGCACAAATAAGTCTTGCCTTCAGTGAGTGATTTTCCTACATTACCCAGAATGCAAATCTTCATTATGAAGTGTACAGCTATCAAGCAAACCTGGTAAAATTTAGATGCAGAATAAACTGTCTTGTAGGAGCTAAGACGCTCTGTGTCCCCTTGCGCAGACCGGCGAGTTAGTGTGAAGCGACAGCAGCTGCTTGATTCATTGTTATTGATCCATAATGTGATCAAATTCATTACGGTTATTCTGTGCTGCGGGCCAGTTAAACTCCTCCACATCAAGCACGGGGTCACAGTCAGCATTTGCTGTGACCTCAGGGTGAAACTTGTGCATCCAGCCGACTGCGGCGGCTGCAGGAACCAGCGACGGCCTCGCATGCCTCAGTTTGATCCCATAACAGATTGATATACCAAATCGGAGCTGACACGCATTGCTAAAGATGCCAATGGTAATTAATTAGCATCTCATTTTGACCACGGCACAACAGGATGTGGAGCTTGCTTCTCGATGCCATTTCCCCCCTAGGCTTTGTATTATCAGGGTCAAAATCCCGGCTCCGTGCTCTGAGGGCCGCTTAATAAATTGAGGAGGGCACGTTGACAGTCAGATTTTCATGGCGCGTCCCTGTCTCGCTGGTTCCCAGCGCCCCTGGCTATGACAAACTGTCCCAGCTTCGCTGCCGTTGAACGCAGCTCAGGAGATCAAAAGGCGACGGAGGGGGACTTAAAATGCGTCTCGTTGGAGTTATTAGCTGAGAGCCGTTTCATTGGCATCTTGACATTTGGCCTGTATCGCTGATTGAGATGGAAAGAGGTCAAATATGACTGAGGAGGTGTAGTGGTTTTAGAATTTTGAAGTGATGACCCCCCTCCTTCATTAAAATAAGAGCCCTGTCCCACTGGAAGCCACATTTACTGCTGTTCTTTTACTTTTTCTATTGATGTTTTATCCCACTTTACTCTAAGGGGGTGTGTTGGGCTTAGTTTAGTTCTTCCTCACAAACAAAAAGAAACATTTTTAGAAAATGACTCTGCTTGGAATAACATGCCCACACCTAATGTAACCTGTTAATTAGAAGCATGTTAGATGTGTGGATCAGGACATACCTTCATTCGCGAGGTCAAACCTGTCCAAACCAAATCTGTCCAAACAATTCTAAACAGACAGTATATAATGTACAATATGACATCAAAGGAATGGTTAACCCCAAATCCAAAAAACATGAAAATGTCTCTTTCCAGAAATAATGGAAGGGAACCTTCAACAACTTTGTTGTGATCAGTCACATGGAGGAACTATTTTCTTGCACCTAATCACATCCACCAACGGTATCCCTGCACAGAAAGGAGGGTTCATGTGAACTGGCAGCATTAAACTACCCTTCCTGCAGTGACACAGTTGATCAATGTAGTTCCAAAGAAAGAAAATAGTTCCTCCATGAAACTGCTCACAACATGCTCTGTGGATTATCGGCAGTAACTGGATCATGGTTTCTGGAGAGAAGCATTGCTGTTTGGTGCCGCTAATTTATTTTTCTGCCCCGAAAAGAACAAGCTGAGTGCTATCGAGTTCCATAAAACTTGAGCGAACTGATATCTTCTAGATTCAGCTACTAATACCAAAACAATCTAGACTGATAAGTAATGCTTCAGATAAGGAGGGAAACATGTATTTTTGATTTTGGTATGAACTGTCCCATCAAGTAATAAAAATGCAGTACTTACATTTATCACTTATAGATATTATTTTTGTTGGAAAAAATAAAATAACATTTTTAAAAACGATAGGGAGTCAAGTGGCTCAACAAAGAATCTTGAAAGAAAAAACTGGCAAAAAAAAAAAAAAAAAGATCCTAAAATAAGACAAATGTACCAACCTCTGTGGAGCTGAGGAAGCTGCTGTATGTTCACTTCCATCTATACTCCACCTGAAAAAAGCCTAAACTGTATTATTTTACTATAAACATTCACAAAGTTTTAAATGTATTGCATTTGTAATTGAAAAAATATCACTTCAAATATCACAAGTCCTATTCAGACCTAGTACAGTTTAAATAGATTGCACATTTGTTTTTAGAAAAAATGTGAAAATGAAATTACAAAGTTTAAAAAATTCAGCTGTAGTTACAAAAAAACGTTTTTATCATGTTGCTGTTCTGTTTTCATTCCTCCATGCATTTTTAAAGTAAGTGAGTTTAAAAGTCCCCTGGGGTCACAGAGTTCTGAGCGTATTACAGCACACTAAATGACCATGGAAAGTTTGAATTCAGGTACGCAAAAGAAAAACACCCAAATTGCAGTTACAGGCATTTTCCATGACAGCAGCAATCTAATCCTCTTTTTTTCTTCTTTTGGGGTAAGATGTTTTTATAAACCCCTCGGGGTTTTCATTGCCTCAACCGCACTCTGTTTGTATCCCTCTTTTTTCCTCCTTTTTTTCCTCTTTTCGGCGGTGTATGTGCAAATAAACTTAAAGCTGCAGAAAGGCTCAGAGGTGGAAAAAGAGAAGCGATGACAAAAGACAGAAGGGCAGAACTGATGTGTTTGATCAAATATAACTCTGGTTTGGACCAAACCAGCGCACAGCTTAGCCAGAATCCAATTCATTTTGAACCTCAAATACGCTGTCAGAACCTGTTCGAACTTTGTCATTGGCAAACCATGCTGTATGCTCCCAGGTCTGCAAATTACAGAAATCAATATGATGGTTGAAATCAAGAAGACTTGTGTCAACAAAAGCATCGTCCTTCACTTCAGTGGGAATTTCAGACAAAGCTGCTGTTTACCTGAAGGCTTTGACTTTTTAGGTTCACTGTTTTTAAGGAATGTCTTTGCTTTCTTGGATCGAGAGAAAAAGGAACAAAGGCTAAAAACATTTGTTGCGAATTAAGTCTTCAGGGGAAGAGAGTTGAAAGAGAAAAAGCACCTAGGCTGCAGCCTGAGGAGTGATGGGGTACAGTAGGTAGATTGAAGCGTCCTGCCTCTGCCAACCACAGCGCCGCAGTCAGATACTGTGGCTTATTGGATCCAGGCTCTGCGGATTTGGGGGAACGAGGCACGGCTCGCCCGCCCAGTCAAACCACAACAGAAGGCATGAAAACAAACTTCTCAGAATAGCAGTCCTCTCCGTAGTTTGGCTGCCTGTTCAAAGATTTGTGGGGAGATGTTTGATCTTAGTTCAATAATCAGCCGTTTTTGTCAAAAGCTGCACCAGGCGACTTAGCACTCTGGTGTCTCCAAACGGCAGTGAGAGGCAACTGCCTCAACTTTAAAGGTGCAGTCTGCAACTTTCAAGCCTGCATGCAGGTGGATTTTAAGACTTGTCCTCCTGTGCTCTTGTGGCTGAATTCTGCCTTTGATTTTGGACACAGAAAATGAGTGGACGAAGCTGTTCACTATTACTATTTTTTTGTGCATTTTAACCCTATTTCCTACCAAACTCAATGGTCAGTGGTTACAATTCCCTGTGGTGAAAAAACCCCCAAAAGTATTCACCTGTTGAAGTGGAACGTCATAGGTTGCAGCTATGCATGCTAACTATGCTAGCAGTCATCCTAACGTGCATGAACAAACAACCTCATATGATGGTAATTAAATGTAAATTAAAGAAAAACAACAACAATGCATTCAATTAAATAGGATTCACACTAAATGTCTCTTTTTAGAGCAGCTTTAATTACCCATAAACCCATGCAGTGTGACATCAGCAAGTCACTGCTGCAGCTTTAAGATATTTGAGAAAACAGTATGAGATGATAATAGAATAAAACAAACAGCCAAGGCTGGAATGAGACAGAAGAGCACAGAAAGATGATGTACATTATGAGAACATCAATGCATAATAAGCGCCTGCAATTAGCCCGGCCCAGCCATTGGCTTATTCTAATTAATATGCTGTCTGTACGGCGAATCAGTCAGAGGAGACTCTGCCTAATTTGGGTGTGGGATGGGTGGGGGGTGCAGATCAGATCCTGGGATAATTGTGGGTGACTCCAGTCCCTCTCAGTCGGCGGGCTGGGACAGGGCTCAGGTCTCCAGAGAACGTTAAAAAACTGTAAATTCCCCCTTCATCATTTGAACATGTGCCCTGCAGAGCTCCCTGCAAGAACACAGACTGGGAGGAGGGGGGGCAGAAAGAGGAAAAAAAGTGTTTTACATTCACAGATGATCCTAATTTGGTGTGGTTTGGAGTGTAATTTAGATCAAACATAGCCATGTAAATGAGTCAGGGTTTTCATAATTAGGTGCCTCTGAAGAGGGGTGGAGAGCGAAAAGGGAAGAGAGGGGAAGAGCTCGGACCACATCAGTAGGTGTGGCGTTGAGGCCGTGCATCCACTGAAGGGCAATTTTTTTTTTTTTTTCTTCTTTCCCCCTATTCGGAAGGGGAGAGAGAGAAAAGAGAGCGCGAGCTGCAGCGAGCAGGCAGGGGTTAGTTTAGGGAAAAACACACTCCCAGCGGCACACGGCAACAAAATAGGTCACTCTGCGCCGATTTGGCTTGTCTGTTTCCACTAAGCAACCGACTCGGCTCAGTGTTTGGTACAGAGGAAGGAACTGGCCCGCTGCCAGCGCACACACACACAGAAGAGGCCTGTTTTCCCCCCAGTGGGGCCTGTTGATTGAGGATTACCACACTGAAATATTACGGGTATTGTGTAGGTGTAATGTTTACATTTACATTTTGGGTGAAACAGCTCACAATGAGGCGCAACAGTAGAGACTTTCTATCAGCTGTATTATAATCAGCCAACAGCAGGAGGAGGGTTACAGTCTCTGTGCAGAGGCAAAAAGTAAATAAACACATAAATGAAAATGGATAGAAATAAAATAAAAACGTTCTGCTTCTTTAAAACTGTCATCACCTCTGACTCACATCATAAAGTCAACTAAAAAACACGTACACTAGATAAATGACTGACTAAAACTGAGTAATTGAAAGTCAAATCTAATCAAAAAACTGTTTTGCATAATAAAGCATGTTTAAAAAAAAATAAGAATGTAAGTAACTATGCAAGTAAATATATTAAAAAGTAAATAATTAAATAGTGAAATGAATAATACATTTAAATGATGAAATAAAATCCCCAAATGGTTATGCATGATGCAGTCTAAGAAATGAAAAGGGTCATAAATAAGTTAAATATAAAATAAACAAATGAAAAACAATGAGAAGAATTTTAAGTGCAGAGAATTTTGAATCGTAGTCGAAGGGAGATAATTGGTCTAAAAGGTTTGAAATAAACTGTCAAACAATTAGCAGAACCACATTATAACAGTATTTACAATCTGGTATCATATTAAGTGGAAATTAAATGCTTATTTTGATGCAGTGGCTGGAATAAAAGGTGCTGTAACTGTATAAATATGGATCAGTGCTCTCACTTAGCCCTGTCAAACAAAAAGCATGTTAAAAATTGAGAATGTAACAGTATGGATGTTTAAGTCAGGGCGAGATTACATGATGGGTTTACAGCTGAAGCAGCAGACGAGGAGCAGCAGTTGATAGATTGTTATTCAGAGCTGCCAACATGCAGAAAGTGCAGCTTTTACTGCGGCTGTAACCCCAGAAAAGCCTGAACTTTGGCGCTCCAGAAGCCAAAGCGTTTCGCCGCCTGTCTGTCTGTACTTCTAGATAAGAATCACATTCAGGGTTTTCTGCTCTGCACAAGGATGCCAAGAGTCTAAAAGTATGTTGTAAAATGCATGTGATGTGCAGTTTACTAACATCAAGCGGCTTTGTCTGTGGGTTTTAAAGTACAAACAGTTTGAAAGTCTCGCTGCCAAAGTGTGCAAAAGTTTCTGCTTAAACACTGGTGATAGCCAGTGAGGGGCCAGCGGGGCCACCTGCACAGAAGGTAAATGCAACATGGCGGGATTGTGAACCTCCCTGGGGATGCTGGGATAGCCACATGGCCCGCCAGATCTGCCAGGGTGGCCCCGGTGACACCCGGCTGGGTGCCGTGCTGGGCGACACGCAGCTAAGCCCGGGGATTAGCTCACGGTGCCACCTATCTGATGAAAGCACAGCCAATGGGATTGTCTCCCCTCTCTGCGTTTATGGCCGCCCCTCTCTCTCTCTCTCCCTCTCTCACCGCTATCTCGTTTGCTACTCTCTTTGTTTCTGGCAGCAGTGGAAAGCACATACATGCTACCATGCTGCTAGTAAAATGTATTGTTGGCTCTGAGCTGCTATTCTCTTGGATTGAGGAGTGACAGCCTGTCCAGGGAGGAGGACGTTACCTCAGCGCTCCATCTGAGGAGCTGACTTCCCTCATGTGATGTGACACCTCCTCTACAGAGTGATCGATAGCCTGCATTTAAAACAGATTATGCTACATTTGAAGGGACAGTCAGTCCATTAAATCCTTCACTGATGAGATGATTGAGCGTTTTAAACTGCATCCTCCATATTTTCTGATTTTAAATGGCACTTGAGCACATGTATTTT
This sequence comes from Hypoplectrus providencianus, assembly GCA_028566105.1. Classification (NCBI taxonomy): domain Eukaryota; kingdom Metazoa; phylum Chordata; class Actinopteri; order Perciformes; family Serranidae; genus Hypoplectrus; species Hypoplectrus providencianus. Next base: position 1,038,323 of record JAOWBC010000959.1, on the reverse strand, counting down.
GGGTGGTTAGGTTGACAGTCTTCCCCCTTGCCGAATCACAAATAGCCTTTAACAAGAGTTACAGAAGTTCTATGAAGACATAAGCAGAGTCCTTGTAAAAAAAAATCTTTATGAAATTCCTTAGAATCTACACACTTGCAGCATGCATGTTTGACTATTGGATCTCCCAATTCCACGTGAAGGTCAAGTCAGGCGAAGAACTGGGAGAACAGATGTGCAAATTCACACTCTTGTCGTGATGGGTGGTCTATTCTGTCATTTAGGTGGAGATCTTGTTGCTCTTAAGTATAATGTTGGTATGAAGCAACCAACCTCCTTGGAAGAATGTTGGGTGTATACATTATCTGTCTTTGGCACCAGACATCTTTGCATCCCGCCTCTAATCTAGATCTGCGACTTGTTGCTATTTTTGGGCCCAAAATTCAAGACATCCAGGATTATAATCAAAGTCATTAGTTTAAGAAAAAAAAATCTGATATTTAGTGTTAAATGACCTATCACATGTCTTGTAGTGTAACAGCTGTGGCTCAGCAGCCAAGCAGGATCTGAGTCACTGCATGGTTTCAAGTAACAACGTGGCAAGAAATACAAAATTACTACATAGAAATAGCCAGTATTGTCACTGATGGTCCTGTTTGCTTATGTAAGTCATAAAGCGTGAATACTATGACACTGTCATCACATACTGAAACATTGCCCTCATGAGAGGTTAAACTTCTTGAGGTTTGTTAGGTTGTGAGGTGTTTTTGTCAGAAGCTCGTCCCTACGACTCTCGTCCAGAACCTGCAGTCTTTTTATTTTCTATTTCGTAACAAAACTCTCGCACCTCTTCCACCACTCTTAATTAGCAAGTTTGTGTCCTCCTGTCAAAGTTACCAAACCATCCTAGGAATGGAACCAGATTTCCTATCGATAATAATGAGACGGGCTGAAGGATCTCCCCTGTGCTGTATAATGATGTGTCACCACCGTGGCATTGGTGTTGGGTAAAATGAGGCTGCAGAGCCATGGGACACCTCCAATACACTCATACGTTGGGCTTCTCTGTGTGAACCAGGTAGACTTTCATACCTAATTAAAAAATCCCTCCTCCTTATATCTAAAATGCAGTTCCATGATTAAAAACTTCCGTTCATCTGATCTGCGATTAAAGGAATAATTCCAAAATATCAGATAGCGGCAGTTTAATAATGTAACACCTTCTCTGGTGAAAGTAAAACACCCTTTAGATCATGAAGGACATTATTAGGTAGCTGAGGACCTTCGCTATTAAAATAGCTCAGCTTTTGAGGACATAATCACTTATGCGTTTGAAAAGTTAAGCTCTTCTCCATCTCGCAGAATGGATATATGACATTTTGTAATGAAACCCTTCAAGTTGTGCTCTGAAAATGACCTGTCATTCAAACAAATTAGATCTAAATGGAGCTGCTTGAGTCCGTCTATGCTTCTCCCACGTCATCTCTGCATGAACCAGCTCCTCTGATGCTCTCTAATTAAAATGGACACTTCTGTGCTGTTTCTGCACACTGTAAATGAAAGGAGTATCTACTGTAGTCAGACACATTAACTCTGAGTGGATTTTTTATAATAATTTTTTTGTTGCTTTGTGTTTTGGTCAGAGCTGATCAGCCTAATGACTGTCCATGTATGCTGCCGTTTCTTAAACATGCTTGAAAAAGCTAATATCAATTTAGATCAAAAATCTTTTTTGAAATACTTTATTGCAGGATTTTATAGGAATGCATTGTTTTGTTTCTTACATATTATATCTTTTGTTGTAGTTTACTGCAAATGTAGGAGTTTAATTATATATCTTGAATGAAATAGAC
>JAOWBC010000959.1:991017-1001843 GCA_028566105.1 Hypoplectrus providencianus | reverse complement strand
GAATACACACATGTAAACACATGCATCACAGGCCCGCTCTGCCTCCACACACACACACACACACACACACACACACAGATGATAAGCAGCAGTATACTGTAGAGGCCATTGTTAATGCAGCAGCAGTTGTACATGTGTTGTGCATTAAAGGATAATTCCACCTTCCTGCGGCTCGTGAAAGCACCAGGTATGACAATGTTCTGCAAAGACATGCGCTAGTAAACTAAATTGCTGCAACTGCAGTGTGTTTTTGGACGGTGGAGCTTCTTCGGAAACCTGACACATTGCATTTCTCAAAAGAGTGGATGAGCTTTCAGTAGGTACAGTCGTGGTAAACATGGAAACAAGCTTTTCATCGTCTTTGACTGAACGGTTTTGGCATTCTTTTAGGGATGAATCAATTAGAAAGTAATCATTCATCTCTTGGTACCACTTTGTGTGAATCCCAAAATTCATTCCAAAAGTAACTTTTTGAAGGGCTGTGCTATTATGAATATAAGCATTTAAACTTTCAGATTGCTTTGGAACATATATTATAAAGCGTTTTATAATGATACATTGGATCTTAATACTCGATATTTGCAGGTCACTTGCTGTTTTTGCAAGCCATAATGCATTATAAAAAATACCTAAAATGAATTATATGGGACAGGTCTAACCCCCGACCCTTAACCTTATAATCACATTACGATGCATAAACAGTAATATCACACTGTATTAAAAATATTATAATGTATTACATTAACCTTGAAAATTATAATAAACAGTGATCATTAAATGGTATCTGTATAGGACATTATAAAATGCTTATGATTGTGGTAATGTGGTATTATTAATATTTTGACTTCTTATTATTTTTTTGATCATCACAAAAGCCAAAGAGATGCCAGTTAAAAAAAAAACTGTTTTTCTAATTGATCTGTCAAAATAAGCTATTCAAAAATGTTACATTGCTTGGAATTTGTAACTTTTTTGCTGGATTCTCACTTTGATAACACATCGGTTGATAGTAATATAGGTATAAATTACTCAGGTATAAATGAGCTAAGCTGGAAACTGTTGTTGAAAGAGCCAGCCAGTGACTTTTTTGTGAAATGTGTTGCTTTTCAGGTGGTCGTTACATTATAAGAAAAGATTTTGGTACTGTTAAGTTGTGGCTGAAATCTTGTGGACTAGTATCTCAAAAGTTGACCTTTTATTTACCTCCTGATAACACTTGACTTTTAAGGCGTCGGGTATTTTGGTCTCCATTATCGGAGGCTGTTTGTTGTTGATGCCGCTCTCTTGGCCAGGTCTCTTTGTGAAATCTATTTTTTATTCTCAGTGGGACTACCTGGCTGAATGATGGGTCAATGAAAGGGGTAACAATGTCCCAGACTGTCTGCCATAAGTCAGTGAAAGAGGTGATTCATGAACAGTGGGCACTAGGTCTTGGCTCGGACTCTTTGATTGAAACCTGTTTAGCAACAACTGCTAATTTCATTACATGGTGTCAGCGCACACTGAGCGGCTCCTAAAGGGCCCGCTTTGAACTCTCAGGGCCCAAACAATGACACGGGCCAGTCAGGGGGCCTGATGGGAGTGTGACGGGTCGGCGGTGGGAGGAAAAACAAAACCTCCCCCCAAAAAAAGGACGGAGGTTTTTCATAATGCTGAAGTCTGTCAAATATTTTGATATGTCCCACACACCATGGTGCAGCTCCTCCTGGGCTTTTTGCCTTTCAGCGGGGAAACAATTGACTTTCTTCACGATCAAGTCGTTCGCCTCCCCGCCTCCAGGCAAAACCTTTCATGAGGAGCCATGGCTTGCCGTTGCAGCTGTTCCGCTGGGGTTCTTCCCATGGACACCGGGGATAAAACTCTTTGAGGAAGCCACTTCAGTTGTGTGGCCTTGCAGGTTTCTCTTTTTTTTTCTTTTTTCTTTGCTCATCCAAAACTTGGCTCACAAGAAACTTTTGGTTGTTTTTTTCTTTGTTTGACTGGGTTTGATCTCTTTTCTTTCTTGTTGTCTTTGTTAGTGATGATTAACCAGAGCAACGATTACTTCAGTCAGCTCTTCACACTCCAAGTACATTGATGCAGCTCAAGATCTGCTATGTGGCAAAAACTAGCAGTTTGGCACCTCTATTTTTCCCTTCAAACTGATTTTTCATAAACTAAGAGTGCAAATCTACGAGTTATCAGATAGTTCCACTTTACAATGTTTCAGTTTTTTTCTAAAGACAAGGGTATAAATCATAAAACAAGATGCTGCTTTATCGCAATCAATATAACACTACAAATGACTGAATGACCTGGTAAGATGGGCATTTTTTGCAGTGTGTACAACTTTTTACAGTGAGTGCACATCCTCTGGAGCAGGGAAAGAATCGCAGACTTCCAGAACATGCACCATGAAGGTAACTTTGTAAAGTTCACTGCGGATAGAGAAGGCATATGAATATTCATGAAAAATTACCCGAGCTCGCTGTGCCTGATAGCGGGCCCTTTTCTGCTGCGGTATTAGGCCTGTAAAAGAGATGAAAGGCTTGTGAACCATCCCCACTTCCTTGGCCTTATACTGGGACACAATGGCCAACCAGCCGCTCAATTAGTCTGCCATCTTAGACTGACTGTTTGACAGGTCTAGCTAATTGTTAATCCCGCCATAACTGTTGCTCAGAGTAATTAATCATGTAACAAAAGGGCTCTCAGTGAGGCAACCCCACCAGTGCGGATGTGTGTCAAACCACAGAGCGGGAGCTGCGAGGGAAAAAGCTGCAGTAAAGGTTGTCCAATTTACAGCTGAGGTTGATCAACAAATATTTAATCTTCATTTGCAGCACCTTTGCGGTGGCGGGTGCTTGTTTTTCCCGGATGTAAACAAGTGCTGGGTGCGTGAGATCTCCTGGCTTATGTAAATGCGACTCCGTGTGAGCCCCACAGGAGCGGGTTCCAGGGGTCAAGGACCATTCATCATGAGATGGAGTGTCATTTTCTCCACTTCATACGCAGGCAGCTGCTTAAGAGGAGGAAGAGAAAAGGAGGTATTCTTTGAGGCAGGAAAGAAAAGGCAGAGCCAAACACAATCCCGGCTTCAGAGGGGAGATGGCGGGGAGTTGGAGGGTGAATAGGAACACAAGGTGCCACTGTGTCAGAATTCAAATGTGAGCACAACCGGTGATGTCATTCACCTCCCCAACCCCACCTCGAGTCATAAGACGAACCACATTCCTGGGAACGGGAAACGGACACAAAGAGCCACCGTGTTTTGCACTTTTTGCAACACTGACTCATTTCGTTGTGACCCACGAGTGATTTTCTTTCCCTCGGTGTGTCCAAATGATGATTAATATCTGTTCTCTATCTCCATGCCGAATAGTCTCAGCAGCAAACAAGAGCACCTCTTGTTCGGATGAAAAAGGAATTTTAGGCTCCCAGGCTTTTGGTTCTCATAAAGGCCAAATTGGATAATTTGATGGAAAATGGACAGAGGTCATATCTCATCTCCATCTCCGTCTTTTTTTGTGAGATTTAAAGATAGTCATGGAAAAGAGTTGGTGTCGATGAAAGATCTTTCTGGAAGGCCAGAAATCTGTTAGGTGTTGTTTTTGTTTAATATTACTTCTCAATGAAGATCCAGCTGCCAGGACAAAAGAAGAATCATAATTCAGGACTGATCAAGGAATATAGCCCTCTAGAAAGTCTTTCCAAACTGTTCCAAGCAGTTTCCCTTTGCAAATAACACACAAGAGCTGCGTTGTTGGAACACCAAAAAGGAGAAAAGCGCGCTGGTGTGAGCAACAAAACAAAAGTCTCTGGGGAGCCACTAGCTGTCCCGTCGGTCAACCCACCTTCAACACCACCGCGCAGGACCAAAGCACAATACCACACACAAAAACAAGCAGACAATAAACAGAAACAGTAGGAATCCTTCCCTAATTTGACTTGCTCCACAGGTGGTCACCAGCTGCTTGTGAACAGGTTACTGGGGGCCCCAATGGAGAAGAGGGGATTTTCATTTTAAGTGGAACAATAGGCAACCGCTCAGGTCCCTAAACCAGGGGGTTGTTTCTTTCTCTTTTTTCCTTTTTTTCTTTTTTTTTTTTACATTTTTTTTTTTTATTTGGCAGTGCCTGGAGGTAAGACGCAGCTCCACGGTGGCAGACAGTGAGGTCTTTTGTCTCCACGTCTGTGCACTAAGATGGGGGCTATCAGAAATTCCCTCTGTCTTGGTTCACATGATTCAATGAGAGCCCTGTGTGTCAGTCTGAGGGCTGTTCTTGTCTATTCATGTCGTACACCGGAGGGGAAGACCCAGCTACGCTTACGGCTGGAGGCCTGCTTTTACTCATCCAACGGGACAACAAACTCCACAGAACTCTGAATTGATTTAACTCATAATTACACGGCTTCTCATGCTGAACTGAATGGCTGCTCAGTCAAAGTCAGAATTTTTTAAATGGGCAATGGTCATCCTCTTAAAATCCTTGAAATCCCTTAACTTTGCCACCATACCTTAGCAAATCTTCACTTCCAGATTAATCCTATTAATTCTGTAGCAAAAACCACGGAGCAGATAAAAACAGACTTTTGTCTTCGGGGCCTGGCCGAAGATTTGATGGCAGGCACATGGTCAGATTTGTGTAACTTGTTTTCACAAGAATGGACGATTAATCTAGGAAGAAGATGTCTGCATGCAGGGGGGCTTTTACCATTATTCCTGACCAGATCTCTAAATAGAAACCCAGAGTGCACTCCTGAGGCAGAAACAGACACCTGCCCATCCAGTAAGAGGATGTAAAGGCAGCATGAGTAAATGTTGTAATGCAATCCAAAGATGCAACATCTCTCTCAAGAGATATGGGGAAGTTTAGGGAATAAAGGAAAGAGGGAAAAATGTGTCTAAGTCAAGATTTCTTAACACAGAGATGGTGTTGTTTGAATCCACATTAAACACTGCACAGCATTAAATAATCTAAGACTCCAAGACATTAAACTCGACTGGCGACCGTTGGGATTGCAACACCATCCGATCTCTGGCACGCTGGCTAAAATGAACAACAATTTGTTTTATGCAAATGTAGGTTGATATTGTCCAAAATTACAGGGAGAATTGTTGAATTTGTCATTGAAATAGCCTTGGAAAGAAACAGTTTTTCCTGGCAATGGCAGAAACGGTGGTTGCTGGCACACAGTGTGTTCATTGGACTCGCTAATGTCCATTCTGCTTGGTTTAGAACAGAGTTTCTGTCTAATCAAACCACACATCTTCCAAAAGAGAATTAAAACAAAAGTGAAATACAAGAACAATGACTTCATCTTATTCCGACTCACTTCATTTATCCCCAGCAGTCCCATGAGAAACACTAAATTGACTCTTTGTTTCTTTTGAAGCAAATTTTGTTTGAAAGCAGTCGTAAAGAAAAGCTCGAGGCAAATCCTGACCCCGAAAATCCCCTAAAGTTCAAATTTTATGGCTATTATTTACCATGTTTTGGTTAATGGTGCAGTCTGGGTCCTCTTGTTTGAGTCAAATTCAGTGAAAAAGTGAAGAAACCAGCCTAAAAGATAGTATGTTTTCATTTGTCAGGATCGACATTGGTAAAGATTTTAGACAATTCCTGCCTTTTTCTTACCTTTGGTCTTTACTTCTGTGCATTTTGCCAGTCACATCAACTGCACATCAAACATCTAATCAGTGGGCTGCAAAGCAAAATTTTATACACAATTACACTACACATAATCTAAAATATTTGCTATCGTGGGAATAAATTAAATGTAAAGTAATTCTAAATATGCTTGTTGCCTGTAACCACATGAATTCCAACACCTATTAATTGATGTATTTTTCATGTATTTTTGTTATTTTTTTCATTCTCCCTGCTGAGTTCATATTGGGCTGCAGTTGATGAGCTGTGATGGCGGCATGCTGTCCCTCAGGGTCACCTTAAACAGCAGCCAGGGTGCTCAGCTTCTCCTCTCAACGCCCTAAAATAAAACTTTCATCTCCCTAGTCATCGCATCCTGAACTTGCCCCCATGTCCCTTCATTTAAATTCACACAGCTGATGTTTGTTGTGAACAGGCGCTGTCAGAGAGGATAAAGAAAGGTTACCTGGTGGCTGAGAGCGAGACGCTTTACACCAGCAGATTTATCCACACTGATGTTTTGATGTCACCACCGGGTCCTTCAGGCGCTTTGCTGTTGTAACGAACCAAACCCCAATCAAATCTTTGAAGTAGTCATGTATGCATAAGCGCCGTCTACCTTAATGCTAAATAATTAGCAAGCGAGCGCGCGGCTCACTGGGATTGCTACCTCAGGGCTAAACTTGCTTTTCCTGCTTTGATCATTACGTTAATTAAATCTGGCTCCCTTGACAGGTCGGGGGCTAAAAAACAGGTAGGTGTCATAGGCACCTCGGCGGAGACAGAAGCACCTGGTGTGTGTGAGCGCTCCAGCTGTCAGCGGCGATGCCTTAAGAGTCAGACGGCGGTGGCGTTAATTCGAACCGATGTCCCAAAAGGGGAGGGGAGGGGAACAACTCAATTGTAAGACACCCCGGTTCTCCGGTCTGGAGGCGGACGAGGCTGCAGCTTTGCGGCAGCTTTGGCCAGAGGAGGAAAGAAGTCATGTTGTCAGACCTCAGTGTCAGCTCGCGTCATAACCAGCGCCTGAGGGACAAATTAGAAGTGTGTTTCGAGAGATGTGTCAAAAGTGTTCTCGGTCCACATCACAGCAGAGAAATCGTGCAAAGAGGGACCTAAACCAAAGTCAAATGCCAAGGGCAGCCAGAGGAGGAACTCACCTATGATTTATTTAAATCAAGATGGCTCGAAACTGTGAATAATTACTTCACTGTGCATTCATGTGTAGTCTTTTAATGTCATTATTCATGTATGGCTTGTGCAGGAGGTCAGCATAAGACTGTAAACACCTCATGGAAAAAGCACCTTACTCTCACGTCACTAATCATAGTTAGCGTGCAAGCACTGCAACAAAGGCCAAACGTCACATGGGTTTGTTTTAGAAGTGCATATTACATGCAAAAAGAGCACAGTTATTTCAAAGAAGCCAAACCGGACTTGGCCAAACTCCAGGTTTTCTACAAAGAAAGGTCCAACAACACAATTGGATCCCAAGAAAGCACTGGGTTCTGGTTTGGACTGACAACCAAGAGCTGGCTGCTGCTCACACAGCTGTGAGTGCAGAACTGAAGACAACCTAGATGAATGTCTCTGCATTTTAATCACCTCAGGCCTCATCTGAAACATGGCGGCTCAAGAGAGGACACTGTTTAGAAAGATTCCACCACATCAAACTGAAATGTGAAGAAAAATCTTGTCTCAATCCCCTTAACAGGATTACGAGACATCTTAAGGCTTCTCCCTACTCCAGCTGCAGGTGCATCAGTCCAAAAGTTGCTTTATTTCAACTGAAAATGTAACCAGTTGTCATTTCAAAGTAAAAGTCCCTTTTTTTCAAGCTTTTAAACCTTCATACACAGACTGGAAGTGGGTCTCTCCTCCACAGAAGCTGACACAGGCTGCAGGGCAGAAAAATCTCCCTGTCCATGGTGAAAACAAAGCAAATGACATTAATTTCATATGAAATAATCTAGATTGCGTTTGTTGGATCAGCTCAAATTCAAAAACGAGTTTCTGCCTAAGCCCAGCGGCCTTTCCTCCACATCCTCATCCAGCGCCCCACACCACAGAGCGTTCAGTAGTAATTAGTGTCTTCAATATGTTTAACCATCCCACATACCTGTTTAATCAAACCATTTTCTGGGCATGTATTCAACCTTCAAAGGCAGCGTTTGAAAAGGACTCGGAAAACACAAAAGCGAGTCGTCTGTGAAGCTCCTTTTGATCTAGATCATTAACGTTTTGGAATCAGAAGTTGACATAAGGCCCGGTTTTGTTGCCGCACTCCTGGATCCGTTTCTGTGCGGTGGAAGTTGAAGATGTTTGGAAAATTGCTCCGATTATAGTGTTCATGTGCCATTTGATACCGGTTCCAAGAACAAGGAGAGCTGCAGCCAAACCAGACTACACCAATAAGAGCTGGCGGAACTGGCCGTCCTTTCATAGACCACATGGTCTCTTTACCGAGTGGACACATTTTATTATCATGGTAATCGACTTTGTAATTTCGGTGTGAACAGCCGCACCCTGCTCCGTTTACAATGGAGGGATCTCAACACAATTAAAGCCAAGTGTATCAAAGAACAATAGTTACTAGGAAGGACAAATAGTCTGTTGTCTGAATGTTTAAAAGGCTACAAGTTTGTCATTGTCCATCAAAAACTTCACATTCCTGAATAAATGTGTCAAAAATTGTTTTATGTTATACCTTCTTGCATAGAACAGCTCATTACAAGTTGGATAAAACCTTCATCAAACTGATGCTGAAACTTGTAAAACCTGCTTGCCATCAAATTACTGTACATTAGCTCAAGGTTTGGCTGTATACTTCAAAGATGGATTCCATCGTGCAAAAGTTGTATCGGATTGAGGAAAGCGTTCAAAGCAAGCTGATGGGAGTTCTTCATCACTCTCCAACAGGAACATCAAATGACGACACAATACGTTCTTGGACTTCACAAAGACGGCTCGCAGAGATGGACGGGCCTCCCACACTGAAGCTCGCTCCATCTCCAAACCTTTTAAACACGAGCCCGTCCTCGTCCAACCTCTTTGAGACCGATCCTCTCTGCAACGGACGCATCAAAAAACCGCTCATCATCACATCAACTGACTCTCCTGTCTATTTCTGTCCTTCTCTTCGAGCCTTGAAGCGGCGGCGCCTGCGCCCACGGGCAGCGTTTCTGAAAAATCACAAGAAATTCATTTCCTCCCTGGATGGAAAATAACAAAGGCATTCCTCATGACAGGCCCCTCTTCCTGTCATCTGCAGGCCACAAGTCAACTGATCTATTAATAGCAACCCCCTCCTCTTTGCTTCTTTATCACAACCAGACTGCAGAACTCTCATCAGGTGATTTGATTAACAAATTACAGACGGGCAGGAAGTCTGTGAGGACTTTAGGCAAAGGTAGGAACACAGAGGTACTGTACAGTGTTTTTTGGGGGAAATGCTCTAGTATACATCATTAAATATTCAGTTTGATTACTCTTTGCTCAGTAGCAGATTTCTGACCTAGTTCAGAGTAATTAGGTTTACACTGTTCAGCCACTTTAGTAAACAAGGATATTTTCCTGGTGAGATGACTTCGTTGTAGCTCTCCGTATCTCGGCACAGAGCGGCAGCAGGGATTATCTTCGATCTGAACAAGATACCTATCTGCTATGGTGATTTATCTGCTCTCTGTCCCAACAGGGAAGCTCAGAAACAGCTCGGTGTACTAAGATTTCCTGCACATTTTTAGTGTCTTCAATGCCACTCATACTGTACATATTCATGGCTGTGTTTGCTGATTTTACCTTCATTTGGCTAATATGATCATAAAACTGGCAAACTGTTATATACATTATTTATAATGTCTTGTCAGCAGAGTCTTTTTCCTTTCCTCTTTTTTGTCTTTTTGTTATTTAAACAGCCATCTGAGAAGCGTTCATTGGAAACAGTTGAAAAATGGCATATACTTTCAAAATAAAATTCACAGGTGATTGGATAAACCAGTATCGTCTCCCTCAATACCTCCATGATTGTTTTGAACGTCAACTTGTGTCATTACTAGTCATCACACAAATCTAAGAGCTGCCAGTAGCTCCTCACAGCATAGTACTAATTTGTCAACTGGCTTTTCTGGCTTAATTGAAACCTGACTTGATGGATTTACATACATTGCTCATGCAAATTACATTGAAAATATGTCAATTTGATAGTGCAGGTAAACTTGGAGTTGTTATGATCTATTAACCTAAAAAGACATGTTTACTTTAACAGAAAGTAGTTTCATGCAATATGCAATGGGTTGTTGAGAAAAGCAGCATTGCATGAAACTTAAGAAAGTAGGGCCATGTGTCTGGAAATACATTGTTTTTTAAGTTATTTTGCAAAATCATATTCAGTGGTATTATGGTGGGGACTGAAATTTATTATAATGGTATTTAGTTTTTGGAAGAAACAACCTATTAACCAATCAAATTAGAGCAAATGATGCCCTGATTGGCTGCATTGCGTCAAAGGGTTGTTAACAAGCCAAATGTAGGTTTAGTAATCAAATCCAAATGTGAAATTAACCAAGCTTAGCAGAGTGTGTGTGTGTTGTAAATCAAAACTCCTGCTCTGAAATAATAGATTTAAGTCTCTCCTTTTCTTTGAAGAAAATACTTCTTGTGGTTTAAGGACTTTAACTTTTTAGTTTCTGCACCAAAAAGTTGATTGTGTGGAATGTATGCACGCTGTGATGTATTTCTGTTAAATGATAAACTACTCTCTCATCCTTTCCAATATCAACACACATGAACATGACAAAAGTCTGCGCTGCGAGACACTACAGTACATCCGTCACCCATCAGCGAGCGTGTGCAAACTCGCAGGCAGACAGACGGTCGGTCGGTCCATCACAACAGTCGATCGTACACTAATATCTCGGGGCATCAGCAGCTATTCCAGAAGCAGAACTAACAAGTTAAGCCCAAACATTGGGTTTGCATGGCAGTGGGGGGAGTTTATTGAACTGTCTGCAGTGTCGAGGGTAAAGAGGAATGGTGCCAGCACAGTTCCCTGTGGGGTCCCTGTACTGCAGACCAGCCTGTCAGAGACACAGCCCCATGTCCTCACATACTGTGGGCAGCCAGTGAGGTAGTCAAGTATCCACTGGGACAGGTGGTTGTCCACCCTTGACAGCTCCAGCTTGTCCCTCAGAGGTCCAG
>JAOWBC010000959.1:917436-930127 GCA_028566105.1 Hypoplectrus providencianus | reverse complement strand
GCATCAATGCAATATTAATAATTTCCCTGATTATAGATACAGATACTATTTTCTAAAATGTTTTGGGCAAGTTAAAAGTAGCTTCAGACATTTTTTTTTTAATAAAAACAAAAATTGGCATTGAATCTTAGTAAATTGTGACAGTAAATCTCAGCTGCAACTGTCGTCCATATTCTTGCTTGATTTATTTTACCTTTCTTCATAAATTGGTTTTCCTTTTTCAAGGTTCAAACTTGCTTTAAATAGTAGACTGCAAAAATCTAATCAAGACATTTTTTGTCTGTAATCGAGTCTGTATTGTGAAAGTTTTATTTGCTTCAATTAGATATCAATCTGCAAGCCAAATTAAAAAAGGAGAAGTGGAATACAGTCACCTGTATTGTAGTACAGATTACTGAATACTTGCCCAAAAGAGTAAATTACATATCCTAAATACTTCAATTACTTTTGGATATTAACTGTTTTATTTCCATACTTAAATCAGATATTCCACCTTAGTAACTTTTAACTAAAGGTGAGAGTGATTCCTGTCTGCAAGTCTGGCGTTTGCAGTGAAGGAAATTCAGGTCTTGAGTGTTTTTTAAGCCGGTATCCGGAGAACTTTCCAGGGAGCACTTGCCTGAAATGGGATGTTCCCGCCAGCACACTCGTGTTTCTTTTCCAGTTTATACGAGTCGCAGTATACACATGCCATAACACAGAAATATTTTGTCAATAGGAATATACAAAGCACTCTTTGGGCCACAGGAGAGCCATGAGAGAGTGTCCAATGTTTTTAAGAGGTCGATTCTGTGTTAAAAACAATGGGCAGTAAAAAACTCCCCTCGCTGGAGGAAAATAGCCACTTTCACCGCGGCTCCCAGGATGAGTGTTTACACATGCTCAGCTGGATCCGTCGGACCCCACCTCGCCGTCGACCTGCGCCGCCGTACAAATAAACAGGAAGGCCACAGGCTCTTGGATGAAGGCCACACTCATAATTCACCAAAAGCAGTATATTTTACAGAGGGTCGGGGCGCTTTGGTGTGGCTCCAGCAAAAGGAATAAACTGTTAATCCATAAAAAGGCACGCTGGTTATGCGATACAGCACTTAGGTGCCATCTGAAAGCTCCATATCCTTTTAGCACTGGCCCTCTGTGAGCAGCGCCAGTTGATTTGGATGGAGGCTAAAAGAGAACTGTTAACAATGGGGATCGTATAACATGGATGTTATGGTTGTTTGTTAGAAGCATATTTATGTGGAGGGGGAACACTGCAGTTATGAAAGGAGCTGGACACTTTATTGCCGGGTTCAGAAAATGCATGAATGTAAAAATGTCCAAAACATCTGGCAGCTCAATGAAGTTCTCTCCACAAAATTACTATTTCCATCAGCCCGCTGACTGTTGCCACATGTAATTCTGCACGATGTTGAAATCTGACACCTTTGGAAGAAGCGCTGATTGACAGAAAGTGTTTATCTCGTTAGTGGGAAACAATAGCAGGAAATTGCCTCTAAAGCCGCCGTTTTCAGACGCTTCAAGTTGTCTCTGAGCTGAGTGACTTCTTCTTTTTTTTTTTTTCTCCTCCATTTAAGAAGCCGAAGCGCGCCACAAAAGAGAAAACCGTCCAGATCTCCTCCGCTACACTTAGACAAACGTGGCGAACATGAAAAGCAATCTTCAAAAGCTATCTTTATCCCTCTGCAGTTTGAAGTGCTGAAATTAAAGTTGCATATGGATGCCATCGAGACGCGAGCCACTCGGGGAGATTAACGACAAGGCGAGGCATCTGTGCATTCCTAAACCATGTGTGTCCTGCTCGTATCCGCACACAGCTGACAGCGACCGGGGGCCGACACATCCACACAGATCAGGCCGTGATAATCTCAAATTGCCTCTTTTCAAAGATCTCTAAGTCCAAAACGGGTTACAGTAGAAAGCGTCATGTGGTCGACGTTACATGGGAGCTCTCTGAATTACCCCGCCAATCAGTATCACAGCGGCTCCGACTGAGCAAAGTCAAGGCCATCGACATAAATCTGAAGAGTCCCTGCAAAGTTTTGAGGAAGTTTGAGTCGTAATTACTGTTAAAACATAATTCAACAACTTATTTCATTGGAAAAACCCTAATTAATGATGAGTATGTATATATAATACACCTATAGATGTCTGACTTCCTAATGGTCAATCAAGTCAAGTGTTTTAAAAGGCAATTTTGGAAAGTTGTTTATTAATAGATTTTGGTGTAAATCCTTTGTACCACAAGGTTTAAACAGTCAAAAGTCTATTATAATAGTCTTACTGATCAAGTTAAAAGCAAAGTCGTAATAAGATCCTTATTACGTAAACATCTTACTAAACTAACATCACCTAAAATGTATTATCTATTATTATGAGTTTTATCAAACTGGCAATGAAAAATAATATTCTTGCACTCTTGGATTATTGACAGGTGCATCAAACAGCAAGTCTTGCTTAATGCTTGTTTATTTCATTTACGTGCAATGTGACATTTCCATCTAAATCCCCCTCATTGAGTGAATGAACAGTCTTACAAGCACTGGTGCTAAATTGATAATCCACTTAACGGAGCGCAGACGCTGACTCACCTGCTGCATGAAACAGCTGCTGACTTTGGTCAAAGCAAATACATTTTATTTGCAGGTTTACAGACCAAAATAGCAAATTTGCCCCCATGATTTGGATTAACCATCGTTGTTGCAAAGACATTCATAGGACCAAAATGCTGTCCTGGTCAATAACAGAGCTGTGAGAAGTCTGAAAAACCAAACCTGAAAAATATCCAAACATAACTTAGCAGAGGAGAAAAATACACTCAATATAATTAGACCAAATCCAAAACATTAGCCTTCTGACCCAACAGAGAGCGCACCAGCACTGACAACAGCTGATGATCCACCAGTTAACAGTCAAGCAGCTAAGTAGAAGAAGAATGTCTGCTGTTTTTCCAACATTTCACAGTTCAAACCTTCTGTCTATTCTATGATGGAAACCTAAAGGGACCCAAGACCCCTAAAAGACACAATTAGATTGAATCGTATAAATTGCTGGGATTTCTGTTTTTAGGGGCTGATTGGTCCAGTGGGACCAAGCAAAAATACCGGTTATCAACACAAATGGTATTTTTAAACTAAAACTTAACTTTTAAACTAAATAGATACAAGGCTTATTTCAGTTCCACCCTTCTAAGAACCCAAATAATGGTCTTCTGTTATTCATAAAAAGCAGACTTAATAAATCTATAATTCTATTTCAAACCCCATACAAAGCATGCCTTTTTAGAAAGTTCTACCAAATGTCCTCGCAGATTAATCTGCAGCTGAAGGTGCATTCTGGGATGTATGAGGCCACCAGGACACACCGGCCGGGCCTTAACAGGGCAGCAGGAAATATTTCACAATTAAATATACAGCTCGATGGGGCGAAAGGGCTTACAAAATACACCTCTTTTGCAATATAAACAGGATTTTCATCTAAATTGTGTACACAGTCGCAATAGTTCAGCTGGAGAGCCTCAGGTCTTAGCTCACTAATATGGCAAACAGCATCAATGCGGATATCACTCACGCAGACCCCAAAGTAAATACAACCCGGCGATTCGTCCAAGGTAACAATTGAGGTTGTGTACGATATGATGGAATGCGCAAAACCCCCCATTAAACGCTAGTTCAAATATTTATATTTCTTTTTGGTATAAATATAACAGAAAGTTTCACAGTTCTGGCATTGTTTGGAAGGGCAAGGAACCCGCTTGTGTTATAAATGAGAGCTCGGTGACAGGTGGCGATGCAAAAATGAAGAGCGTCGGGGCCTGAAGGTAAACAGAGCGCTGTAACAATACGGACTGATGTGTTTGGAAGCGGAGCAGCGGACCGCAGCGACGCGGCAGCATATTTCACGAGACTGAGTCAGAGTTTTATTGCCTCGGTCAGGCTGTGAGAGAGCAGCTCTCCTGTCCTGGATGGATTTCACTATTTCACTGTGTTTTATTTTTGTTCTCCCTCCAAGTCTGCAGATTTAAACATTTCCAAAGGGATGAATGTGTGCGTGATCCCTGCAGATGCACACACGCGTACAGTCACAAACTGCAACTCGATCACTCTCCACTTCTCTTGATGTGTACTGTACACACCAGAGGCACACACACACACACACACACACACACTTCTCACCCACACTGACACAAACACACAGATGCTTTTCCATCAAAAGAATACCATGGATCTCTAAAAGCTTTTCAGATTCCCAGACTCCTGACTGATTCAGTCCCCAAATCCTTCTTTTGACCTCATCACACCTAAAAACACACATTTAATGCATTTTTCTATCTTTGCACTCAATTTATCTGCAGCAAAGCCTTGATTAAAATTTTCAAATAAGCTTAAAAGTCAATACTAAATGAAAGATTTTAGTGTTTACCAGAAAGGACAGGCCCAAATTGCATTTTAATAGGTAATATTGCAAATAGTACATTGCAAATCTGTAGGTAAGGGTTTTAAAAAAGAAAAAACTTAAGTGCTGATAATGTAAAATAAATTGACATAACTACTTGAATTGAGGTAGTAACAGTTTTAAGGGGAAATAAATGCCATAAACAAAACAGGCTAAACACAAAAGTTAAGTTGCATAACAAAACATTGACCTTTGACCCAGGAGGCCGTCATTTGTTTAATATGTGAAACCAGTGTCTTGGGTTGGTTTGATTCTTCCTCCAGCCCTGATTGTTATCTTTGTAAGAGCTTTAAATAACAGTAAAGGTATAGAAACCATCATTAATTTTATCTGTATTCCAACAATATAATCTAAAGGTATTTGGTGGAGGAAGACTGGAAATTGGTGTGGTTTAAATTTGAAGTAAAATCAGGCATGAAATATGTTTTCCAACCTACCATTAATTGGCAATTGTGTCTTCCTGCTATGAAATTGGTTTAATATTTAGAATTTAGTGAATCATAAATGATCATTTTCAAACTGTACCTTTTTATCTGCAAGAAACGTGACGGCTGGTGCACAGGCATGCAGACATTTTCCCTAGCCTGAATAGCATACTCTGATTTTTACTTGATTTTTCACTAATTCTAAATAATTTCAAGCATCATTTTCTGTTTATAATGGCACATAGGGAACAGTATATTCACAGATACGATAGGCCTTTGATAGGCTAACATAGGGTGATAATATCTGTCAACTAATAAATGTCAGGCCCTAGTAATTACTGCGACTCCATTTAAAGCTCCTATGCATTTCTTGCAAGAATTCACACTCCCCTGAACTCTAACCTGAATCTGACCCTCAAATATGAAAATCCGTATAAATCCCCTTAAAGAATCCACACTGTCACACTCTTCTCACTTCTTCTCACCTCTCTCTTCTTGTGAAAATATACTGACCTTTAAAAATACAAACACAATCAGATCTGGTAAAAACCCGCACAGCAAAACCACCTAAAATGACACCCCGACAAGCCTTTTCATGGTGCAGGGTCCCAAAAATGAACCGGAGCTGAAGAAAGCGACTTAAAAATGTGGCATTTGGCTGTGCGACCTCACACAAGAGCAGAGATCAATAGGAGGCACTTTGATAATTGCTCTGCGCTTCATTAAAAGCACAGCGAGGATGCCCCCTCTTCTCCCCACGGACAGGGCCACGTCACATCAGAGGCCAGATTAAAAAAAAAAAAAGAAAATACAGAAACACACACTTAAACTTCTTCTTCTCTGGCCGTGATGGTAAACATGTCCTGATTGGCTTTAGGAGGAGATGAGCGAGGTATCAAAGCCAGTTAATTTGCCCAGTTAGGAAAATCTGTCAGCGCTTAGAAAACCTTAAGGAGGAGGACACTGTCGGCTTAAATACAACGTGATGTGTCCAAAAGCCATGACCGACCAACTCCATCTCACAGAACGGCACACACGCTCTTTAGAATGATTCTTTTTATGGCTCAAACACACCAGCAGAATCACTTTAATCAGCTCCGGTTTCTCTTGAATTCTTTAAAAAATAGATTTCATTGCTAAAGAAAAAAAAAGGAAAACCTCGTAATTCTACTCGCTGCTAGTGAAATG
The DNA here is from genome assembly GCA_028566105.1 of Hypoplectrus providencianus. Taxonomy (NCBI): domain Eukaryota; kingdom Metazoa; phylum Chordata; class Actinopteri; order Perciformes; family Serranidae; genus Hypoplectrus; species Hypoplectrus providencianus. The sequence goes on along the minus strand of JAOWBC010000959.1, from coordinate 924,059 downwards.
AGGTTCATTAAGGTTTTGATGTGACTGGATAATCACCCTTCAAAATATGAGCAGCGCTGGTAAACATGAATTATCAGGGGAGGAGGAGGAGGGGAGGAGAACCCAGCAGCAGCAGCAGGACCTCATTGGTAATGCAAAACTTTAATAGTGGCGACTGAAGAGGCTTGACGTGCCGAGGTGTAATGTCAGCTATCGATTGATCGGCGGTCGGGTGTCTCAGTGTCAGGTCCCATTGACATTCTCTCATCTTACGATGGAGGGAACTTGTTATATCTGTTTACGGCTGCGCGGATGTGCCAGGAATTCCTCGTCTCGGCTCGCTCTTCTTCTTCTCCCCTTTTTTCTGGGAAGAAATCGTAACAGATCTTCCAGTGTGTTAGCCACGGCTCGGGCTGTTGACTGTAAGTGCAGAGGCAATTGATCACCCTCCTCCTCCTCCTCCTCCCGCAACACACGACACATAATCACACATACAAACATACACAGTAGAGTTTCCCCTTACAGAACAGCAGCCTTGATAAAACACTGGTAAACCTGGTTTGAGTTTTCAAACAATTTATAGACTTAAATTAACATTTACTCCAACATTGTTAAAGTTGAACCTAATGCCTAAAAACGGCTTTATCTATGGAACTGTTCTCCCATCATGTTGCCTTTACAATAGATCAAAAGCCCCTTAACATTTCAAGAGAATAAATGTCTAACTCACTTTTATAGTATACAGTAACACACATTTGAGTTTCTATATCCTAGATGTAGAAGATATAGATGTGGTATCTCATCATTTTGGTCTGTATCTTTGCCAAAGCGGTTTAATTTGAATTCGTTCTCTCATTCCCAGGTCCTACATTTCCCATGATGGAGCTTTTCATGCCCATCTCACTTCTCTAAACAGACATGACTGCAAAGTTCGTACAAAGTTTTGGAATATGTAGTTTTTTGGCTCTGTTTGCAGTTCTTTCGTAGTCTGAGCAGTATGACCGGTCATGTTTGATCAGGCTTTGGTGACATGCTGATGACCAGCCGTTGCCTGGTAACAAGCTGAATCTGCCGAGCTTATATTTTATTTGCTCTGGCATTTGTTTCAACCCAATGTGGACCCCACAACTTTTTTATCTCATAGAAGGCAAGTTTGATTGGATGAACAAAATCTAGAGTGGTGCTCAAATATGAATTAAGATTTTCTTGCATTCTAACCTTAAATCTTTTATTATCACACTGTTTAGCTGTTTGAGAAAGTTGGTGACCTGGTCGCCATATTTTTTGTGCTTGAAATTGGACCAAGCTTTGCGCGTTTTGTTGTGTGCTTTTTTGCTCCAGTTGGTTGGTTGGTTGGTTGTCCTGTTGATTGAGCAATTGTGGGTCCATTCAGTGGTCTTGTGGTCTTTCCTCTGCCCTTGAAGGTCAAAAATGAACTGACTTATACGCTTTTGCCAATTCGTCTGGTAATGCAAGGCTAAAATTGTCCACATGGAGAGGAAAAGAACTGGAACACAGTTGCTTGAATGCAATCTCTGAACCTGCTGATTATTATCTGATGATGGTTTCGCTATTTATTTGTATTCATGTACAGAGGAACTCTCCAAACGTAGCTCCAGTTTTAACACGCACTGAAAAATGAAAATGTCCTGTATAGCAACTGGTTGGGAATCAAGATTCTGTGGGAAAACACTGGCAAAGTTGAAACAAGTAGTTCTGCAATGATTTCCTGTTAATGCATCAGCTATTTTACAGTCATACAATAATCCCTCTCTGCTGCACCCACACCTGCCACTCTGGTGCCTCCCCCCTTCTCCTCCTTTATTTCTTTCCCTCCCCACCTCTCTTCCCCCAGACGCCGACCTACAGTTTATCACATCACGTATCTCTACACCTCCAAAACTCGCTCTTCATGCATGCATGCACGCCTGCACACGGCGCATATGTATTTTCTCAAACAAACTCCCAAAGACCCGGAGCGAATGTGTGTTGTTAGGTGACAAGTCAACGCCGCCACCATCCACCCACCCGACCCCGCCACGACGCCCTCCCCCTATGTACAAAAATAAAAACACACAGAGAGGTGGCGAGGAGCGTCTACACCCCCCCGGTCCATCGCTCTCAGCAGGGGTTATTGATTGTGACGTGCGCTCGCAGTGCACCTTCCCAGTCGCCTGTCAGCCAGATGCATGCTGGCAGGTCCGGTCCTCCCCCCCCTTGACAGCTCCCGCGCGGCAGGGAGGTTGTTGGGGTGGCGGTGGTGTCGGGGAAGGGAGGGGGGGTGGTGTTTGTCAGAGAGCCAAACAGAGGGAGAAAGACAGCTGGCGGGGCCCTGGCCCTTGATTTCTCCCCTCTCTGCGCTCCCTGAGCCTGCAGAAGGTGAACCTCGACCCCCTCAGCCTCGCTCTTGTTTGCGTCGTTGTCATCGTCGCTACAAGGTGAGTGCAGCTGCCTGCGCGGCTTAGCCCCCGTTTGAGGATAGCCAGGTCTGTCACAGTGCATTTTTTCCGCTTTTTCGCCCCAAAAAGCCCCTCAGGATAAGGACAAACCATTTCAGTCTGTTCTCCACATTACTGTCGCCTTTCACTGCCACGTTTAGGACGACAAGTCCTCCCCTCCCCTTCCTGCCCTCCCTGTAACGACCAACCCACCCCCCACCTGCGCAGCTTGTTTAACGCCAGCGTATCCAGAAGGTGCATCCTGTGCATGCTCGCTGGCTGAAACAGGTAATGAGTTAGCTCGGGGGAGGCCGACATGACTGCACGCGTGTGAGAGTGTGAAATTACCTGACACAGCTTTCATCGGCACAAGGTGCTTCCCCCGTCTGTGTGTTTGCAGCCGTGGGATTTGTACACACGTGTTCACACAGAGAGAGAGTGGAGGGAAGGAGGTGGGAGAACATAACATATGCCACTTGGTGAACGCTTTAATCCAAACCGCCTAATGGCGCTGTTACTGTCTGAGGCTCCACTGGCAGTGTGAAAGTGCCCTGTTCACATCAGCACTGAGACATATAGAACAGGAAAACGCTTAGTTGAACAGGTAATAATCAGCCTGAAATCAAACTACGGTTGACACATTTGCATTGAGCTGATGTCATGGATTTATCTCTTAACCTAACCTGCATTACTTTGCATAATGCAGCAACACTTTGGCCGTGTTGCTGCATATGGCCTACATTTTGGCAAGGTTTTCCCTACGGGGCAATTACATGCTGTTTTCCTGGTTTCCACTGGAGTTATTGCTGCCGTATGGAGCACTCCAGCGTTTAAGGCAGCGCAACAAAATCAATATTGCTGATAATCAATGACATATTCTAGACTCTGGTACTGTGACTAGCATTTAAAATACAGAAAATACATTACATTTAAATACATTTTTATTTATTTTCTATATGCATAGTAGCAGTGTCTTTTGTCCTTGAAAGTAACAATTTGGATTTTTTTCTTTAAATTAGATAACGCACAAAAAGCCATCAAACCCATTGCTGGTAATGATTGACATATCCCAAAAAGCCCACTATCACTAAATGATTTTGTGTTGTTGTTTTTTTTTTTAAATAGGCAATAGGCCAATAAACCCACTCTTAATAGGGTTAAAAATTTGGTCTTTAAAATGATCAGGACTGAAACATGAGGATGTGCTTACCTTTCAGTCAAACTAAACCATCTGAAAAACTTTAAGTGTCATGAACAAACAAAATAAAATGAGATGCTCTTTGTGCTGCTGCCATATACTTAAATGAACACATCTATGACTTAACACCAGAGCGGTTGCACTGGGCTGCATTAGATTGTTTAGGAGAACTTAATAAATTGGAGTATAAAAACCACTGTCTGGGAATTGTTTGCATCAACAACATGTAATAAACATTGAGCTAATTTAACTAAACTTTTTTTTATTAGCGCTGCACAGTGTGAGCCGGTATTAACTCCAGTCACAGAAAGGTGGACTGAGAGTAATAACCAGCACGTGTCGGGACAAGCCCGAAATACTAAATGGATCATAAGTAATAATCACCCCAGGGTTGCAGACAATAACCCCCCTCCCTCCCCTCCTCAGTATCTCAATCCATTTGTCTTGGAAAAGGAAATTACTAAATCCAATACAGTTCGATAAAAATCTGGCCTGTCTGGATCGGCTGCTGCAGGATAATGCGGCCTGATAAAGGCGCTCGTTTCCGGCCGCGCGCCATCCGTCATCCGGGGGTTGCTCCCCTGGTCAAGCTGTCTGCTGCTCCAATAGATGACTGCTGCAGTTCAGCTGCTCGTTCCGCCGCCTCGTGGCCTCCGCTGCCGAGGTTACAAAGTTTAGTTGTTTGTGAGAGACCACTCTGTGCTTGCCACAGATGGGATCACAACAACGGGCAGGATGTAGAACTGTAACACACTTCCTGACTTTGTCCCCGCAAGCCAAACTGCTGGTGGACTGCATTGTTGGCAATGACAAAATAGGAGCTGTTTCTAATGTTGTTGTCATTGTGCATTCATTTTTATACACTAACAGGGTATTAGTATCATGAATCAGTGGGTCACAACCTTTTGTACGTTTACAGTGAAGTGATGTTGATTGTACAGTGTTGGACAAAGTGCTCAGGTCATTTATTTAAGTATAAGGAGATTTACTAAGCTGTGGAATATCTACTGCATGTTGCATTGAGATTTAAAGTTAAAGTAGAAAATTATTTGCATCAAAATAATCTTAAAGTAACTAAATTAATGATGCCGAATGTCCCCTTTCAAAAAAAATATGTTATATTATTGGTTTACTGATGCATGAAAGTGGTCATTGCTATATTGTTGCAGCTGATGATGGTGGAGCAAAATTTTACTTTCACTTAAATGTACTTAGTTTTCCTCTCCAACTGTACATGCTATGACATGCCGCTCTACTAAGCTATGATCAGCTTAATTATTTATTTTTTTTCAATTGAAAACTGTATAGACAGAAAAAGTCTTAAAAGCAGGCTTTATTATATGAAGTTGTGTTCAGGTTGCAACCCCAATTCCCTGAAATATAAATGTATTGTTAATTTTTATCACCACTCATTTCCTGTTTCTTTTACTCTTGTCTAGTACCATGACCTCCAACCTTCTAGCCTTGATTTGACAGTTTACATTCCAGAAATGTGAGCATATCTCAGCATCACAGCAGTTTAAGTGTCTCTGGACTGGAGCTCCAGCTGAATACCTGAGATGTAATGTAATCGAATATGCTGTGTGTCCTGCAGGCCGACCTCACAGCTGTAGGCATGTGTTGTTGGCAGGGAAGCTGTGTGAACACTGACAGAGCACAGAGGGGCTGTACACTCTCATAAGAGAACAGTTTAACCAGGGTTAAGAGAGCCACTTTACACTTTTTAGTTGCTTAAGTCATTGTTGGCGGATTCCACAAGGAACCTCAGGATGCTGCCTGGTTCCTTTGACTAAAGAACCTGTAAATATTGAAGCCCTCCTGCTTTTTTAGAGAATCCTGAGTAACCCTAATCGCTATGAAGTCACGCAGAGATTCAGTGTGTAGAAATAGGACACAGAAATGAATACTAATCGCCTATTACGATGCAGATTTGCTTAACAACTCGCTCTCTGTGGCCTGAGGGAGAACAGGATGCATCGTCTTTTACTTAAGGTGCTGCGTGACCTCGGCACGACCCGCTATTAAAGAGGGACAAATGTTGCTGCTGTTAATGAGCAAAGAGCAGCGGAGCTCATAAAAAGGTGTAAATATTGGGACACTGTTACGGATGGAGAGAAGAAAGAGAGGAAAATGTAGTGTTAGTAAAGTGTAGATTCACTTTATGGAATTAAGAAGTGAAAGGAAGCAGGGAGAGGGGTGAATTGTTCATCTTAAATTCATTTAAAGGAGAATTAAGTCAGAAAATAAAAGATGCATTGAAGTTAACATTTGTGTGTAAGTTGTTCAGCCATTAGCTCAGTTTAGCAGCTCAGTGTCAGATAAGAAAACGCAACTATTCTATGGATTGCCCTTTAATTTTGAACAAAAGGATGAATCCTGTTGATTTTGAATTTTTCACGAGATGAAAAACAGCGTGACAGTCTGTATTGTCCTTTGTCTTTCTAGATTAAGACATACAGCTTCCTGGAACAAGTTGTTCTGTTTGGCTGAATTAATCTTAAACAGTTAGGGCAGATATTTCATGTTCACGGCTCAATAGGGCACAACAGGAAGTTCCTAAACCAGGAAGTGAGTTGGTATGTTAGCACCCCATGGTCTATCCTCTCAATCTCAATGAGGATTTTGAATATGTTTTTATCAGGAGCTATTTTTGCCACAAACTTACCTCCTTGTGTAAACTGGAAAAAGCACTGAATAAAGTGTTTTCATGCAAAAGTCAGTTTTGTCAGACAACGTTCGGTGGATTAAGGAGACAAAGGAAAGCCGAGCTGGCTCTAACGTTTGCTCAGCTTGTTCCTCTGATAACTTAAGATCCAAACGTTCAACGACCGAAATTCTTATTCAAATATATAGTCAAAAACAACTAAGATATAAAGTGATGATGATTACAATTCCAGATTTCTGTGGTTGTGAGCAGTACAAAACTCAACAGAATATATCATATATCAAGTGGTTTTTGCTCAAATTTGAGCAAGTTATGTAAGATGTTTTTATATTTGCATTTTCTT
>JAOWBC010000959.1:904410-917336 GCA_028566105.1 Hypoplectrus providencianus | reverse complement strand
GAATATATCATATATCAAGTGGTTTTTGCTCAAATTTGAGCAAGTTATGTAAGATGTTTTTATATTTGCATTTTCTTCATTTTCATTGAATATTATAAGTTCACTTAAAACCGTACCTTGATTTTATTATTATTTTTTTATGTATTGCAAAACTACAAACACACATAAGCTATCTGAGATCAGGCTACAATATTTCTATTTACACCCATTATCTCCAGTGTCACATTAATTCCTATTCCACCTTCAATTCTTTCAGTCTGTGTTAAAATGTGCAGGTTTCACAGAGGTGTTCCTGCAGTCCGCTTTGTTACAGTCGACATGGACCAACTGAGTGATTTGACTCGAGAGGCCACTCTGGTCACCCACCAACCCTTCTGAAGGCTGAATAATGTGAGCGCCTCAATTCGATTCACGTCCCTGCCGCAGCATTTCAAAAGACACTTAATTTCATACTTGTTTACGGCTCTCTCCAGAGATCTAAAGTTCAAAATCGCATGCATTTTTAATTCCAAATTAAGCCAGGGAAGGAGGAGGAGGAGGAGGGAGAAAAATTCCATGTTCACTTCACCACATTTTGACAAACATGACCTCCCCTCGCTGGGGTGGAGGGATTATGTGGAACAAAAGTTGGCCCACTCGCCGTACCAGGGCTTAAGGCTATTGGGGCGCCAGATTAGAATATCTTTCACCCTTTCAAGGAGATAAGAGAGACACAACCATCAGAAAACGGTGCAAAACATAATGAACCCGTGATCTCGCACCACCAAAGAGCATGTGTGAAGTTGAGATTCATAAATCTTCAAAACAGTAATGCAGATTTGTGGATTTTTTTCACCGCTACTTATGCGTCTCCTAATGCTTAAAACATGATCTGTGTTATCAAAGGTTGGAAGAATCTTCCTGCTCATTGTCTTTCCCTCGAGGAGGCCACTTCCAGCCAAAACTATCACCCTCAGCGCGGCTGTTTTGTTGCCGTATTTCGTTTCTTATTATCCCAGATAATTACAAATATGTCAGACGTGTCACCCGATGACGTCTGCTGACGCCGGCACGTCGGCAAGCCGTGCGGCTGAAATGACACGGTGATATATCTCACCCTCTCCCGCTCTCAATTAGCTCCCGGTGCTCCAGGTTAATGGAACTTTTGATTGGGTAAAACTCGTGTTTCCTGGACGCCCCGTTCCCTTGTAGCTGGGACGCGTGGGGGGTCGACCCCGTCCTTATCTGCTGTTGCAGAAAGACGAGTTACTCGTTTGTGTGTTTTCCACTCAGAAGGAGTACCTAAGTGTACCCAACCACCATGCTTTGTATTTGGCTTCCTTTACATTTTTCAAGCTAAAAAAACAAAAAAAATGTAAAACATTTAAGGCAATACATTTAGAAATGAATAAACTGCAACTGTAAGAAACCTACAAATACATAATAATAATAATACATAATACATTCTATGGTAATCTAGTGCACTTACCCACTCTTGTGCACAGTGTGTTGATTTTTTTTTTAAAGAAAATCTTTTTAATAATTATTTGTCAACAGGACACACTTATCACAACCTTTTATGATGTCATAATGACCATAAATTAATTTAACAATCAAGCAATAACCTTTTGCGCCTGAAAAGTGAGCTGGTCTGATTTCAGTGGCTTTTTGTTTGGTTTCCCTACAAAACTTGTATTTATCTTCATAGGAGCTGGGGTAGAGATCATGTCTCTGACCTCAGCAGTCCCTAGAGATGTTCAACAAGCTGAATGCACCACTGGATAGTGTCATGAAACCAGACATTTTCCTGGGTTTCTAGGACATCCACACCAGGTACAGATCAGGGTTATCTGGTGAAAATGAAAGGAAAGAGAGAAAAAAATGCATCCTGCACAACTATTGGGAATAAACACAAATGATCCAGCAGTCAAATTTATGTGAGTGCTTCACATTTGGTGTGAACGCAGCATAATTAGGACTCTGAAAGTTTGTCACCAATTAGTTTTCCTTGAAATTCATTTAAGCAAAAGTTTTTAGGATTTTTTTCTAATTGGAAAAAGTGATCGTCTTGTCCAGGCTTCACAATATAATCGGGTCAGGTTCAATCTGCAACTTTCTGCAACATTTTATGCGGGTATGCAATCAAAATTTAGTTTAAAATCTAAAAGTAAAAGTTTGGTTTCTCTTAATTAACCACTGTTTATTACATGTGTCTCTTTAAAACGCTGTGTGGCTGTGAGCCACTAACAGTTTGGAGGGTAACTCATGGATTACAGTACATCTCAGCTCCCCGAAACGACCAGCGGAGAGCGGCGAGCGCGGCGACTCGGCCCTCACACTGTGTTCCCGACTCGCCGGCTGGGCAGAGAGGTCAGCGAGATTACTGGACACACAGTCAGCCTCGCGTTCAGCATCCCTTTGCACAAACCTCCTCCGGCCAAACGGAACCCACTATCAGAGGATGACACGAAACACCAGCCCGCCGGGCATCTTCCTCCTCCTCCTCCTCCTCCTCCTGCTTTTCTTCCTCCTTCCTCCACCGCTCTGGAGCAAACGCATCAGTGAGTTTCACTTTCGCTTGTTTGCGGCCATGTTGGCGGCAAGGTGACAAGAGCAATACAAGAGAAACATTCCTGTAATTTCCAAAAACAGCTTAAGGTGGAATTGTTCTCCAAGGGGGGAAAGCTGCCACCTCTCCTTCTCCTCCCCCCTCCTTCCCCTCAGTTTACCTAACTCACCCCAAAAAAAGGGGGGTATTTATCCCCACACACACACACACACACACAACCCTCCTGAGGAATGGCTGGCGAGCAGAGAAGAAATGCGCCCTGACAATCTCCCCTTCCCTCCGGCGGCTGGATGCCAGAAACGAGCGCTGATTCTTCTGAGAGATCTTTTACCGAAGATGCCAGGGATTAAGAAAGAAAAGACTGCAGGACACTGCTGTGTCACCTAGCATTAAACAGCCCTAAACTCTCCCGTTATGAGATACTCTGCGCAAAATAGGCCAGGAGAGAAAGAAGGGAGAAAAGAGAGGTTTTGATTTCTTATCTTCTTTTTTTTCTCTCTGCTGTTTTTCCTCCGAGCCCTGATGCCCCTGGACTCTTCTCTTGGTGGTTGGTCCCTTTAACGCACAAAAAGACACACTTAAACACATACACGCGCATCGGAATCAGCTCTACTGGCAAACTATTTTTATGAGGGAAAGAGGGAAGAAGAACCATTTCTATAATGGTTTAATTCAAACTACTTGAATAAGTCAAGTTTTCAGTTACAGATATTTAAAAGCTGCAATACAGCTGAGTGTAAAACTGTCTAATGGATTGTCTTTTTCTTTTAACAGGTGCCAGAAGTTTCAAGGAATCAGCACGGAAATGAAGAAAACAGCACATAAATGGGACTCAAGCCAAGGTGGGTAAGAACAGAAAAAGAAATACCAAAATGTGTTAAATTTAAGGCTTTAAATCAACAATGGCATTGTTAACTGCAGTGGGCTTTACATCTTTTAAATTCTAACATCCATTTAATAGTGAAAAACTTTCACAGAATTAACATTTGAGGTTTTTACTGATTAAAACTATTATATTCATAATTTCTCCTCTTTAAATCAGCTCAAAAGATGTGATTTTTGATGAGATTCATTCAAATGTAATAATTCAAGATAAGGCTGATAAAGTTACACAACAGTATTGTGTGTCTTGCAGTTGTATCAGCTTATTATTGTTCGTAAATTGAAAGATTTCATTGTCTGCTTCCAGCTCTAAGAACTACTACAATTTTCAGAATCAGATAATTTAAAGATGATTTTTCTAATTGATTTTAAATTATTCAGTAAATTAATATAAATGGTTTGGAGAAACAGAGTCAAAAATGCCTATCTCCATAGGTGTCATGAGTTGGGTAAGTGGGGACATGTATGCATCATATATATAATCAAATATAGATAGCTGATTTTTGTCACTTTTTAAAATTACAATTTTTTCAACATGCAAAAACAGCAAACACAAAATGTAACTTACCACAGAGAATGCTGTGTGAAAATTATGCAGATCACCTGCAGCTGTATAAATATGATGCATATGAATGACATGTGCTGTTATGCGATGAATATCTGATTATGTTGAATGTTTTACTGAAGATCTCAGATAGTCGGCTCTGGCTTAACATGCCCTCTTGATGCACCACAGTGCATTTTTCTGCCCCACCATAATTGCCAAATGCCATAATTATATACTCGTCGTTACTTCACAGCCATCCCAAATGTTTTTTCCTCTGAGTCTGTATGTCCCAAACATTTTCAGCCCACAGAACCAAATGTTGCTTTTTACAACCATCAGTCCAAAATCCAAAGAGAATTGTTTTGTTAAGTTAGACCAATGATAAAAGGCATATTGTCACAAATTAAGAGGCTGTAAATTTGCAGTTTTTCATTAAAAATCCCGTACTTGATTATCAGTCAACCGTTTCAGCTCAGTGTTGCCTTTGCTAATTTTAACCTTCATTTAAGTAAATGAATGCTTCAGAAGTGTGACATCCTCCTGCTTCAGACTTTAGAGATCAGGAGATCACTGTGGGTTTATGTCCACAACCATTTGACCTGTTACAGTTCATATTTAAGTGTTTTTACAAAAATGGTTTAGGTCCAGGTGAGGTTTTTTAACTTTGTTGTCCCTCGTGTCAGTCCGAAGAAACATCATGACTTTGACTTAAAATCCTTTACCCTTTTTGGTATTTTTTGCCTTTTTTTTCTAGCCAGTTGACAGTCAGGAGACAGCCAGGAAACACAGGGCTTAAAGAGCAGTAAGTCATGCTACAAAGCTCCACGGCAGACGTTGCACTGTTGCAGCCATCGTATATGTTTCTTACCCACTGGGCCATCAGCACACCCTAAAACAAAACTTTGTCGTCACAGTGATTGCTGTTCTTTCAAGAAACGTCTGGTATTGCATTTTGAAAAGAAAAGCGGCCAAAAGTTTCCCGTCGTCTTTGTCATTTTTTCCGAAGCGGCTCGGCCCGCTCTGAATAATTCAGCTGCTGCCTGGTCGAATGCAAACAAACGGAATAAAACATAGATAGTTATGAGGCATAAATATGAACAAACAGCATCTAAAAGCATTAAGGAAACGCAGAGCGTCTGGGGTTTGGAGCGACAGATGAGGACAGTGTGTTTGACTGGCTGGACGGAGCCGTTACCCCCCCACATCTTGTTCACCCCCCTAATGATGTGTGGCCTGTCAGAGACACGCAGCCAAATTACATTCAGGACTACAAAGCCTCCGTCCGAGGTTTTCTCTCTCTGTGCAACACCCTGCAAAACAATAACTGGGATTCAGCAGCTGCAAATTGCACTAAAATTTCCCATTCTCTCTCTGTGAATTATTAATGAGAGCCAAACCAAAAAAGACAAAAAAAGAAGGGGGGAGAGAAATATCTACAGCATGCCCGAGCAGTGGAGAATGCTATAAAGCCGTAATTATGCCAGAGAATGAGAAATGGAACAAAGTTGTTGGAGCCAGAAAAGGCGAGGCAGAAAGTGAAACTAAGAGCTGGAAATTTAGAGCTCAGAGGGTGAAAAAGAAAAGTAGTTTTATTACAAATGCAAAACGCCAAAGCTGCAGGATCGACACACAATTAAAACGGGGATGAACAACAGCATTTGCATCCGTGTCTGTCAGGTTTGTTCTGCGAGAGAGTGAAGAGGAGAGGAGGTCAAAATGCTAAAATATACAGGATCCGTCTCGGAATGAAAACCTAACTCCAAATGCATTAACTTTCCAGGAAATATGAAAAAACAGCCCTGTTTCTCAGCTCTGGTGTGAAAAAATATCATAAACAAAAGCATTATACAGCAAAAAGTAAATAAATGCAGCAATAAGTAACATACACAGAAGATGAACAATAAAAGATAAAAGATATTTTTTTTAAAAATGTCCATCTATTAGAATTATTTCAGACACTGCTCAACTGTCAAGGGAAGGCTATACATCCAAATCAGAAGCAATGAATAGAGATAAATAAATAAAAACTGGAAAAAAAAAAAAAAAAAAACTCATGGATTTTACTTTCTATGCAGCCTATGCCTATAATGCATTAAAAAACATACCTATAATAAGCCAATTAGAATTTCTTATAATGCCCTTTACATATTATATACTAAAATGTAATTAAAGTGTGATGGTGAGTTAGGCTAAAACTCATTTTAGTTCTAGATATTATTGTTATGAAGCAATGTAGATATTTGCAAGTGCTTATAACTGCATATATACATTGCTTGCTATAATCACATTGTATTGCATAACGGTGTAGGTTTCATAGACATTTTTTAAATCCCGTGTTGCAAATAAAACTGCGGCTTTAAAGTATTATTCACAGGTTCTGAGTAATGAAAAGTAAGAGTGCTCATTGTAAGTAAGTAAAGGTTATTTATAGAACACTTTTCACAGAAAAATGAGAACATAATATGATCATAAACACAGTCATCAAAACACAATAACCAATTAAAATGATAAAGTTATATGTAAGATGCAGGCAGGCCATCTAAAGGGAGTGCCAGAGTTCAGGCACCACAGTAAAAAATGCTATCAGATGGATTTTTTTTTTTTTTTTTTTAAATAATATTGAATAATGTACATATATGTAAGATTAGATAGCTGTATAATTGGCAGCTATGTGTACCAAAAATTCTCAGTTTAAGTTAAGTATATATACATATTTAAAAAAATTTGATATAAAATGGCAATGTCTCCCTTTTAAGGATAGCATAAAAACTGAAAAATATTCAGTTTACCTGTAATTTGCGCCAAGATCATTGACCATTAATATAGTAAATTATCCACTATGAAATAAATTCTACATTACATTACATTCAATATGCTAGTGTTAAAACGCTAAATGTTATTGTCAAATTGTGATTTTATCTTATTTTTCTTTTCCATTAAGTCTCGCTGCTTTGAAAACCGGCTCTTTATGTCTAATTTATAGTTTCAGTTTCATGGAGATACGATTTTACATGTTTTTCAAGCAGTTTTTTAGAGTATTTTAGCAGAAAATTAACAATTTGCATAACATTAAGTCCAATATGAATAAATCAACAGTTCAGGGTACAGTTTTAGTTTGATAACACACTATTTCACCTAAAAGATGCTGTTTATAGTAGCGGAAGAGTTATTTTTCTCAGGCATAGGAATTTACCGGTTTTTTTTTTGTTTTTTTTTATTGGTTTTAGGCTTTTAATATCAAACCTGTTCATTTATTATCAGTCTAACTTTAAAACTACAAAGCTGAATGTGTTCATAAGAAACCTGCGAGAGCAGGTTTCTTATGATCACATCCTCATAAAACCAGTCTGGGGAACCTGGAAGATGTTGCAGAATAGGTTAGTTATGTTCCCTATAACTGGTGTGTGTGCTAGTAGGAACGGCCTTGCAGCCCTGTCGCAGAAACAGAATATATATCTCCTTATTTCCTTTTTTTTTTTGTTATAAAATATTCAAATTACTAGATGATCCTATCGTGAGTCTGCCTTTAATACATTGTTTAATTGAACTTTTGGTAAACACACCATCCTCGCTGTTGTCGTCTTTTGGCACATGTTTGAGAAAGTGCCAGCCAAAGTATATCCCTCAATATCTCCCTCTCTCACAGACACACACACACGTGGTTCGACCGAGGGCCTGGCATGGATCCTCTGCTCACAGGAGGCAGCAGCGTCCCTCAGGGATCCATAACCAACCAAATAGCTCTGAGAGAGAGAGAGAGAGAGAGAGAGAGAGAGAGAGAGAGAGAGAGAGAGAGAGTGAGAGAGAGAGAGAGGGAACAACTAGCTCGCCCAGCTGGACCTCAGCACTCTCCCTCACTTTGTATGTGTGTGTGTGTGGTAGGAGGATGAGGAGGATGGAGGACCAGATGACACAGGCGACTTCAAGCACAGTGTGGCTGACATGCTTGCAAAATGAGACCGTATAGAGCACACCAAACAACCAGAAATGTGCAGACACCCAAACATTGAACTCATATGATCGCTGAACGCCTGATTCCCTAAAATCCTGAGCCTAAATCTGCTGCTTTATTAGCCCAAACTCTTCTGATTTCAGGATTTCCACAACATTTGCAGACTAGTTCCACATTCCAGTTCATCCTAAAGGTGTTTAAGAGGTTTGAGGTCCAGATTTTTCACACCAAACTGGGAAAAACATACATGGGGGAGATAAAATTAGGCATGAGGCTGGTATCATCTAACATTGTGTTTATTATAAGTGGTTTCATTCTTGCTTACTTCTTTACTTATTACTGTTCTAATATTTGCCATAACCCACTTAGTTATGATATGCACATTATTGGTGATTATTTATCCAAAATACATTGTGAAACCATATAAATTATGCATAAATATTGTCATATATGGTCTAAAATATCTTCATCTTCCATTTTCTCCATGATGCCCAGCCTTAGTTGTTCTGTTGAAGCAGGAAACAGACAAAACTCTCAAAATAAACTGTTTGCTGTAGCATAAGCATGTTTGGAAAGAGTGTATACACACCTTCAGTTACATATTGCATATTGGATTTTTTGTTATTGATTAAATGCAGTGCCTGATGGTTTTTTGATATGTTTTGACAGGAGGTTTATATATTTATACATATATATATGTTTTTTGCTCCTAAAAACAGGCAGCAGAGAAACTCAAATCAATGGCCTTTAAAAATAAATATCACCAATATGAGCTGATAAACATTTTTTCCTAACTCTAGAATCATTTAATGCTTCAAATGAATCACTACAGTGAGAAAGAAAAAAACAGCCCGACTTGACTGTTTAATTTGTTGTCAAATGAAACAATCTGCCAGCGGACTGATTTCATGTTCATGCTGAGCAACATGTTTGATCAGTTTTTATCAAATGAGGATGACAAAGTTTAAAGAAAAGACTGACCCCCACAGACAGCGCTGTCATTTGCTTTAAAGAATAAATTAGGTCTTCATTTTCGAGGGAGGATGTTAAAAAATAATGTTTGTTTCTGCAGCAAAACTTTTGGATTCAAAGGTCAGATTGTTCAGTCATTACATGACTTGAGATTATATTGTCAGGATTGTAATGAAAAATAATGTAGCATATTATATATTTTTTTTAATTAATTTTTTTGTCTGCAGGAAACATAAAGTTCAACAATCTGTTCTGTGATTCTCTCATCAGGTACACAATCCGATCAGACTGACCGTTAACGCTACCTGGCCGGGGTTAAAGGTCATGTGTGACTCAGGATGGAGGAAGTGTTTGCCGGATGCTGCTGCTGGCTGAGATGCTTCTATGTGTTTCCTGGTACTGTTCTGCCCTCTACTGGCCGCTCAGAGGAACTCACAGCAGCAGGTTTGCAGGAAATAATGATCATGGCATCAAAATATCCCATTTTTTATTTATTTTGTTTGTTCTGTTGTCTTGTAGTCACTTTCTTGCATGTTTTATTTCGTCTTTGTTTTTTCACACTTTTTCATGTGTGACTTGATGGTAGGAGTGATTTTTTTTTTAGTCAGGGAACTGATGTTGGCTCTCTTGACTCTTTGCATTTTGCTAGTCATATCTTTTTATTGTCAACATATATCATCAAAGAAACAGGAGCAAACATATATAATATTTTTAAAACTAAAATATTTTAATTTCTCTGAATATAGGGGTGGCGACATGGCTAAAATCTTCCATTCTAATATAGGTAATTTTCTGTCTTATGTCTTAGAAAGGATATGGATCACGAACTAGCATGAATCAGATCTGTTGATCACATTTAATTGCTTGGAACTTTAAAGTGTAATCAAAAAACAAAACTGCTTTTTTAAAAGTATATCACAACCCTGCTACCGTGTTTTTTGTCAAAAAATATAAATAATAAAAAATAATAAGAGCAAATTATTACATTTAACACCGAAATGATGGCAGTATATTTTATGTCCAAACAAATAGACTTTAGTTTTTGTGTTTTTACCTTTTTTCTAATTTTGGTTGTAACTCAAAATATTTCATATAATTATCAGATATAATTGAGCTAATATGTGTTTTTTATTATTAAATTATATACACTACAATTCAAATAAGCTACATTGAATTATTGCTCAGTCCTACTTAAATAACTCTAGACAAAATTGGATTGAGTGCAGGAGATATTGATGTTGATTTGACATAGTGATAAACTAGTTTACTAGAATTTTATCTCAATTGTCTAAAAGTTAAGACCTTCTTATGTGAGCTCAGACACCTGGCCAATTATGTCATGTTTTAGGTTACTTAATAGATAATTCATTACCCAGCATGTCATATGAAAGGATTCAATTCAAACTACAGCCTGATCTTAATTCCAGAAATACAAAAATGTATGTATGCATGAACCTGTGTGTGTGTGTCTGTGTGTGGGAGGAGGAGACGGGAGTGACAGGAGCTCGCCAACACATACACACACAGTTCAAGGTCGCCGTGCTGCTATTTCCGGCTCGTCTTCACTTTGATCGGTGTCGCAAAATGACAAGGTAACGCAACTCGGGGGGTCAGCTGTGTTACAGGAATGCTTCCACAGATCGGAGAAGAGAAAATCAATCCTGCCTGACAGTGTCTTCAGGATACTCCGACCTGACTGGACCATGACAACCGCACACACACACACACACACACACACGCAAAGGAGAGTGTATGGCTAAACACTTTAAACTGGCACAAACAAACACTACCAAATATAGCCGATCCAGCTGTCTCTCCGTCTGACACAGATGACCTCTGTCAACCCCGGTTTGTCTGTCTTTTTGTCAAGGTGCATCAGAAAGACAAAAAGTTCACCAACATCTAAGCGCTTCTGAAAAGTTCAGTTTCAATTTGTCCTATTGACCTTTAAGGAAGTGTGAGGTGTGTGGCCCCTTCTCCAGCAGCTCAGCCTCACTTCCTGTTTCATAGGGTTAGGGTTTGTGTCCTTCATATGTAAATGACATTGGTATCTCCTCTTTCAAAGTCTTTTTTAACATCTGTAAATAGGAATCTTGCTTTGCATTGTTGCCGTTGTAGCAGGATAATTGAGTTTCTCTAGTTGCATTCTCATGTATTGCACCACTATATTACACCAATGCTTGTGTGAGGCCTTCAGAACCAGTAAGTATGGCCATTGATCATAACATTTAATAAGCAGCAATTCATTTCACTGCTTTAACTCCCAACGAATGCAGTGCTCGTTCAAAATCATCACATGTTTTGTTTTCTAGATAAATGAAATGTTCCCGAGCAATGATACTAATTTTTGGCCCTGGTTGTTTCCAGGGGCAACAATAGTTATGAATGTTACGTCCATTTGTGTTTCCTCTTGTAGTTAAGTAGTATTGATCACAGGTTTTTAACGAATTGTTGGTATTGATGACAATTTAGCTCTTTGATTAGTTGGTGTAAATTGGGATCTAGGGGCAGAGATTTAACAATTAGCTATTTAAATTGTCAGGACTTTATACATACATAAATATACAGAATATATAACAGTTGTATTTTAAATCTTGTTAGATGTATGTATTTAAATAATCAAATCAAATCAAATAATCAAAGTTTAAAACTCTCAGTCTTGTATAACATTCACCTCTGAATAACATATATAATAAGTAAAATGTCCCCATCTGGCTTATTCGGCTGTTCGGAATCCATATCCACTCATCAAATATATTTCACAAATGTCCACAATTACCTAATATAAATTGATTATTCTGCACTGCAATTATCTCCAGTTTGTTACACTTATCAACTGCACACTTTTTAAGTGTCTTTGTCTTTGTCTTTTTAAGGGCAAAGTTACACTGAAGGAAATGCAGCCAATCCATCCTGATGTTCCTGCTGAACGTGTGCATGGTGAGTGTCACTCAAACACATCACCACCCTTATCAATACAAGTATAAAGTAAATCAGATTTTTTTTTTTTTATGTTTTTTGAGAAAATTGAAGCAAAGACAGACCAAGAATTGGCCCATTTTAGTTAGATAGCTGGTTTAGCACTGTTTAACTACTGGCATATTATAGTGTGGCGTTCAAGTCCCTCCCAGGTCATTGAGCATTCCCTGCTAGCTAATTACAACAGGCCCTGTAGTTGTCTGCAGCCCTGCCTGCCCCCTCCCTCTCCTGTCTGGAAGCACACAGGCATCTGCGGAGGACGGTGGGAGGGTCGCACAGGGGTTGCGAGGGGGACATATTTCTGACGAATGTGCCATCTCCATAATTAGCTCAGAAGCAACATATGAAACATTAAACACGCCAGGCGCTGACGACAATCAAAACATTTCATTTGTTGTCAATTATTCATTACTTTGAAGGTTCTGAAGGGGTTGTTAATATGGAAATAAGCTTCGATGCTAACAAGGTTGGAGTATCTGATTCCAAATCATTTGAGCACAGAGAGGCCCTTTCCTTTTTTCTTTTAGGCTAATATTTTGCCTTTTCTTGTCTTTTCCGTCCCTTTTATTGTGATTTCTTGTCTTTTTCATGGAGCCTGTTCTTCAAACAAAACCGTTTTTCCTCTTTTCTTTTCATTTCAAAACGCGCACTTTGTTAAAAAAGTATTTGATTAAATTCTTTGATAGCTTCACGTTCGGCACAGCCTCAAATGAAGTTAAACCATCCAAAACTAATACAGTACATCTTTTTTTCAAGTTTCCTTTCTGCACCTGGCTTTATTAATGCCCCCTTGGTGGCTGTCATACAAGCCCCACCGAGAGAGAGGCCACTAAACTTCCCCTGGCTGTAGCTTTTCACGCTTTAGTTTCCCTACAATTAATTAGCAGGATGAAAAGCCTCACGCAGCAGCACCTACCAGATGATGTGGACTGAAAAAATAAGCCTGAGACTGGGGCAATTTAAGGTAATTATTTTTTATGTATGCAGGTCTCAATCGCTATTACCTGGCGACAGCAGTGCTCAGTTGGGGAGTTCGGCTTAACATG
>JAOWBC010000959.1:872639-904310 GCA_028566105.1 Hypoplectrus providencianus | reverse complement strand
GGGGGGGGACTTAATTTAGGCAATCTTTTGATAAAAGCCTGGGACAGCTGCTGTCTTTGGGGAGTATAAGATAGCAACCACTAGACCAGTAAAGATCACTAAACACACGAAATGTAAGAGGAGATGCTTTCACTGCCTCTGATGGTGAGACAGTGGGTCAGCACAGAGCAATGGAACCCACCTACATATATAGACCTCCCACAGCTGCTTTCAATCTGTAAATCAGGGGCAATCAGAGACACACACACCTGACAGCACTGAGCTGATTACATACACACTCAAGGAGTGGCAAGTGTGAGTACCCTTCACAATAAGGAAAAATAGAAATATAATATAAGTATGTTTCTTAAAAAGTATACCGGGTAAAAAAAAGAATAATACCCGAAACAAACTCCACTCAACTGCAGTTCATGTAGTTATTAACTTTATTAGCATAAATTATACTGGCATTTTCTTGTTTAAGATTTTGCCCACTGAGGTTCCCTGAAACCCGAAATGCAGGTTATGTTTGTTGAAGTCACACAGGTTAGATAAGGTAAGAAGAGGGCGGCGTTTAGTTGTTTTATCAAATCAAAGTGAGGCAGCAGTGTGGACAGGAAACTTACAGACTATACATTTAAAATAAAAGCATAATGTTTTCACGGTTGTTCATTAGAAAAATGTTATCAGAAAATTCACCAAAAGATTAAATTGTTTGTGTGCATAACAATTAACTATTTGTTATATTTATTTCAAAAATGTAAATTACACTAGGATATATCCTTATGTTGTAATATTTGGAATAAGTTATTCCCATTAAAAAAAAAAATTACCTCCATGCACTTTTTTTTTACTACTTTACTACCACCTGTATATTTCCCACTGTATACTTTTAAGAAAGGGGTTAAATTGAAACAAGTGTAATCTGTAAATAAGATAAAATGCTTTTTGAAAGTCTAAATAATATCATATATATGCTGCATATCATGCAATTCTCACACAAATGCTCAGGAACCAAGCCAGGTAAGCCAGCCAACATTTAAGTAATTTAAACAATACATAACAATGTTATCTATGTAATAAACAATTAAGTGTAAATTAATTTATTTTATGGTTGTGTCTTCTTATCTTTTGACTCCATGTCATCATCTATTTTAAATGTTTATCTGTTCACTGTATCTAATTTGTATATGAACATGTGTTCAATAAAGAAAGTGGAAAAAAACCCTGCGTAGTTGCGGACTTATGTTGACATGATTTTAAGCTTCCGTTTTATTTTGAAAGGCTCAACAGGCGGAAGTCCTATAGATTGACGCTGACTTGATGTTTATGTCGCTGCAGTTGGCAACCGTACCTGAAAGATGTCTGCTGCGAAAGAAGGAGATATTTTGTGCTTCTTTATCAACGGGAAAAAGGTACGTGTAGCATCTAATTAGGTCATGAGTATTCTATCATGATATATCTGACTTAAAGCTGCAATTGTGTTTTCAAACGGAAACTTTTCATGACAGTCACCCCCTCACAATTTGTGACGGAAACAGCAGATGTGTCAGCCAAATAAGACGTCTGCTCCGCAACTGTTAATCACAATGTCATTACATCTGCAAGTTTTATGTCACCTTTTATGATTTAAAAAATAATAATGCATGAATCGTAAAAGGTTTAAAGAGATTGCAGAAGTTTACCATAAAAACAAAGTTCGTTGGACTTAGGTTACCCTGCAGCCAGTGTGTGCAGATGTCAGTAGTTGTGCGTGTAAACAGTACAATTACAACAAAAGCATTCAAATGAATGGACATATTTTGAGTTTTAGTACAGCTACTACAAAATAGTGATGAAGTGTACTTGATAACAACCAAGCTAGCTGTACTTTCACGAGTATGCCACTGTCCTGTTGTGTCAGAAAAATGTGATGAAAATTATTGCAATTTATGGGAAATAAATTATTCTGTATTATCACGAAATATGTATTATGTGTGGATGCTTATTTTGGATCAACGAGAAATGGTGTGGATTCTGCCTTCGGGCTGCAACGATTAGGGGTCATTTGCAGATATAGCCAAATGAAAAAAAAAAAGTGCTAATTTGCCTTTTGCACATATGTCATTTCATTATATTGGAAGTGTAATTTAGTTTATGGTAATAATTGGTTCCAGACTTCCCAGCAGTCTCTACGGAAGAATCTTTTTTTAATGTATTGTTTTTTTATTTGTTTAGCTTCCCTTATTAACTGAAAAGGGGGACACTGTAGAATACTGAAAATAAATCATAAGACTAATTAGGCCTACTACATTTTGCGTCATCAGTGTATGCCATCACACAGAAATCAATGACATCAATAGAAACAATAAAATAAGCTTTTGAGACTAGATAGTTGATGTATAATTAGGTACATATATTATGGAGTCATGAAATGTTTCTCTTTGTGTTCAAACAGGTAACAGAGGAACATGCCGACCCTGAAACCACGCTGTTGTCCTTCCTGAGAGAGAAGCGTATCCTTCAGAACGCCTTCAAATCCACCATCACAAATCTGATTATGTGACTGTTTTCAATTCATGTGTGTGTGTCCTAAAGGTTTCCTTACCCTTTGATAACTTCCTTGACTGTGACCACAGTGAGGTTAACTGGAACCAAGTATGGCTGCGGTGGTGGAGGCTGTGGGGCGTGCACGGTCATGTTGTCCCGTTACCAGCCTGCCACCAAAACCATCATGTATCCTTTATGATAAACAAGATTTTCAGCAATATACAATAAGATTACAAGGTCTATGCTACTTGAAAAACTGACTATTTAGAATTAACTATGACACTATGTCCCAGTCGCTGAATAATCATTCGTAAAAAAAGGAAAGCAAGCATATTTCAGCCATTAAACATGTACATTTGTTTATTTTAGCATCATTTTGGGGGTTATTTTTCATATTTGTAGGATCTCCTTAGGAAGCAAGGACAAGTGAACTCCAGACATTGTTAACAAACAGGAAATCCCTAAGGTTTCTGCTCTGACACGGAGCAAAAACAGATAAACACTAAAATCACGCCAGTGTCTTTGTAAGTTACAACCTTAGTGCAGTCTGGAAAATCCATTTATTCAGCCATGGCCGTGGTAAAATTCCAACATACCAAACACTGCCACAATTTTATTAACTATATTAGATTTTTAGAGAACAAGAGGGACTCTGATTGTGATCTGATTATCTGCCAAAGTGGTTTGGACTTTGGACAACAAATATGACTTATTAGAATAGATGTTGCGGTTGATCTGTCATTTCCTTTCCTGGCACATAAACAACACAGCTTCTGTTTTATTTCTTCATTCTCTTACAGCAGAGGAGGAAATAATTTATCACAAGCACATACATCCAAATGTAGAACACATCCTGGATAGACATTATAAAATTTACTTACAATGTAGTTAGAGATAAAAGTAGCAGTGTGGGTTTAAATAACCAGTGTTAGTCAGGTTGTTTTGTTTTTTTTGCATGATCTTTCAGCACAGTTTGCCTTCACCAGACTGTCAGACATTACTCAGTTAACGCCTGCCTCCTGCCGCTCTGCCAGCTGCACGGAGCCGCCGTCACCACAGTGGAGGGCATCGGCAGCACCAAGACCAGGATTCACCCGGTGCAGGTCTGTACCGGGACGTCTCAGTCACAAGCATCTGAGTGTTATGTGCTGAGGTAATACAGAGCATCAGATAAGAGCACATAATTTTTCCATATAACACACACATTAACTATCAATGTCATAACTTCTCTCCATATAAAGTATGAGTATTGTTTTGCTGATACAGCATGCTCAGGGCTTTGTGTATGTATCATAATTTCACACAATAACAGTGTGATCACTGACCAGGTCAAGCTCTCCAATCACAAGGAAACCTTTGTCCTTGAGTTAACTATCACAATTATTACCTTATGTTTATAGTTTGCACAGTTGAGGCCTTCATTTCCCAATGCCCCAACCAAACTTCCTGTTTTATGCACGACATCAAAACAATTGTAAGGGTCCTGAATCTTTGTCTGATGCTGTGTTATAGGAGCGAATTGCGAAGGCTCACGGCTCCCAGTGTGGCTTCTGCACTCCGGGGATGGTGATGTCCATGTACACTCTGCTGAGGAACAAGCCTCAGCCCAGCATGGAGGAGATCACACAGGCTCTAGCTGGTTTGTTTGATTTTCTGAAATCTAACCCAGATAAATACAACCTTCACCTTACATCATGCTTTGTTGCTTTTCAGGCAATCTGTGTCGTTGTACGGGATATCGGCCCATCATTGATGGCTGCAGGACCTTCTGTCAGGTACAAAGCTCAGCATTTACAAACAGTATATGTTATGTAATTCAGGAATGGTCAAAGATCAAACCGACTAAAGCCTGTGTACAGAACTGTTTATTGCTTTAGTTTACACCTAATGACAGAAGGGTATACAAGGACAAGACCATATCCTTGTTCCCATCATGGGTTTCCTTCCTACAGATGTGACCATGCACAAAATCTATGAGCGCACGATGGAAAAAATGCTGCTCAAGCCCTAATAAAAGTGAAAAATAATCATTTAGTCACCTTTTGATTCAGATCTGCCTTGAAACGGAAAAAATAACGAATACAGAAAAGGCTTTAATAGCACTGAATCATTTTGATCCAGTGATTTATAAAAGAATGTGAGAAGTGAAAGTGCTGCAATCATCCCAACAGGAAGCGAACTGCTGCCAAAGCAACGGAGCCAGAGACTGCTGCCTCAATGGAGAGGAAAATCCTGATGAACCGGAGGCTGTGAGTTCACAGGGTTTCCTTTTTTTCTGCTTTTTCTTGGTTCCCTCTCTAGTTTTTAATTTACTCTTGTGTATATTTGTTTTATTTCCTGTTTGTATTTCTTTTTATCTGGTCTGTTCATTATTTTAATCTGTACAGAATTCCTGAGCCAGTTTTTTTTTCTTCCTTTTTTTAACCTTATTGTCTAATATTTTAAGCCTTTGCCTTGCTGACCATCTGTTCATCCGTCTCTTTTCTTGGAAATGTGAAATCTCAGGAAAACCTTGAGGGAATTCCTCAAAATTTGACAGAAATTAACTTTTGAGATTTTGGGGGACAACAACTCCATTCATCTTCAAAAATATGTTATTCTGTCGTGTTTCACGCAATGGTCTAATAGGATTAGATATATTTTACAGGTTAAAGTTTATGGTCACTGTGACTTAAAAACATGTTTTTGTTAAAATTCAAGATTTCATGCTCGAGTGTGACTAAACTGGCTATAACTCACTGTGATATATTGTTGCAAAACACTTTTCAATCCATTATTCAGCACCACAGAAGGTGGGATTGTGACATCCAATTTTAATCCATATTTGGAGCAAGTTTAAGTGGAGAGTTTATCTCTCTGCACACCTTCCATAACAAGTCTTTCGCTTCACACCGTCCCCTATCAGTGCCATGGTGAATCCAATTCCACTGCTTGCTTATCACCTTTTTCTTGCACTCATGGTGTGCTCCAGGGAAAGCCACAGTTGTTTGACAAAGAAGACTTCCTGCCTCTTGACCCAACACAGGACCTCATCTTCCCTCCTGAACTGATTGTAAGTCATAAGACGTGTCACGCACAAAGAAGTTCAATTTCCACACTGGACACACACTAATAACTCACACAGGGTCATTGGAGTTGTTCAATAACAGTTTGCATGACAGCACAGTTCTCTTTAAGCCTCTTGTAACATTTTTCACTGCTTATCATTCAAAGTTGAATTTTTATTTTGCATTAGTTTGTCAAGACTAAAGCTATTGCTGTTTCAAAATACTTTTAATATTAACTGCAATTCTAAAACAAGCCTTTCTCAACAGCTGATGGCAGAAAAGGCAAACCCACAAACCCTTACCTTTCGCGGGGAGAGGATGAGCTGGGTGTCCCCTGTGTCTATGGACGAGCTGGTCAAGCTTAAGACCACAAACCCTAAAGCTCCTCTGGTCATGGGAAACACCAACATAGGTCAGCTCTGACAACTTCTTAAGTTTTTACTGTTCCAATTAAAATCGATTGCAAAGAAACAGCCAAGTCACTATACTATAGTATATATAGTCACTATATAAGTTAATAAAATTCACTTGAAAAGAAACAATGGTATGTGGTCATAAGATATTGATTTGTGAACATTAAATAAAATCATGTGCTCGAATTAAAAACTGCTGATGTATCACTCTATATTACCCCAGTTATCCCAGTTTAGTTAAACCTTAGTGTCTCTGCTTTGTGTTGAAGGTCTAGATATAAAATTCAAAGGCATCCTGCATCCACTGATAATATCTCCGACTAGAGTTATGGAGCTGTTCGAGGTCACTCAGACACCACAGGGTGAGGAACCCTCCCTTTGTAGTTTCCATTTTGATGTGAAATCTTGCAGCGTTGTTGGTTGACATGCCGGCTCCTCTGCAGGTGTTTGGGTGGGAGCTGGCTGCACTCTCACTGAGGTCCGCTCCCTTTTGAACAAGCTGGTTCCACAGTTTCCGGAGGAGAAGACTGAGCTGTTCAGAGCCCTGAGCCAGCAGCTGGGGAGCTTGGGAAGCCAGCAGATTCGTAACGTTGCTGTAAGCCGATTTCTGTCAAACTTCACTGATATATATTTATTTAGTCTGGGATGTTTGGATCAGGTGTTGGAAAGATAAGTCTGTAGATGAAGAAGTTAGACTAAATCCTGCAAATTGGCTGTGACCACCTTGTCTTATTTTGTTTCTTTCCTTTTTTAGTTTTTTCCATTATAAAGATTTCTTTAACATTTGCAGTCCATTGATCCCTTGTCGGTGGTGCTTCCTTACCCCAGCTCCTCGTGATGGCTTTTTTGCATGCCAGCAGCAATATTTTCATCAAATAACCATCACAAGTCAAAACAGTTTCTGAGAATTTGCACAAGTGAACACATCTTTGACTCTCCATATTCTAATATTTTTTAAGACCCAAAGGCTAGACCCTTTTTTTTTAATCATTTATATTTTTGATACGTGTTTATTCTTGCTTTTCCATATTTAGTCTCTTGGGGGAAACATCATGAGTGCATACCCAAACTCAGACCTGAACCCTGTGTTGGCTGCTGGGAACTGCAAACTGAGCATCATTTCAAATGGTAAATTTTAGTTTCCCGACCATAATAAAATTCAGATTAATATCAGACATGTTAACTCTTCTTCATTCCTGATTAACAAGAAGTTCTGTCTGAATTGAACAGAAGGAAGACGAGAAGTTCCTCTGAATCAAGACTTCTTTGTGAGTTTTGGAAAAACCATCCTGAGGCCAGAGGAGATTCTTGTGTCTGTGTTCATTCCCTTCACCACAAAGGTACAAATATTCTTCCTCTCGTTCCAATTCATTATTGCCCATGTGCTTGCAGTTAAAATCTCAGAGCTCTGGATGAAATTTCCATGAATCCCTGATCACGACACATCCATATCAAAATCCAGAAGAATTCTTCCAGCCTCATAAATCGCTGATATACCTTTGTTATGTACTTCTTGGATCATTTTCCATCCTGCAGGGGGAGTTTGTTCGAGCGTTCCGCCAGGCCCCGAGGAAGGAGAGCTCCTTCTCCACCGTGACGACCGGGATGAGAGTGTTGTTCCCAGAGGGGTCCAGGGTGGTCCAGGAAGTTAGTATTTACTTTGGAGGGATGGGGCCCACCACTGTTAGTGCCACCAAAACCTGCGCAGCCATCATCACAAGGTCAGAGCCATGTGAATCTCTCAAATTCAGTCTTATCAGTGTTTTTAGTTTTTCTGTATTTTGGATCTTCTAATTTTTCTGTCTTTCCTCCATATCCTGTTCTTTGTCTTTCTTCCATGTTGCTTTAATTTGTCACTTTTTGCTATTTTATTTTTCCTTTTTCTCCCCTTTTCCTACACTCTGCTCTCTTTCTGTCTTAAATGTATATTTTCTTTCAAGGTCTATCTTAATCAAGGATTAAGGCCTTAATGGCTCAATCATATTTTTTTTGGTGCTGGTTTTCCCCCCACCACTATTATATATACTGTGTCCCACTTCAAATCAATGTATGTAAAATAAGATGAGAATCAGCTCTCATCAACCTCATATGTGTGTATTTTATTTGTACAATATCCCAAAACAAGGAAAAAGCATATTAATGCCATGGAAACTCTAAGAAACACAAGACACACACTAACATCTTGACCCTCACGGTCTAACAGAGAGACTAATCTCTTTATCACGTCCAAATCGATCATCAGCTAATAACCGTGACACAGATGACAACAGATTAGCTCCACAACACTGACAGGGCTGAGTAACGTGATTATTCTCAGTGATCATTCCACAAGGACGCATTTTAAACAATAGCAATCACAGCAATCCTCGAGTCATTGTGGAGCCAATCAATTAACTTGTGTGTGAGTCGTAAATTGCATGTCTAACACTGGCTGACTCTGGTAAATGTCTGATGATGCATCAACATCAACTTCTTTCTTTCTTCTTCCTGCTTGACTGTATTTTCTCTTTTTCTGTGTATATTCTACCCTCTTTCTAAACATAAACTGGAAAGCATGTTGATTTTTAGTATATGTGAAAAAAAGGAAACCAGACATGACCCAGTTGAGTCTTTTCCTTCAGGCCTTGGGATGAGGAGACCCTCAGTCGGGCCTATGACATCCTCCTGGATGAGTTAGTTCTTCCCCCTTCTGCCCCTGGAGGAAAGGTGGAGTTTCGTCGCTCTCTGACTCTCAGCTTCCTCTTCAAATTTAACCTGGAGGTCCTGCACAAACTTAGAGAAATGGTTGGTATGATTATCTTGCGGGATCGACTGTTTTCAAACATTGCAAAAACAAGGGTTTCTGTGTTCAGAATGTGATTTCAGATGAGCTTCCGGAGAAGATGCAGATCCAGGCTCTACCCAAAGAGATCCAGCCCAGCCTGCAGGAATTCCAGGTAGGAAAAAGTCCTGCATTCAAAGCATTTTCAGAGTTCGAAAAGTGTTTTTTTTCTTAAAACACACTTAAAACAGAGAAAATGAAACCAGACTGTCTTTTTTTCAGCATGTGTCAAAAGGCCAGAGCGACCAGGACCCGGTGGGGCGTCCCATCATGCATCGCTCTGCCATCAGCCAGGCCACAGGTGAGGCAGTGTACTGTGACGACATGCCCCGGACGGAGGGGGAGCTCTTCCTGGCTTTAGTCACCAGCTCTCGAGCGCACGCTAGAATCACGTAAGGAGTAGGAAGAACGATTTCTTAACCCACAGTGTCCCTACACTTCCTGTTTTAAATTTTCTTTTATCCAACAGAGCGATGGACGTGAGTGAAGCTCTGCTGCTTCCTGGTGTGGTCGATGTGATCACAGCCAAAGATATTCCCGGGCTGAAAGTTCGTGAAATGTTTGGTTATGAGGAGGAGTTGCTTGCTCAGACCGAGGTAAAGTGTTTGCTGTAATTCCTAGTCTACAATAAACTGCCAAATTCCAGATTTTCAGATCCTTTAGGGCAACCCTGTCACCATTGAAACCCATTAAAACTTCTTGTGTGGTTTTACAATTACCTTCCAAATAAAGCCTTTTGTCATGTTTGCCCTATGGGACAAAAACATCCCTTTCCTGGTTTCTATTAAATTTAAGGTTGTTTTTTATTCCATGATGGAGCACTGTATTAAAGTGTTTGATGCCCTGCATTTAATCTAAATCACCAGTGGAGGCCAAAAGCGGGAGCCTGCTGTGATCGTCTCTCTATTATCAACAGTTTAATTGTGCCCATGCTGTTTTACTGCAGGTGTCCTGTGTCGGTCAGATGGTATGCGCAGTGGTTGCTGATACGAGGGCTCACGCCAAACGAGGAACAGCAGCAGTGAAGATCCAGTATGAAGACCTGCCTGAACCCATTTTTACTCAAGAGGTCTGAGGCTCAGCTGTCTCTTATTTGTTGTCTTTGAATTCTGACAATGCTCCAGAAAGTCTGTATATCTCTGTTAAGATACGAATTTTTGCTTTTTTGGGTTCACTTTCTAAATACCCTCCTACTTTACTGCACCTGTTGTTTCTCACTGTGACAGGAAGCCATCAAGAAGTCCTCATACTTTGAGCCTCGGAGATGGATTGAGAGAGGAAATGTGACCGAAGCTTTTAAAACTGTTGATCACATTCATGAAGGTGAATGATTCAGTGGAAACGTATGGGTGTCATTAGAATTTTGTAAATTATTTTAATAAAATTTACTGGTACATATAATACTTTTACACCATATATTTAATATTTAAAAAAATGTGAAAGTATGTAGTTGTCTTCAAAGCCATTTTCAAAGCAGAGGTTACATATTTATTACATTTGTTTTCAATTTCCCTCAAAATTTGTACAACAGGAGATTTTTTTTCTGAGCCTGGTGTCTTAACATTCAAACAGAAACTGCCTTTTTTTTTTTTTTTTTTACCTCACCCGGTTTTGTGATTATTTTCTTAGGAGAGTTCCGGATGGGTGGCCAGGAGCATTTCTACATGGAGACTCAGAGCATGCTGGTCGTCCCTGTCGGAGAGGAGAGAGAGTTCAATGCTTATGTCTCCACTCAGTGGCCAACTGGGACTCAGGTACACAGATATTTTGAAGAAAGTGGAAACACATAGAGTTTTAGGACCAAACCTAAACAACCTACAAGAAAACAAATGGAACAAAACTGCAAACTGCTGGAGAGTTGATGCTGATGTCACAAATAGCTTTCAAATCTTTGCTTGAACGATAATAATAACATGTTAATCATGTCATAAATGTGTTAATTTTTACATTACATCACTAACATGGCCAAAAGGTAAATCAGAAATTGGCTGTTTGCTTCATCATATTTTCCTGACTGCAGGATGCAATTGCGGAGACGTTGGGCATCCCGTCCAATCGAGTCACCTGTCACGTCAAAAGAGTAGGCGGAGCTTTCGGTGGGAAGGTCGTTAAAACAGGGATACTGGCCTGTATTACCTCTGTGGCTGCGTGGAAGTAAGTCACAAAGAATTTACTTTAACAGAAACAAACATATACAAATATTATTTTCAGTTGAATCAGTGATTTGAGAGTCCAGGGAAAAGTCAAGAATTCATTTTTCTTTGTTCATTTTCTGTCCAGGACCAATCGTGCCGTCCGCTGTGTCCTGGAGCGAGGAGAGGACATGTTGATCACGGGAGCCCGTCACCCTGTCCTGGCAAAATACAAAGTATAACAAACACACAGGCTGTTATTGTAGACAGATTGTAAAGATACATTTTTAAATCAGACAGAAGATTTATGGATCCACATGGGATCCCAAAATACATCTGACAGCAAAGTTGAACTACTCACAAATTAAGTCAAACATGTCGTGATGTTTTTTGTGTTGTTTGTTAAGAGGTGCGGTTGCTTGCTGTTTGTTTCAGGTGGGTTTCATGAACGATGGAAGGATCGTGGCTGCAGATTTCCAGTACTACACCAATGCTGGCAACAATGTCGATGAGTCTCCTCTGGTTGGTAAAATCAGTTATCATGAAGTTATGACAGAATAATGTAAAATGTAATCATCAATTTCCTTTTCATGCAGGTAGCAGAAAAAATTCTGCTTCACTTTGATAATGCCTACAACATCCCCAACCTGAGAGGCCATGCTGCGGCTTGCAGGACCAACTTGCCCTCCAACACTGCTTTCAGGGGCTTCGGCGTGCCCCAGAGCATCGTGGTGGTGGAGAACATGGTCAATGACGTGGCCATGGCACTGGGACATCCTGTAGACCAGGTCATATTCCTATCAATGGCACAATGTCCCCATTCAAACCATATTTTTGTGACTAGGTTAGGGGTTTTACTATTTTCCACAAGATGGAGCCACTTTCCCATTTGTCATATGGTTCAGATGCATGCAATGCATCAAAATCGATGTTTTTTTATTATCATTGGGAATTTCTGTGGGGAAATTTAAACATTGGAATACACAGGATTTTTTTTTTATCACTGACACATCACAGTAAAAAAAGGAAAATAATTACATTAAATTTTTCATGTTTCTCCTTTTTCATAAAATTCATTAGTGACATTTAATGGGTTAAAAAAATCTGAAAATTAATCCATATTAGGTAGTTTATATAAGTACTGAAGCTTGTTAAAAATGGACCTCAGTGAAACAAAATATTATTTGCACAGATTAATTTTTTCTAGCAATTTTTGTTCTGCACAAACAATGAAAATTGCCAGTATTTTCTGCAGAGACATTGTGTTTTGAGGACTGGCTTTGCACAATACCTTATTTTTAACAAAGATTAACCAGCAACAGCTCAGTATTACTTATTCCTGCTTTTGAATTATATGTCAGATTCGTGAGATCAACATGTACAAGGGCCCGTCAACCACCCACTACAAGTTTGAGTTCAGCCCAGAGAACTTGCTGCGCTGCTGGGAGGAGTGTAAGGTAAAAGCTGACTACAGCGCCCGCCGCAAAGCTGTCGACCAGTTTAACCAGCAGAACCGCTGGAACAAGAGAGGGATTGCTATCATCCCCATCAAATATGGTATTGCATTCGCAGAGGGCTTCTTAAATCAGGTCAGTGGGATTCAGTTTCCACCTGTGTGGTCATGCACTGATGGAAAATATGTTTATCTCATAGAAATTGACTGTGATGTTGGTGTGTGTGTAAGGCTGCAGCTCTGGTCCACATCTATAAAGACGGATCTGTTCTGGTCACTCATGGAGGGACAGAGATGGGTCAGGGAATCCACACCAAAATGCAACAGGTAACGTGACAAAGGAAGTCACTCCTGGTACAAACACTTGCCTCTACAGCAAATTATAAACCTACTGTATATGTTAAGAAAAGTTTTATATCCACTGTTACACCTGTTCGGGAACATAAACTTTCACAGACTTGAAGAAATGTGAAAGTGCCTTAAATGAACAAACCAACATGTATGATTGTGTTCAGTCAAAACATTTGAACAAATGCAGGTTGTAACCCAATGATTCACAGCTGTAACTGACTTGTAATTGGCTGGGCAGATGCTCCATGATTGGAATAAGGGGCATAAAACAAAGCTTGAGTGGATTTACCGTTCCTGTTACTATCCCTTCAGCTTCAGCTTTGTTTTTAATTTACTTTAAGGTGGCGAGTCGGGAGCTTCACATCCCGACCTCCAAGATTTACATCAGCGAAACCAGCACCAGCACTGTTCCTAACACCTGCCCCTCCGCTGCCTCCTTTGGTACTGACGCCAATGGCATGGCGGTCAAGGTAAAGTTAAATATCCCTTACTTTTATTCCACAGCTATTAAACAACAAAAAAGTTGAATTTTTTTCTTTTTCTTCAGGCTGCCTGCCAGACTCTGTACGAGAGACTCGAACCAATGAGGCAGAAGGACCCCAAAGGATCATGGGAGAGTTGGGTATGATTTTATAAGAAAGGAAAACAATTGGATGGGCTGGATTTGGGGGGGTTTCTGTGGGAAAATACAAGTCTTTGAATTTCACAGTATGTCAATGATGATGGCAAAAAATTCTCTAATTTGCACTCAGGTCATGGCTGCATTTTTTGAGAAAATCAGTCTATCAGCTACTGGATATTACAGGTATGACAGAAGTCAATTGTCTGATTTTCATTGTTTTTCTGTGAAGTGGCAGTAACAGCTTCTGTGTCCTCAGAGGTCCAGACCTTTACATGGACTGGGACAAGATGGAGGGGCAGCCTTACGCCTACTATACATTTGGAGTGTGCTGCTGTGAAGTGGAGCTGGACTGCCTCACAGGAGACTACAGGGTGAGAGGTGAACCTTTTTCATCTCATTGTAACATAGCCAAATCTTTGAAATTTAAAGGTTCCTGCTTATCTTGTAGACACTCAGGACAGACATCGTGGTGGACATCGGTAGAAGTGTGAACCCCTCTGTGGACATTGGCCAGGTGAGTTAAGCCTTCTTTCATTTATAAAGGCAGTAAAAGAAAAAAAATATACCGGTACGTCAAAACCACAGGGATATTGTTATTAGAAAATCCTGTGTAGCTAAATACTCACTACGTATAAGAATGTTATAAGTCTATATGAAGAAAAAAATACAAAAATGTATTTGTTTTTTAGAAAAAAAACAATGTAATTTTCCAGAGATATTTGTCAAATGATTTAAGTAGTTTGGATTAAATTACTTTTTTTTTTCTTTTTTGAGGGAAACATTAATCCCAGATGATTCATTTCTGTCTAGAGTATTAGTATTTTGGAGTTTAAAAATCCTTTTCTCTCAACTTATCTTTACTGTTCTTGATTTTCCAACATTGTTACCATCTTCTAACTATACTTTACTCCTCTCTTCCCGCTATCTTTCTATCCTAACTTTCCTTCTGTCAGATTGAAGGAGCATTCATGCAGGGTTTGGGTCTCTACACGATGGAGGAGCTGAAGTTCTCCCCCTCTGGGGTCCTGTACACTCGGGGTCCGTCCCAGTATAAGATCCCTGCAGTCTGCGATGTGCCGCTTCGCTTCAACGTTTACCTGCTGTCGGACAGCTACAACCCCCACGCCATCTACTCCTCAAAGGTATAATGTTCATTTCTACTTTCTTTCTGCAGTCTTGTCTCAGACTGCCTTATCTTCCCCTCTTGAATTCTGTCACAAATATTATTTTGGGTGCTCTTTTTTTCTCTGCAGGGTATTGGAGAACCTGTTCTGTTCCTGGGCAGTTCGGTCTTCTTCGCCATCAAAGACGCCGTGGCTGCAGCCCGCTCCGAGTCCGGTTTGGTTGGCCCGTTTTCCCTAGACAGCCCAGCCACACCAGAGAGGGCCTGTCTAGCTTGTGCCTCCCCGCTCACTCAGAAGGTAAATATACTGAAATACTGTTGCTTTTTTTTTTGAGTGTTTGTATTTAGCTCATATCATCAGCACCGTTTACTATGATACGTCTAGTATTCATTTTGTCAATAGCTATTAAATCCTCCAAAAAAGACTTCAGACCTTAATGAAAGATTTAGCATATTTTTTTTATACATTTTTATATTTTGTTAATGATGCAAATTATAAAAGTTCACATAATACTGCATAACAATCAATAATGCCTTAAGAATTCCTCATCAGTGTCAATTGATCACAATTAATTTATCAATGTCTGAAAATGTTTTGTTTCTTCTTCTTCGTTTTTTTCAGATTCCTGCCAGCAAACCAGGATCTTTTAAACCATGGGCCTTAAACATCTAAAACTGAACCTGTGTTGTTTTTATTTGATCAAACGTACTGAACAATTTTGAACAAATAGGTATTTTACTAATACTGTAATACTAATTTTGCACATTTATTGATCCTACTGTATCACCATTTTATTAATAGAATAACTCAAATTAAATAGTAATTGAATACATGAAATAAAAACCCAGTGTTCCATTAATTTTATTTCAGTTGCAGAACACAGACACAGAAACACAAATGAAAGTTTACATAACCTACTTCGCAAAGCACAACCCCCACTCCTCACCACACACACACACACACACACACACACACAAACAGAGTAATAAATGCCTTCATAATTAATATTTAAGAATAAAGAAAAAAATATCATTATTATTAAAAAACTTAATTGAAGTCAACACTAAAATTGTAAGTATAGTAAATAAATCGATAAATATGCGAATAAAGTTCAATTAAAAGCCAGACTTAAATACTGTAATGCAATTGATCAATACAGATGAAAAATTATTTAAAAGCTAGATAAAGTAAACTCACTAAAACAACCTTTAAAAGTATCAAATTCACTGAATAAGTGTTGCGTAATAACGTTCAAAAATACTGAACTGAAGAATTTATTTCAATTATTCCCTCTTACAAAGAATTAAAGATGAATAAATATATAATTGTTTTTCTTTTTTTGTTTAACGGAAAGCCCCTTTCAATCGCGCATGCGCAAAGGGCGGAGCCTGCGGAAGTCCTCACGGAAAGGTCTTTTTGTTTGGACCGTTGAGAGAGTCGACACTCAGTTTGATTCCCCTGGTTAACAACCGTTTTTTAACTGCATTACTTTCGGTGAGTACTTGTGTTTCCACATTCTTGGTGTTGTCTCGCACTTTGACGCTGTCGCAAAGACGCATATATGTCGGGTATTTTAGTGTAAAACAGCGATTTTACCTGGGTAATGCTGCCATGATGGGCGCTGTTTTAGGGCGAATATTGGTTAACTTAGCATTAGCCGCATTGGAGCTCACATACCTCAAGAGTGTCTCGTTATTTAACCAAAGCCCGTGTTGACATTTCGGCTGTACCTTGTGTTTAATGACATATTAGCATACGCTGCTTGTTTTACGTTTGTTAATGTAAGCAGGGGCTTGATAATTTAGCTAATATTGTTAGCCAGCTAGCGGGCCCGGCTAACCAGCGCAGGCTCGGCGCATGGTGAGGCCCGGAGTTAGCCAATGCTAACCTAGAATTAGCCAGCTGGAGTCTGGAGAATCCCTGATTAAATCCGAGCCGCTACTTAATGCTTAACTTCTCAAAACATCACAAATTCATGTCGGCTTCAGAGTGAACCTGTTCACTGAGCTCTGAACTAATTAACATCCATTGTTATTTAAATCTACCAACACCCACTAGCTCTATTGTACCACCACGTATAGTCTTTTGTCTGATTGCTCTTCGTTTGCGTTTGTCAGTAATTATCAAATCGCCCCCCTATTACATATTTTTAATTTCAGTATTGACATGTCATCAACGAGGTATACACTACACCAGGACAGTTTCTATATCCAAATGTAGTTGTCCTCATCTACATTTAGTTTGAAATCATTAAATTTGTTAAGCACCTCAAGTAACATCCCTGGCCTCTTAAAGGGGCTAAGCTGTCCAATTTTAGTTAATCACCTGAAAAAGCCAGTTGTTTTCAACTTACCTTCCTGTCCTGCACAGCCTAAATGCCATTAGATTCTACTGATTTAAGATGCTAAGCTGCAAGTCTGGCACCAATCACTTACCTAATGCCTGTAGAAATATTTTGGAGGGAGGTGAGTTTTGCTACAAAACATAGCTTAACAAAATGACAAATTTCTGCAGACATTAAGAAGATAATTTAAGGTATGAATCGTTCATATGGATCACAACCTGGTGGTTAAAATAACACCCCATTAAAACAAAACTATGGGAATCTATTGAGTGGCCGAAGATTTACTTGCCATTTGGCAAGTTGGCAAAGTTTAATTTTATAGTCGGGCAACAACTGCATTGTTTCATTTTCTGTTGAACATTTACAGCTTCAGGTTCAGCCAGTGCAACAAGTGTAGCTCATGGGTGTGGTTCAACTTTTGGACAAAAATGGACCTCAGACACTACTCATTACTTGGATCGGTGCATTGTTTGTTTCTGTGCATTTTGTCTATCATGAGTGTTTCTGCGAAAATACCCATTTATCTGCATGCTTGAGGTGTTGGCATCAAACTTGTGTTGCATAAGGATAATTTACAGTGGTGACCTCATATGACAGCAGAGGTGGAGCTCTCCCAAGTTACACCCATAAGCTGACAATACAAAACATAATTAAAAGGGAGCTCAATGTTCTGTTCACTCATCTGTTACCGTGTAGTTTGCACAGCTTAAACAAACATTAACCTGTCTGTGTGCTATATTTTTTCAGGGTGTCTTTTATGAGTAATCAAAAGCAGCAAAAGCCGACGCTAACAGGCCAGCGGTTCAAAACGAGGAAAAGAGGTTTGTGATCATCGTTGCTGCTTTGCATGTTTTAACTATGTGCAAATGTTGCTGGCTTCATGAAACGTATGTTCCTTTTCCTGCAGATGAAAAGGAGAGATTTGACCCTACTCAGTTTCAAGAAAGTATCGTACAAGGCTTGAATCAAACTGGCACTGATTTGGAAGCGGTCGCAAAGTTCCTTGATGCCTCTGGCGCCAAGCTTGACTACCGTCGGTATGCAGAGACACTCTTTGACATCCTGGTGGCTGGCGGAATGCTGGGTGAGTTCATATTTTCATTGTTTTATACTGAAGTGTTGACAAGAAATAAAATACTAAAACGTAGAATCTTTTAAAGGTGGAACATCATGTAATTGTGCATTTTGCATGTGAACCATAGCATAGCTAAGAAATTCATGTATTAACTAACACTTTTTGCTCATGTTTTGTGATCAGATCAAAACATGTTTTTCATTCAACATGTATGTGTTAAGAGGATGATGAAAACAAAATAAAATAATGAATGTAAATGTGACCGACAGGAAGAAAGGAATATCATGTTATTTCTCGGCTTATGTGGTTGTTTTCCTGTCCTGCAGCCCCAGGCGGGACTCTATCTGACGACATGACCCGCACCGAGTTCTGCCTCTTCACGGCACAAGAAGACCTTGAGACAATGCAAGCATATGCTCAGGTGAAAAGCATACACTGCTGCTGTTGGCTCTCATTAAATATCACCCTTTCAGCTGTGTTAAAGCAGTGAAGTAACTTTCATTTCCCCACATAAAACAGGTTTTTAACAAGCTGATCAGGCGTTACAAGTACCTGGAGAAGGGTTTCGAAGAGGAGATCAAGAAGGTGAGGGATTTTTTATATATATAACAGGATACAAAACCAGCTTTTGAGTAACAGAACTTGAGGGCTGTGCCATTTTTAACATGATCAAAAAACTTGTTGTACCGGTTGGGCATGTCTCTTGAGACAGGTGTGTCATTCTGTTATTTCAGTTGCTCCAGTTCAATCACAAAATAATACTTTGACATTTTTTTCAATAATTCTGTGGTTATATTTAGAGTGACACTGTGTTTAGTTTGTAGTTCTTAAAACTAGAATAATAAGTAATAATAATAAGTGTGATGCTATTTTGTAACCAACAATTTAAGTATAATCTAGTAAGAAATCCACAATGACCTACTTTTTAAGCAGCCTGTGTGTGAGCTGCAGAATACAGTTGAATCTAAAGCCACACCTGCAAGGTTGCAAAAATTACGAGTTTGGCTGAAATCAGATCAGAGATATTGTGTGAACTTTCCTCAAATTTTTTACTAACAATTGTTTTTTTATTTGTGTCCTTCGTAGTTGCTGCTGTTTCTTAAGGGGTTCACTGAGTCTGAGCGCAACAAACTGGCCATGTTGACCGGCATCCTGCTGGCAAATGGCAACTTATCAGCCTCCATCCTTAACAGCCTCTTCAACGAGAACCTCGTCAAAGAGGGTAAGGGGAAATTCTCCAGAAATTAGTGGAAGTGACGCTTGGTGAGGGGACAACTGAAAACCAACTTGTCTTGTCTCGTTTTTCTGCAGGAGTATCTGCAGCCTTCGCTGTCAAGCTGTTCAAGTCATGGATCAATGAGAAGGACATCAACTCTGTTGCTGCCAGTCTCCGCAAAAACGGCATGGACAACAGGCTGATGGTAAATGGATTATTTCAAGAAGATTATTGGTGGGCAAAGCATCTATTTCTTTTGGATTTAGCCCTGAAAATCCCGCAAATGTCTCTTTCCCCACAGGAACTCTTTCCTGCCAACAAACGGAGCTGCGAGCATTTTTCTAAGTACTTTACCGACGCCGGGCTGAAGGAGCTGTCCGACTTTGCCCGAAACCAGCAATCCATCGGCGCCCGCAAGGAGCTGCAGAAGGAGCTCCAGGAGCAGATGTCTCGTGGTGACCCTCAGAAGGAGGTGAGCTTTACTATAACATTTATCTTCACTGCTTCTTAAGAAAACTGCTGCAGAAAGTGGAAAGTAGATTGTTTAAATCTGTTTGTATTTATTACATATTGGTCAATGGTTGCATGCAAGCATCAACTGGACAATACTGCGCATAATTCATTTAACAATGTTGTACACTTTGGTGAGGCATGTCAAAGTGTTACATTGTATTGGCACTGACAGGCTGTTATTATCCCGGCAAGGCTTCAGTCAGTGCAGGTGAATGTCCAAATGTTCGTCTTCCTCTTTGCTAACAGCCATTTGTGTTGGAGCAATGTCTGCATTGACACTTCCTCATTCTGCCACGTTGCATAATTTTAGTTTGTGACTGACGCAGGAGCAAAAGCACAGAAACAAAGGCCATGGCACAATGACTCATGAAGCTGAATACAAATTAGTAGTTTTGATTGTGATTTTAGGGGGCTGGCGGTGGCAAATTGTCAGAGCCTGAACTGCGTCATTTGGAAATGACACAACATGCCCATCATGCTGTGTTTACCACTAAGCCCTGGGTGGTTTTAAGTCTTCTGAACTTCATTTGTCCCCTTTCACACTGTGAAGTTAATGCTTAATGGGTTTTATAAAACAAACACAAAAAAAAATAACCCAGCAGCGTTTGTCTCCCTGTCCGCTCAGATTATCGCCTTCACCAAAGAGGAGATGAAAAAGGCCAACCTATCCGAGCAGGCCATGATCAGCATCATCTGGACCAGCCTGATGAGCTCTGTGGAGTGGAACAAGAAAGAGGAGCTGGTCACCGAACAAGCCATCAAACACTTGAAGGTATGCAACAATGTTTAGTTGTTTGTGCCTGTCTTGGATGTAGTTTAATACTTTAGATACGGATAAATAAAGCACTAAAATTAGATTATCCACCAGGCATAGTGTGTTTATTACTGGAGTTGGGCAATGAATTGTGAAATATGCCAAACATGCTCTGGCAAGTTAGAAAATGGAAATCAGTGCTATAAAATACAGTTTGTCTCCAGCAGTAAAGTTGCCTTGTTTCTTTATGGCTTTCATAATTTCTTTCTCTTTTGCTTTGCATTTTATTCGACTTTACATCAAGGCTCCTTTCATTGCTTTTCTTTTACTTCAGATTTGTTAGGACCAGAAAAACACCGGGATAGTCAGCATGTTTGACAGCTCACAGCAGAAAAGGAAAAGCAAAATAAAAATGCAAAACATTTTAATCATGCTGGCCTCATTTTCACTGCAACATATGTGCTTCACTTCTATAGAAAATGTGAAAGTAGTTGATGTTTGGTTCATTTTACTGAACATTTGAAACACTGAGCGTTCTTTTGAACAGGTCATAACATTTTCTATCTATGATAATTGTTAAAAACTGTCTGAATATTTTCAAAAAAGTAGCTGCTCTGGGGTTTAGTATGTATTTAAATAGCTGTGTTTCTGCTTTGCTGATTTTTAGATTTCAGTTTGAGGGTGCACCAACCCTGTTAAAGCCTGACCAAGACTTAAGTGGCTCTTTCTATAAAGAAGAGTAAAATTTTGTGCTGGAGAAAGGAACAAGATCAACAGAAGTCAAAAGTAAAGCTGCATTAGTGTGTCCTGTTAATCAGGATGTCTTAATGCACCAACAAGCTTTTACTACATACATTAAAGCTCCTAAGAGTGGCCGAGCTGAGTGCATTTCCATCTCTGCTCTACGATTGAAGAGCTGTTTACTGACATGGCTTCACATTTCTGCAGCAATACAGCCTTCTGCTGAAAGCCTTCACCTCCCAGGGTCTGTCTGAGCTCAGCCTGCTGCTGAAGATCCAGGAGTACTGCTACGACAACATCCACTTCATGAAGGCCTTTCAGAAGATCGTGGTGCTCCTCTATAAAGGTTTGTCTCTCTAATCTAATTTATAAATCTAATGACTTTCTTCAGACCATCTCATTTTGTATATAGGAATTTTTTTTTTACCTTATTCAATAGAATGTGCTTTTTCACTGATACCACATCAATAAGGTTCAAATTTTACAAGATTTTCCCATTGGCGCCGTCATTTTTCACTCTGACACTAAACCCTCTGCCATCATCTTATCGGTCATCTCTGCCGGAACCACCTGACCAGTGAAATCTGACTCCTCATAGTCCATGCTGCCACGACTGCTGCACAGAGCAGACACTTTCAGAGAACAGGTTTAGATTCTACCTGCAACGCAAGTCTTCACTTGGCTTAAAAAAAGCAGTGCATCTATTTTTGCTCACGGATGCAGTTGCCCAAATCATTTGCAGTTTTTAACAAACACAAAACATTTGAATCACTGTTAAATTAACTTGCAGTCTAATTGTTTTCTATCTGTGGGTCACCGAATGACAAAATGCTTAATCTGAATGCTTTCAAGGATAAGAACATGCTTGTATTTGAATATTTTCCCTGAAAAAAGCTAAATTTTTGGGTTTATCGACAGTCGCCCATTAAAACAATAAATCCTTCCAGTTTTTTTTATGAAACAATCCTGATTTGGTAAGTTTTAAAAGTTATGTTCTCATCATTCATAGCCTGACAAGTCCTCTGTTTATCCATTACTCTGGAGACTACAAGCATTAATCATGATGACTATATATAATGAATGCCAACAAGAATAGCTGTAAAAATACACAAAATGAGCTTTAGCCCTAGCTTTGACGCTTCCCCCCTTCCCTCCTCACAGCGGACGTGTTAAGCGAAGAGGCCATACTGAAGTGGTACACTGATGCCCACATTGCCAAGGGGAAGAGCGTTTTCCTCGAGCAGATGAAAAAATTTGTTGAGTGGCTGAAGAATGCCGAAGAAGGTAAATATAAAAATGAATACACACACACCTTCTTTTACCCCCAAGGCGATAAACCACTCTCACAGCAAATATTTTGACAAGTCACGGCAGGTGAAGATGTTCCTGATCATGGCTGCTCCCTCCCTGATGTTCCAGTAAACACATCAGTGCGATGAAGTCATACCTCGTTTGTTTGAAACATCAAATATGTCTTAGGAAACTTAATGAAACTTAATACTTATGATTAATGAAATACTTGTTAGTTCAATTGCCAATAGTATTGTGACCAGTTTCAGAACAATCAATCACAATATCAAGACTCTCCATCTCTTTTGTGGTCATTAACTATTTTTTTTCCTTTTCTTAGAACTGTTCAGACTGAATTTTCAACCCTATATATTCATACATAATGTTGCACATGGAACATGCTGGCCCAATATGTTGTCTTACTATATTTATCACCTGTTTCAAGTCAATCCGTTTCTTTTTTCTGCAGAGTCAGAATCAGACGAAGAGGAGACGGACTAAACACCTCCACCGCCAGATGAGCTTCCCCCCCCCTTTTTTTTTCTTTTTATAATTAGCATCAGGAGCAGTAGAATGTCTTTTTCCCTCCTTTCTCTTCTACCTCCTGTTACTTCTTTGTCCCCAAACGCACACACACACACCCCCCTTCCACCACTAAAACTATCTAAATGCAATTTTTTTTCAAAGGGCTCAGTCCTTATTCGTAACATGTTAAGGTGTCTCGGCTCTCAGTGGAAGTGGTTAACAATTAATTCTCCCCTTTTTCCCTTCACTGTATTATTATTATTATTATTATTATTATTATTATTGTTGTTTTACCTTCTGTAATTTGGTTACAAATCATTCCATGTGATCTCGATGGCCACTGCTTGTATCAGTTAGAACCAGAATTGGTTTGATATCAGTTTGCCATGTGACTATGAGGCCGACGAAAACGCAGTTTTGCCAACGTTTCTTTTTTTCTTCCTGTCCCCCTTTTTGACCCTTTTTTTTTTTTCTTTACAATTTTGGCCAGCTCATGTTTCAGCTCCTGTTGGGTCTCAAACTTTGCCTCCTTCCTTGACTTTCGGGTAAACCTGTACTGCGTGTCTAGATCACTCTGGTCAGTCCGTCAGAAGACACGCCCCCTGTAAGATGCCTCGCCAGCTAACTATTATTATTGGTTTCTACTTTCTTTAATCTGATATAAACCGATTGACTTTTTTATGAAAATAAAGATTATTGAAATGGTTTTACTGGGTTCTTTGACTTTTTTTAAATTGTTTTTATATTTACCAACTGAAATGTTATTTATCAGCTACAACACAGACTTTGTTGGAATAGCATGCATCAAGACACCAAATTATAGATGTTAGGCATCCATATCACTTGAAAAAAATCACTTTAATTTATTGGCAATCTGTTTTCACGAGACTTAAAAGTAATTTATTTTCCCTTTTCAAATAGTTTCCAATGTTAAAATCAGTTCATACTTTGTCATGTGAAATTCACTTTTGGTATAACTGTTGCAAATCAAAGCAGGGAAAATCATCTCAGGCTATCAAAAAGAAATTTAATTAATGATATATAAGTAATTTGAAGGGAAGTTTGTGACCAATTTTTCCAGATTATCAGATAAAAAAATCAAGTCTTAGAAGGCAAAAAGCTAATTTGAATTTTGTTTTCTGGGTTTAGAATATCTCAGGAAATGCTCAACTTTTTGTTGCTTTCATCCGAAGTCACCTTTAATTGATCATAGAATAATCACAATCAAACTAAAATTAAAGCAACATAAATTGATTCCTTTGGGTAAACATGAATTCATTTAACTATTTGTAATTGCTCAAAAAAAACTTAAATACATTGTGAGAATTGCGAGAGAAAAAAAACTCAGTCTAGTATCATTCTCATTTTTATTTGTATTGTACAAAAATACATTTAATCTTCAAGCAGCTTCTCAGTATTTGCGATGTGCAAAGGACACAGTTATCAGGTATTCAAGTACATTTTTCTGCAGTCGTGTTGCTCGTTAGATTTCGAGGTAGGCCTTCATATTTAAACAGGTCTGAGGTAGTGTGCAACGTTCTCATACAGATGGGCTGTATGATAAATATCAAGGGATCCAGTTGATTGTTAAAAGGATTACAGTTCTATATTCTCCAGATTCGTGCAAAAGGCACCTGATGCACTTTGCATGCCATGTGCACACAAAACCTTAGTTTTGTGTTTCTTCTTTTTTTTTTTTTTTTTTTTTTAAGTCATACAGTGATTGTGCAACAATGCAAAAGTAAACATTTCACTACACTGCATATATATATGTTAATATTTCATCTTGAATCTAGGCCAAAGCAGCCGAGAAACAGACAAAGGACTGAACATAATGCAATGTTTCATTTTGTTTGAGAAGGAGCAAATATCAGGCCAGGATGTCCCTAAACTGACATTGAGCTCAAGAATCTTCCACCTACTTTTGATGTATTTTAACTAAATTGTAAACTTCTCTTCTTTGTACCTTTAAGAAATTAAGATTATAAAAGCCCTGGGATGTGCACACATTGTTGACTTAGGTTTTAAAAAATGTGAACTTTCTGTTAATTTGCTTTTCTAAATTGGCTTTGTGTGCAATCACATTTTCGATCAACTCAATCGCCCCCTAGTGGCTGGCCGCAGTATAGATCATAATCCTTCACCCCTCAGTGTTAGCCCACTGGGAAAAAAATAGATTCTGAAAATGTTTCAAAAAGATGCTTTGTCAGTGTTCATTTTTCAGATAACTATGACAGTAATTAGTTCCTGATGCTAAAAGGGTTAGTTGTGGCATCATGATTGACAGCTATCACTGAACAGTCATTGAATTGGGAGGTAGTTTGGGCGGGACCTTGATATTGAGGCATCATTAGCACAAGAAAGAAGCTCCTGTATCTGGGATATTATTCCTT
Source organism: Hypoplectrus providencianus (assembly GCA_028566105.1). Lineage (NCBI taxonomy): Eukaryota > Metazoa > Chordata > Actinopteri > Perciformes > Serranidae > Hypoplectrus > Hypoplectrus providencianus. The sequence continues at coordinate 878,988 of JAOWBC010000959.1, read as the reverse complement.
CATTTTTTTTTAGATTGCAGTAAATATCATTTCTATCCATGCCAATGCATTTCCTGTTGTTTGCAACAGAACCTGAATGATTAGTAATTAATGAATTAGTTATTAATTTCACCACGTTTTGTGCCTCAAAGGGACAACAAAAAAAGTACCCAACGGTCATCAGTCAAGGCTATTGCTGCAGACCCAAGGGTAGGTAAAGCACATTGTACATATAGGAAGGTGAAAAGTTCAGCCCGTCTGTTTCTAACAAAGTCAGTCCAAGAAAGCTGTTCAAAGTTTTGCTTATTTTTTGTTGGTTTCGATAACACATAGCTGAGCGTACCTTGTGCAAAATGGGGAAACATTGTAGTTTGATTGCAGACTATCAACAGGTTGTTTCCAATAAAACTGATCATTCAGTCAGTCAGAAACTGGCTCAGATTGTTCAGTGTATGCCCAGCTTTCACTACACTTTTTGTGCTCTGACATGAAAATCTCGTACATTAATCTCAAAAGATTTTGGAACCATTCTTCCATCTTTGAGTAAAGTTGTCAGTCACTTATATTAACAAGCTTGGCCTGTCTTTGGCATAAACAGTCACTTTTGCTGATACAATACACAATCACATGGCTGCTGGTTTTGTGATTAATTCTGGATCAATTAAAGAAAAAAATCATAATCCCTGTTAATAACTTCAGCATACAATCATTGAAAAATATCAAACTCTAGCTCTAGCTGGCTAATTTTGATACTTTTGACGCCACGGTAACGCCACTCAACTGACAGCAACCGCTGCAGTAGCTGCTCTACAGTTTCCTGTGTGACTGAAGGCGACAAGGCTTTTTTTTTTTAGGAGTGTTGGCCATAGGGTGGGGGTGGTGGTGGGGTAGTTTATACTATTCGTGGGACTAAAATAGCCCCCCCGTCAGGTGCTTTACACATCGGCTCAGGTTACAGCTCAACCAAAACACAGAGGGTCAGGAGCACACGGACGTGAACACAAAGTGCTTTTCAGTGTTAATTTGTCTTTCTAGTCTAATCCAAAAATAAATATATATTTATATATGTACAAAGTCCTACAGGTGTATGTCTACATGTAAACAATGAGAGGGTGGACGCCACGTCCGTCTGTCCGTCCTTCTGTCCGTCCTTCTGTCCGGCGCCGCTTCGCTTCACACAGCAGCTGAGTGCTTCCCTCCATCTCTGAGCTGTGGAGGCAAAGAAACGGTTGTTTTTACCACAGACAGGGTTCAGTGAACGCACCATGACAGGCATCATAAAAACACACTTATCTTCCTGATCTAACCCCCAATTTTAGATATTTATTGATTTATTGTATTGTAATATCTTCATGTAAAGGTCGAAAACTATATATGTGATTTATTGATGGCTTGGGTTAGATATTAAAACTAATTATTAGTATAAATTACTACTTATTTAAGAAACTTCAGTGTCAGAAAAATCTGAAATTATGCAATTTATCTCAAGGAAATTCATATTTTAAGGTTGCATAAGCTGAATATAATTTTGTAGATCACTGGTGATTTGACTAAAGTTTATCCTGCTATAATAATAAAAAAATCAGTTTAACATAAAAGTAACTGTGACATAATATTTCTCATCATGTGCCAGTTTATAGTCCCTATTAATAACTTTAGCATTTCCAGTCAGACTACTGTAAACACTTCTGAATGTTTACTATGCCTGTTTGTTTCGGACAAAAATGATCGCTCACTGAGTTAAAAATGGTTAATATTCATGATATTAATTTACCTTTTGAATATTTGCAGCACCATTCCATTAAACTGGTGCATTGTAGTTTCCATTGTTTTATTTATTTGTGACCTAGCCGTCAATTAAGTCTGCGATAAAAAGTAAGTCATAGAAAAAAGAACAAAAAAAGACTTTAAATTACATGAATTGACTATTTTTGCAGTGTTTTTTAGGTAACAACACACTACAAAATCCAGTGCAGCCAAACCGAAGAACTTATTTTAACCTCTGAAGGTTGTTGTCAGTTTGTGTTGTCAGTCAGAGCAGAAACAGGTGCCGGAACCAAACTCAGCAACTGAAGCACTATTTCCAACATGCAAAGGATGCAACCTGCACAGGTGCATACATCTGCTTTTCTGCTTCATGTTCAAATCAGCACGCAAGCAACTGTGCCATGCAGAATATTTATAAAATAACACCTAGTAATAATCCTTAATTATGCACAGGAAATGCAGTGGTCCTGCACACAACACATTTCTGAAGTAAAAGTACAAAAGTATCAGCAGCAAATTGTACTTAAAGTATCAAAAGTAAAAAATAGTTGTTATGCAGAATGGCCCCATTCAGATTGTTCTATATCTTCCAAAATATATTCTGATTATGATTATGCTATGATTATATTTTTGATAATTTTATGTCAGCAGTTTTTAACTGTTGTCAATATCAGTTTAAAGTACTTATGCTGCAATATGGCTTAAATTATAAAATGCATAATCATTAAAATGTATCATGTTTTGCATTATCTGAAAAGTAACTAAAGATGGCGGCTAAATAGTGGCGTAAAGAGTACTCAAGTAAACTACCTCAAAATTGCACAGTACTTGAGTATATGTACTTAGTGACATTCCACCACTGGATAGTTATTAAAGCTTGAGTTAATGGTTACATTTCTTTTTACATAGTATGAAATTATAATATTTACTCATCATTAGTTGCTAGTTCTTTAAATCGTTTGTTTATGCACACATTACCTGATACCCTATTAAGTGTGTGTTAATAACCACCAAATGACTTGTAAATATTATATTAACATTATTTGGATGGCTATGATAAAGATGCAACACATTACTATAATATTTTTTAAATTTGTAAATTACAACGCATTTTAAAATAGTGTATAATAGGCTCTTTTTGCGTTTTTACCATGGTCCAACAGGTGTAAGAGGCCGCTCACCAGTTTCCTCTGGTTGCTGAGGCAGAAAGTGCAGATAGGGCGCAGGGAGGGCGCGCTGAGCGCCGCGGCGCCGTGCAGGATGCTCTGGTACCCGAGGCAGGGCTGTCCGTCCCGGCAGTCCTCCCCGAGCAGCAGCACGTTAGCCAGGTGCGAGATGTAGCTGGAGGCCAGACGCAGCGTCTCTATCTTGGACAGCTTCCTGTCGGCGGGCTCGGTGGGAATGAGCGTGCGGAGCGCCGTGAACGCGGTGTTCACGCTATGCGTCCTGTAGCGCTCCCGCGCGTTCGCCGCCTGCCGCTGTTTGCTCACACCGGCGAGGCACGCGTCGCCGCCGCTGCTGCGTCTCCGCCTTCTCCTGCGTCTCGGCGCACCGGCCCGGGAAGCCCCCTCCGCCGTCTCCTCTTCCGGCTCTCTGCGCGGGCTGCAGTCCCCGGTGGACTTCCCGTCAGAGCTGTCGCTGCCGCTGTCCAGGTCATCCAGGTCGGAGGTGAAGACGTCGGGCTGCGCGCCGCGCTCGCTGCCTGTGGACTTCATCCTGGCTCTGCTCTGGTCTGACTGGAGCTGCAGGGGCCGTGCGGGCGGGCGGCGGCTGCACATCACTTTATCCTGAGGGTGAAAATAGCACCGGGGAGCTGAGCAGCTGCCGCCGATCCGGTGACCGAGGGTGTTTGCGCCGTCCGGCCCCCCGGCAGATCGACATACCATTGCTAATGAATGACGGCTGCTTTCTGGGTCGCCAGACCGCCGCAGAAAGGACAAGACAGGTGGAGCCTGCAGGGAGGGGGGCACCTGTTGTGGTCTGGAGGATACAGGTTTAAATTAGGATCGACCGATATAGGCTGCCTTCAAGGCCAATACACACAATTTCAGATAAATAATACTAATAGTCATAATAAAAGACATTTTGGCTGACTATCAGTGTTTGATAAATCAGAAACAAAGTTAGAATAGGACATAAATAATGTTAATTTAATCATTGCACATCTTAAAACACTTTCCTTTATATATATGATGCCTACTACGGTTGAAAAAAAAAAAAAAACTATAACTCAAAACCTAACTAAGAGTTTAGTGAAATGAGAAAAGAAAAAAATATAAATGCAATTTGAAGAGCATGTTTGTTGTGTGTTTGAGACACAAATACGCATCCTTTGTTGTGACCCTGGAATTATTATTATTATTATTATTAATAATAATAATAATAATAATAATAATAATAATAATAATAATAATAATAATAATAATAATAATTTCTGAAACCAATGATGGAAAGTAAATTTACTCATGGGCTGTACTTGAGGTAATTGATTAATCAAGTGATATGCTATCAAATGTACCAACAAAAAATAAATAAATAAATCTAGGCTTTATTTAATAGAATTTGATAAAAATGTATATTTTTGTTTTATTTATTTACCTTTGCATCACTTCCTGTATTTATTTAGATTACTATTCTGTTATCCTTTGTATCTATTTATTCAGTTATTTAAAAGAAAATATTTGTATTTTTATGTTTGCATTTATTTAAATTTCTTCAGCACATATTGTTTAAATGTATTAATTTATTCTTGCATTTATTGCCAGCATTGCTTTCCCATTGCACTGCCCCCTCCTCCTCCATTACATCCCACTAATATGATTTATGTCTGTATTAGTTTCATTATGATCATTTATGCCTTTCATATTTATGACGCAAATGAGTGGTCTGTAATTCAAATTACATCATGTGGTTAGCCTGTCACCTATTGGTAAGTAATCAAAAAGTTAATAATAAAATAAAAATTAATATAGGTAGGTAAGGTAAAGACAAAATTAAAGTTCAAATTTCTGTCACTATTAATACATTTTTAATAATTTCTTTATATACTTGCTATTTTTCTTCATTGTACATAATTCATATTTTGTCAATTTTTATTGTTGTACTAAACCCCAAACTTTTCTACACAGTAATCACTACTTCCTCCACTTAGTCCTTTTTATAAATCTTCCCTCTCACACAGCTGATGAACTTGATGGACAGTTAAATATCACACACCAGTCCTGTGCTCCACGCTGCATGTTACCAGTGTTTGTTTGCGTGTGTGTCCTTCCTGCTGGCACCCAGAACAGAGGATAACTTTGCTGCCTTGGCCGATCGCTCTGAGCCTCCTTTGAGTGAGCAGTCCAGGTGGACCCGCCCGTCCCGTCCCGTCCCGTCCTGTGTGTGTGCCCATCAGGATGAACACATACACCCCCCCTCCCCTCCTCCTCCACCTTTGCCCAGTGCCATCTTTGGGGATGGATATAAATATCAGTGAACGTGCGATGCCTTGTGAGTGTGTGCTTTAAAAGCTCTGCGAAACCTTTAAGCCAGACTGTTAATTTTATTCAAATCACATCAGGAAGGTGGAATTAGTTAAACCCTGTTAATGCCTTGAGTTTTCATGCATTTCTGTTCCCATTTAAAGTCTTGATATAATCATTATTGCCACTAGAGGGCAGTAAACCCCTAATGATCATAATGAGCAGGCTTTTTCTTGCAAAAAAAAAAAGATTTCCAGCTTCTGGTAATATAAATATAATCAAGCATACAAAACATAAAATATGCAGTAAATTTTATAGGTCAAAGGTCACCTTCCTGTGGGATTAAGCTTGCAGAATGAGGTCAAAAGGCAATTAATTTTAAAGATATTGCTGTTTAATTGGGAAATAAAATAATTTTTAGAACATTGTACCAAATGCAAAGAAATCACACAGGGATTAAAGAGATGGCAACAAACATCAACAGAGACCCGAGCTGGTTCCTCCCGCTGCGCTCCTAACAAACCGTCCAGCTCCGTCCCTAATCAGCCGCGAGAAGTCAGCCGGCTCTTCGGTGTGCAGCCGGGCACAGGCAGAAGTCAGGCAGAGGCTGGCAGAGAGGAATCCTAATTGGTCTGGAGCTAATGCGGCCTCATTAATCTCTTAATCCTCATTTCCTCTCCGCCCCCGTGGCCCTGACCCGCTGGCCGTGAACTTGTCTGGCCCCTGTAGCAAAGTCAAATGCTCCTCCGGTGCTGCCCCAAAAAATTCAGCGAACTAAAAGCAAACCTTACAAAAACTCTAAACACTTAGAATAGGAATTATGCATGTTTGAATACCTGTTCTTTTTATTTTCAGGTAGCAGCTTCTGATGGCCAGGTTGGAGGTCTTTAGCTCCATGAACAGCTGTTAACAAGGGATTATGGGTACAAGGAGACGGGCACAGAACCTCCAACTATGAAAGGTACCCAGAGGTGGAAGAAATATATATATATTGTTTTCTTTTTTTTTTAGGATCAGGGAAAAAACTACTATAGTTAATAACTAATAAACTATATTACCTTATTATTTATTTATTTATTATTATTATTATTATTATTATTATTATTATTATTATTATTATTATTATTATTATTATTTAA
>JAOWBC010000959.1:810375-837361 GCA_028566105.1 Hypoplectrus providencianus | reverse complement strand
GCCAAACAACCCCATGACTCCAAAACGAAAGTATTGCTGAAGGAGTGAGCAGATAAAGGGCTTTAATATTTTTTTTCTTCACATTCTCCAACAACAAGGTGAAGCCACCCCGGCCTGTTTACGCACACACACATCCTCCAAAAGCTCCGGAAAACAACAGCAGATGAAACAGGCCGACGGCTCGTCCCAGAGCTTTTCATCTCGCCACCTGTTTTGCATTTTCAAAAGCGTCTCAGAGCCGGCCAATTTGTCCCTGAATCAAGGAATGAAAGAGCGCGACTAAAATGACTGTTTTTCTCTCACGTCTCTCTGATCATCTGATTTGACAGACAGAAACTTTTAGAATTAGCACCTGTGATCCTCTGAGGCTAGATTTGGAGCTTTTAAATCAAATTGTTACATCTAGTGAATCTTCTAATTTTAGCCTTTCATGCTGAAACTTAAAGCGCGGTGTCAGGTGATAAGAACACTCCGCTCTGCCTCTGCATCCCTGAAGGAAACGCCAGGTTCGACAGCTTTGAGACTTTTGGAGTTGAACCCGTTTTTATCTACATGTGAATATTTCCTTGGGTGCAAAGGGAATCAGTTAAACACAAGCGGCTCCACACAGTGCAGGGTGATTTATGCACTCTTTTTTAAATAGCAGCCCGTTAAAAAACCTTTTTTATCCCCATGTTGTAAAAAAACAAAAAAAAAATGGCTGAGTTTTCAAGTCGTATCCAGGAGACGAGCAGGAATGCTGAGGGTGAGTCATCGAGAGGCAAAGGACGACTCTGTCAAGGTGGCCTGTCCTCTGAGGGTGAATAATTATCTGCTTTAATTAAAGCACATTAAAGCATGTGTGTGTCCGTGTGTGTGTGGGGTTGTGTTTGGCTGGGGAAGACAGCACACAGTGATGGATTTGGGTGCACTCATGTGTGCTGCTCGTGCATGCATTAGCAGCATATGCGAGCGTTTGTGCATTCATGTGTGATATTCAAATGTCTTTTCCGTGCGTTTACATGAAGGGATCTGCTGTATTGTTTGTGTGGAATTCTCAACACAATGTTCAATGCACTTAATGAATGCTTCTATAGCCGGGAAGGATCCATGGCGGGGACATGATTTGCAAATTCATAGAGGTGGAAAGAATTGATCGACCCCTCTGCTACATCTCTGCAGAATGTGTCACCAGAAAGGAAAAGTCATATATTTTTAGAAACACGTTTTTTTTTCGTCTTCCAGAGTCCGATGAGATTAAGGAAGTTGGTTTCACGTGCGTCTAAAATCTTATCACCAGGCTTTTAAATCAATCAATAATAAATTAATTAATGGATGAATGAATGCATGAATGTTTAACTGACAAACTAAATAAATTAATAAATGTCAAAATTAGACATTAGCCTTGTTTCTATTGAAGTGGAAGCTAATTTTTAAGCAACATTTTAAAATGTTGCATTAAAGAAATGTGAATAACTGACTTTTCCATCAACTGCTTTAGAGCAAATAAACAAAGCTGCATTAATGTTCTTTGGTCAAAGGATGGCAGTGTAATGTATTGATGTTGACTAATCCATCAGTAAACAGTAGAAGAAGAAATTGCGCTCAAGAGAAAATCAATTAAAAAATTGAATTTAATTAGATGCTCCAGCTGAATAAGCAAATCTTTTTAAAAAATATAATGTGTTTTAATGTCCGGTGGTACTTTATTAAGTGACGTGTAGTTTCGTTACACACACACACATGAACAGACATGGTGGTTTTATATTTTCTTTTTTATTGAAATCTTTTGAACAGAAACAGATCTGCGACCTGTCACAGGCGACACAACACCACTGAAGAAAGTATCAATACTCAATCGGCATTCAGTACAAATATATAAACTCCTCACGCATTTTCTGTTCATATTCCAAACAGATACAGGAACACTGCAGCAGTCACAAAACATACTGAAACTAAACAAACACTGAACGAAAGAGAAAAGAAAAGTAACAACAGAAGCATCACAGCTGACTGATTAAACTTACCGAGACCACAAATCAAAGACAAAATGAGACAAAAGGCTTCTTTAAATATAAATCGACCAAAAACTATATTTTATTATAGTTTCACAGTTTCAAGTCCTGTGTTTCATGTATTTAAGCAGCAAACTGTGTTGACCTGTCCTGAACTGAGTTTTAATGTGACTGAAACAGCTGTGTCTTTAACTCAAACTTATCACGGAAAATAATCACTTTTGTTGCACTTTGGAAAAAAGTGGAGGAATACCAAGAAAATACCAAAACTGTATGAAAAACGTGCCTTTTCCAGGAATTTCTAATATGAATTATCCTGAAAAAATACATTTTGTGTCTAACTTGATACGTACATTATGTGTGCACAGTTTTAAAACATTGGATGAAAACATTGGATGCCAATAAATGCTGGATTCCATGCTTGAAAATGAACTGGATTTGGATGCTCTGCTAAAATCTCAAGGGTTCATGTCCAAGGTTGTATTTTGACTTTGAATTTAAAAATCTTCCGACTGCAACATCGTTGCACCAGCTTTAATATGGTGGAAATCAATTGCACACAAGACAAATCCAAACCAAGAAAAGAACACTGACAATAACACATCATCTGTATTATTCTGCAAGTATAAAAATAGACGTATATCTTGCATAAACAGATATACTGTACCTTTACTGCACGGACTACACTGAGTCACATGTAAAGTTAGCTTTTGGCTAACTGTTTTTGGCTAATTACTGACAAACGTTCTCAGTGTTTGAATGCATTCTGCATCTCGTGTCAGTTCGAAGCAACGGAGGAATAAACACTGCTGGTCAGAAAGGGAGAAGTTGTTCATTTTAACAGTTTGGCTTGCAAACAAAAGCTTCAGCTCAGCATGGGGATTGAATGAGAAAAGTTCACAGTATGAATGGTTACTGCAGTGGTTGAGGTCTCTGATGTTTTCCTGAGGAAAATGTGGAAATGCAAACAAAAAAAAAATCATCATTTTAAAAAAGTGAATAGCAAAACAAAACATGTAAAAAGAAAAGCGTGAGACACGAAGAAGTGAATAAAAAAAGAAGATAGACGCATACATATTTGAAGCAACATTAGCCACTGTTGTGCCTTAATACTTGATACTCATTGACCTGCACCCGAACGCCACTTTTTGTACAATGTGACTGGTTGCAAGGTGTTTATATAAAGACATCATCTTGGACTATTTCTTACAGGTTAATAGATATACGATTTATTGATTGATGCAGTAACTGATGAAAATATTTGTTGCAGCGCTTAGTTAGCAAAGTTTGAAAAAAAAAATCTAGTAATAATCAATGCAGATGCACAAGTACAGCAGTCCCTAGCCCGAAGGCCAAAATACCTCTTCTTCCCTAATGTTGCTTTCAATATATATGTCAAGACAGAAAACGTAAAGACAAAGAGTGAGGTAAACAAAAATAAGATAAAGAGCAAAAACAAAAAAAAGACAAGAACAGCAGGCATAAAAACAGAGAGAGGCTGATCCTCCAGGTCCAAACTGACGTATCCAATGTTTCTACATCTGATGCTTGACAAGAACCGATCAATGTTTCCATTGATGATACTAATCCAAACAGAACAAACATATGAACCTGAAGATTGAAGGCTCACTGATCTTTGTCCTTATTGTCATCCTGTCACACCGTCCAAGTCAGAACTCCATAGTAACTCCAGTAACTCCCACCATGACCCTCATGGACTTCTTTAAAAATGGAGGACAATGTTCACACGGCGAAATCTCCGTATCCGGTGGGACAGAAGGCGGCACTGCGGAGTGTATCGAGGCAGTTGACGAGGATCAGCGTGCCGGTGAGGTGCTTCCACCTCTTGGTGATGGGGTTCCTCATCTTGTCCAGGCCAACGTGGAGCTCCTGGATCACGTCTCGGTAGCTGTCCCCCACATGGGCGGCCCATGTCAGGAGGAAGTCGTACGCTGGCTTCCACATGGACTGAACAGTCAAAGAAAAGAAAGAGGAAGGACAGACAGGAATGTAAACGGATACCAGATAAAAACCTGTAATTCTTATTTAATGGAACATTTCCATAAAGACAACAACACAACACCTCTGGACACGCAGACACCTTCTCTCACCTCATTGTCCAGCAGACCGTTCTTGTCGCGGTGCGGAGCCTCGTAAGCCTCCATCTGCTGTCTGGACACTCGAGCCAGTTTTTCAGCCAGTTCCCTCCACCGGAACGCCACCTCCACCGCCGTGGTGAGCAGGACGAAATCCAGAACCAGTCTGGCAACCAGACCCTGGCAGTCCATCTTCAGCAGCGCCTGATGGGGTAAGACATACAATGACGCCTGTGAGTACATTTTTCTTCCTTATTGGGGGGCGTAAAATCTGTTCATATTATCATCCTTTTTATACAAAGGAGGTAAAATAAAAGAAATCCTTTCAGTATTCTTCAGACACCATGGAAAATATTAAATACTGAAAAGTTGGACCATTTTGGACTTTGTTATTTTCAAAGAAACTCACAAGTCCTGATCTACAATAACCCCCAGATGTCCACATAAACCTCATAACCCTAACCCTAGCCATAATACCACCACAGATATTAATGGATTTGCTGACAGTTTAGGAACCATGTGGACCAGGTACCCTTCTAAATCTAGCTCCAACTAGACTATTTTGGACTTCCTTTTCTTATCCCATTTTCTGGTCCATTGGTTTTCCATCCTTTTCTTCTTAAATCCCCTTAAAACCTTAAAATATCTAAGCATGACGTATCTTCACAGGTTTAAACGAGAGCAGAAAAGGATTAGAGAAGTATAATTGTGTATTTTTTGGGTTATACAGCTTTGATAATCATCCTATGCTCCTTCAGATGTTTCTGTTGTCGTCCATTGTGTCTTCACAGTGGCCACAGGGCCGTACCGCAGACACAGAGGCTGAAAACACTGCTTGTAAAGAGAAAAACAGCCTTCTTTATGGGCCCTCCTGTAAGTAGTCATGACCCTCAGGCTGCTGCTGTGAGTCGCTCCTGTTCAGATAACCCGGCTAAATGAGGGTAAGAAAATACTTTGCATTAATAAAGGCAGCTGACTGGAAAATACACTGCGGGCGAGTTGTTGTTTTTTTTTTTTTCTTCTTGAAAAGAAACACAATTTCATCAAGACTGAAAAATGCAGTGTGTGCATGCGTCTATCCAGAGATAAGAGGTTGGTTCAGAAAAGCACGAATCTCTACTGCTGCAGGCGCCTTACATCTTTAAAGACACACACACACACATACACAAGCACACGCTCACACACACACACACTTCAAAGTGATGCACTGTCCTGTGGTGATACCTTTCAGGCTCTTTGCAGGGGAGGTTTTTCTTTGCTGTCAGCCCCCAGAAAGCAGCAGAAATCGGACACACACTGGAAAATATGTTTCTGACCTAAACAAGCTCTAATATGGATGCATCAAAACTGTTGCAGGATTTCACTTGAAGAAAGAAATTATGTGTAAAAAGCACTCTTAGAGGCTTATGCAAGATCACAGATGATTATTTAGCAGGTACAAACAATCAAAATTCAATTTTAAAAAAGTCACATTCAGAGGAGGTTTTTATGTTACGCCCAAGCAACAGATGGTAATCGTTCCCTTTTTGACTTCCCAGAAATGAACTGATTTGCTGTAAGAGCTATTCATATGCCAGCTGTGCATAACGTTTTGTGGAAACAATCAGTTTTGAGAAGAGACAACATGATTTTGAGAGCGGCATTTCTTGAAATTGATTTCTGGAGTTGTGACACAGTGATTCAGACTAAAGGAAAAGCACTTCACAGAGGGGCCCACTGGAATGAGTTCTGCAACCAGGAAGTTAGTTAGCATTTTAGTGATTGTGAATGGGTTGGTGTTTAGATGCCTCAAATAAACTGAAGCTGAAGAGATTTGTTTATATGTTTAAAACAGTGATTACCTCTAATGCAAACCTTTCTTGCTGCTGCTCCACATTCAATGTGTTAAATGCTGAAGTACATGGTTTTTCTTATTTTATTCAGCCTTAGGAAATGCAATGTATTTCTTACCAAGGCAAGCACTGATTGCCACTAATCATGAAAAAAAAAAAATCATTTTCTGCAACTTTCTTGCAGCCTCTCACTTCATCATGCTGTTAGGTAGAAAGCTATTTAAGCACTGTTTCCTCATCCTGCAACAGTGCTTTTAATTATATTTTGAAGGTTTTTCCTGTTCCCATCAGTCACAACCACAATGGCATCTGAGTGAACTTAACACTTTTATATGGATCCCTAATAAGCAAAATAATGCATGAAAAATCAATTGCTCGACACATTAACTCCTTAATTATGTCCAGCTATTTAATACAATTAACTTTGTCGTTGTGCTTCTATTGTTGTCATTCAAGCCCAACAGTTCATTAATGGATTTATAAGATCAGATCAGAGGTCAGTGTTGTGTTCAGTGTTGCATGAAGCTCTTCAGAAAAGATTTGTCATTACGGCCTTCACAGAGACGAAACAGCAGCATCACACGATGTGATTCATCTCGTCCATATATTGTTTACTCCCATCCACAAGGATACAGAAAAACTGAACGCATTTCAGGTTCTGTGCTTTTATGTACATCACATCAATGAATTCCCAGATGCACTCAGAGGAAGGAATGCTGAAAACATTTTCTTTTTCATACGGAAATATCTGCAACTGTGGGGCCTTCACATCATTTAATGGAGCTCAGTGAGTTTGTACTGATTCCGCCTCGCTGTCAGTCAGCTGCAGCTTCAAAGCAAGACTCGCACACACACACACACTTTCACAATTACATCTGATCTAAAGGCAAATATCATACAGATTTCTCATTAAAATTCAAATTTTGTATCACTGACAAACTGCTGTAACACTGAAATGATGACACCAGTGTGTATGTGTGTTTGTGTGCATATATATATATATATCCATTTTGTACAAAAAAGGGAGCATAAGTGAGGCACAAGATGATTTTAAATACTGTATTTTTTAATGTGTATTGAAGTATCTATATATGATGGTGCTTTTACTGTGGTGAGATATTTGACAGTGTATTTGGTTTCATTTATGTTGGCTCATTTCTAAGCTGCAAACTCTGCAGAAGCATGTTAAAGCTCTAACTGTTTTAACAGAAGGAACAGGAAGTACCTAATAATCCCAAGGTCATGTCACATTTATGAGAACAATCCATTTTTACACCTTTTTGACTTTTTCTCCCGTCCTTTATCTTGAAAGTCTTTTACTGTCTCTATTATGCGTTGCAGCTCTGTAATGACGTGAAATAACCTGGATAACCTAGAACTTGCCGGTTCCTCTTTACAAAGAAAACCAAGATGATGAATGATTTGGTTTTGAAACGGATACCGCCCGCCTCCCTCCTCTTCTCCATGTCTGCCTCTATCTCTCTCCACCACCTGGCCAACAAGCACTTTGGCCTTCGACTGTGACGTCCTCCGTCTGCTGATTCAGGCTCCACACAGGTCTCAGTCTAAATATAGACCTGGTCCAAGCACACATACGTTAGGGGTCAACACTGCTGTCTGTGAGCAAGCATGATGTGTTCAAGTGCAAATCAGGAAGCTCCTCAATGTGCTGTTTAAGGCCGGAAAGGATTAAAGCAGGAGACACAACAGGAAGTGCTTCAAAATAAAGGTCAGGAGGTGAGGAGAGTCATTTAGCTGAAAAGGTGAGGCATTTAATGACTGGCCTCATGCTGCCAAATAAAAGGGCAACCTCGTTTCACAAAATTCTGTCAAAAAGCCCACAGTTTCTGTTAATCAGGCTACAAAACAATTGACCTTGGTTCAGGGAAAAAAATGTCCTGGTAAGGTGTTTTTTAAGGGAGGTTTAATATATATATATATGTAGATAGGAAATGCCGCCAGAACACCAACATCCTGGGTGAAAGTTTGATGTTGGTTTGATTATAAACTGCATGACTTGCCATGTAAATTGGTGTTTAAAAAAACGTAATTTCATAAAATTTTGTGATATCAGGCGCCCCTTTAAATGACCCATGAGAAACGGGTTCATGCCCCATTTGAAGACAAAAGTAAAGGATGTGATTTAAACATGACTTCACTTCTGTGCCTCACATTTTGCGCATAATGTTCTTATGTAACTGTCATTTCTGGTAGTCACGTCACCCGTGTAACTAATTCCAGCATTTATATTTATGCTATTAATTTAAACCATCTTTTATAGTCCTGTTGTTCAATTAACTCTCGTTGGTCTCCCACTGCGTCCCTGTGAGACTCATATCTCATGCTTCAACTGCACCAGATGGTGGTCAAAGGACACTTCCAGCTGGAGACATTTCCATGTTCTTTTCATTGCATCAGTTCTATGTCTTTGGCGATTATGTAACTTTATCATGGCAATTTGTTTAGATTTTTTGCCTGTGCAAAAAAATTGAATTACTTCTTATATCTGGTGAATAAATATTATTAAACATAATGTAAAAAACAATAATTGGCATGTATGAATCATAATAAATGCCAAAATGACTCCACCACATCATGTTTCCTTCATCTCTGTCACTGTTTCCAGTCCGGCTTAGGTCAATACTTCCATGTTATTAACCAACAACATGATTTTGCTCTAAAAATAGAAAGCAGTCTGCTCCGTGAGAGACCAGAGTGTCTGAAAAATATGAGATAGCAGCGACCTGCAGGAAGCCCCGGAGCAGACGGACAGACGGAGCTGACAGCTGACCGGGCGGCTGTCAGCGAAATGAGCTGCACTTCCAAAAGCTTCAACAGGAAGGAGGGACGCGGGGGGAGAGGTGGAGAAAGGCAGATGATAATACGGACAGGTAGAAAGGAGAAAAACGGGAGAGGGGAATGAGGAGAATAGAAGAGAGAAAAACATAAAGGGCATCACATTAAATTTAAAAATGCAGCTTTTGAAAGAAATTCCAGACATGACATTAAATATGTTGAAGCTTTTTATGATTATCTTAAAAAAACACTCATAATATTCATGTTAGCAACAACCCATAAATGTGCAACAATTGTAACATTCTCTCATTGAATTAAAATCAAATTAGATCTTATTTGACCTTTTAAGTCTTTGCTAATTCATGTTTTACTACTTATTGTCTGTGGATAAAAGTTAAATGCAACTAACCCTAACTTTAGTCTCCTTAAACCTTTTACATTTTGAGGCTTAAGAGGCAAGAGCACTAAACACCACAGACTATCTTTAAATGTGCAAAAAATGCTGTTTTTGGACATTTTTTTCTAATTTCTTAGCTTGTGCTGTTTGGCTGAAATGTCCCACTGGGGAAAGTTTAATCAAAAAGAGGGTAATTCTGGTGTTCTCACGGAGAAATCAGTTTAGGAGTCAACTCTGATTTTAGATCAATCACTCTCAGCAGGACCTGACAGCAGGATTTAATTTCTCTCTATCGGTGTGCACTTTGGACTCACTTCTGTGCTGATTTGAACTGACAAAAAGGTACTTTCCCCAAAACTACTTCAGCAATAACAAATAACTCTCCTCCGTCTGCTCCACTGCAGAGGAGCAAAGTTTTCTCACACACATGTTGCTTGTTGTCCAATAGAGAGCAAACAAACACGTATTTTTGTTGCATCAATGTCAGCATCACCATAGAGTCTACTGAGAATTTTTCTTTGGTATTTTTGCATTGTATTTTGGATTATTGTGGAAAAAATAGATCTGTGGCAAACACATGTTTCTGATTCTTGTAGTGGACAGACGTTATGATAAAACGAACTGCACCGCGGTCGCATGACTTCAGCTTTATTACCATTATGCTTTGGAAGCTATCCAACAAGCTAACATGTTAACTTCTTGGTTTAAGAGCCCTTTCATGTGCTCTATAAATCTGCAGTTGCAGTTCCTGCTGTACAACAAAGTCAGATAAGTGTGTTAGCAAAGTATTTTGGGTCTAAAGCCAGAGTTTTCTGTGTCAGGAAGGTGGCTCTCTCTTAATTGGGCTAGATCTCCATTGTTCCAGCGGTACTCCCCTCTGGTCTTTATCATTAGGTTAAATATTCATCACTTCATTAACATGCTGATTTTATTGGCTGTCACAGGGGCTGTTCGTTTATAAAGAAGTCTTCTCTGAGCCTGTAACTGTTCACTTTTATGACCAAAGACCTTGGTTTAAACGCGAGCCTACTAGCAGGGGATTGATTACGTCCCCTGCAGGAGAGCTTCACCCTGCCTCTCCGAAATGGATCTATTATTAAACAACACTCTCCTGGCCTTTCAGCCACTCTCCTCCACTGACAAGCACAAGAGACGGCGCTCTCATTTGTCCTCTGCCTTCGTAACTTGAGCCTCTGCGTTAAAAAGATCTGCCGGGGCGGTGTCGGATGCCCCAGAGGCATCCAGCGCCATCCTGATCAATGCCTGCTCACATTTCACATGAGAACACCTGTCGGCCGGTGTGGAGGAGACGTGATGGGCTGTTCTAAGTCTAAAGACAATCTGTGAGCGGCTGTTGTGCTGCAACACTTTCATTTTTCATTTGAAATGTCTCTCTGATTCAACAGACCCGTTCTTCCTTTTTCCACTTGGAGAAACCGGAATTTAGATTAAAATCCATTCAAACATTCTTTCTCTGTACTGGCAGAGTTATAAGGTCCATCTATGGCCTCTGAAAGCCCTCAACCCCTGGACACATTTTGATTTAAACCCCAAGTCCACACCAAGACTAAGGCTTGGTTTACAGCGGCATTTATTGTGTACTTAAAAAGTTACAATTGTTATTCACAGCTGCGTTTCATTTAAAGTGAATTTGAAGTTTGAAATGTCAATTTAAAGAAAATGCAAATAAGAGACCTTTCCAACAACTGGTTTAGATCAAATAAACAAAGCTGCATTGATATACTTTAGGAAGAAGATTGCAGTGTACTGTATGGCTGGAGGCTAATGCATTTGTTAACAGTAGAAGAAGAAGAAAATAAAGTTCTCAGGAATAAACAATTGAGATCAAGTGGAAATACGTGCAGATTTGGATGATTGAGAATGTTCCATTCTTTTTAAAGAAAAGACAGAAAATATAGGAGATATTTAGGAGAATGTTGCAGCATGAAGCCGTTTATGTATACTTTACTGAATCAATGAAAAACCTTCTTTCGGAAGAGAGCTTTATGGATGAAGTGATAAACTGGCCAGTGATCGTAGCGACTTAATCAAAAGGGGGCCCGCTGGCCTGCAGGTCCCTGCTTGTAAAACTTTTTTCCCTCCTCCTCCCTGTTATAGCTCTGGCCTGTAATAATCTTTATGAAAAGGTTGTGTTGAAGGTGTTTTTTAATACTGCTCTGGAGCTCAGAGACACTAAGAAATAACTCTCGGTTCAATTCTGCCACTATTCGGGCTTTGATATATAAACAATGAGCGCAGGGGTTGTGGTGTGCTGCAGGCGCACATTGCCCTTTAGGAAGTCAGGGTGAACAGGAAATGGTTTCACTTTGGTTACAGCATCAGCAGATGTAGATGTTCAGATGTAGAATTTCAGAAAGGTTCCCAAGTGATCAAGAATCGATATGATGCAAATACAGTTATCTTTACCGTTGAGGTCCATACTTAACTTTTGAGGTAAAAAATGAGCCAAAAATAGACCTCTTATCCTTGCAGTGTTGCATATATCCAAGAAACTTTGGAAACAAAATTAGTGGAGTGTGTGTGTTCGTCAAATGTTACCCAAATAATATCAATGCAATGAGGCGTGAAAATAGTAAAAAAAGGTCACACCTTGTTCATATTACCAACATTAGGTGTGTCTGAACTCTGTCTTTTCTACTTGTATCTGTTCTCACGTCCCTCCCAACTAACCCATTTTTCCTGCCTCCTCTCTTATTACAGAAACCACATTCACTATCGCCCCCACCATGGGCCTTCACACCCTGGGTTCTTCACCAGGACACCTCCCAGTTTATCGTCATCACCCATCCATGTTTCACCCTTTAATCGTCCCCTTAAGAAGACTTTATTCCACCCCAAGTCATCTGCATACATAAGTGGTTATTAAAGTGCATCTTGGACACACTAGACTAACTTATTGTGCCGTTTAACCACAATGTTCCCAATGATGCGTGAATGAGACATTTTATTTGGAGCATTTCACAGATTTGTGTGTACTTTTGTCTTGTAAAAGGAGTCTTGACTGGATAAAAGCCTCATTATTAGGAGAATGAATGTCTTGTTTGTTAATCGAGGATTTGGCAGCCTCAGGTTCTCAACATAGGAATGTTTAACTGAGTAACAATTATATAAGAGCAGCTTTTTTCCTTTGAGGAGGGGATTTAGTAATTGAAGCCTGTGTAACTCTCTGGACCTTGTTCCTGCTGCCTGATGACAATTTACTGCTCTCTGGAGAAAGTGTCGCAGGGGACACACACGCAGTCACACACATGCTGGAGTAGTGCAGCAGGAAACTGATGGGAGAAAGCAATGGTGTGGACGGGGTCAGTGGCTCATTTTATCGTATTATTTTGTCAATGGAGCCAGGTTTTCTGAGGGAAACCAAAATAGCTGTTTTAAGTGCAGGGTTTAACTTTAAAAAAACTAAAAAAAATAGGTATTATTACATTTATACTGACTCTTTTTCTGTGTCTAAAATGGCCTGTTCTCACAAAATGATATGATGCATTTACATACTTTAATTTCCTTCAATTTTTTGCCTTAAACCTAGGTCAGTGGATTTGTAGCCTAAATTCACAGAATTTGCAGCCTTTTGTACAAAAGCAAACAGTACCTATGTATAATGACTTGTGTGCTTTTTTAAGATCGCTTTGCTGTTTCATAAAATTACATGATATGACCAAGAATTCCTAACATCACATGTAATTCGGTGTTGTGAAATTGTGCAATAATCTCATGTCACCTACATCGAAAACCAAACGTCCAAGCAGGAAAAAAAGCTATTGGAAATCTTTCAGAAATTCTCAGGTACACAGAATTTGTTCATTGGCCACAGAACGTCTGGCTGAGACAAAGAGAAATTTTATCCTTTTTAGCAATTACTCTATAACTGTGGGCAAAACATGTCAGCTTTTTCTTTGTAGCAAACCATAGCCAAGTGTACCACTTCCATGTACATGTGTGGACAAGTCTTTCCATCAAGTTCACATTTCTTTATCGTCCTTGATGATGAAAGTTTTTCTGACTTAAGAAGAAAATGAATGTTCTCTTTGTGCAAGGAGTCTATTTTAAAGCCTCAGCTGGAGTTGAAGGTAGCTGCCAGAATAGGTAGTTGCAGGTGAGCTGCTCTGGATAACGGCGCAAAGCAAAAAGCATGAAAAGCAAATGGGCAACCTTTCCTTTACCTTAACTGTCAACGTCCCATTTAGCGAGGCACTTTACCCCCAGTTGCTCCGGTGTCTGCACTGAGCATGTGGCTGCAACAAGTGCATGCACGCTTCATCAACTCTGCCGGGATAAACAGCAGTTGGAAAATGTACTTTGCTAAACTACTTTTTGAATAATGGCGTCTGGCGAGGGAAATGTCTTGGGACTATTTTGCTTCCTCCAGGGTGCCGGTGCTGGCGGGAAAGGGAAAACACATTGAGGGCGGCGTGCGTTCGCTTGACAGAGTTGTTTTCGCTCGAACCGCAGATGTTAAGTTTTATTTCTATGCTTCCCTTTACAGGATTTTCTCCTCCACTCCCCCTTCATTTTTCATGTGGTGGCTGTTCCCACTGTGAGCCACCTAAGGCTGTAAGACAAGTTGTTTACCATTCATGTGACTGAGCATAAGGACTTAAATCCCTCCAGTTTGTGTCACATTGTCCAACGGAAATGGAAGGAAATCATGTTGAAGGCCAATGTCACAAAGGGGCGCAACTCATTCTGGCAGCGATAGACTGGGACTGACTTGGAAATTACATTTTTAGCTTCCACAAAGCTTAACTACTGATGCTGCCACCATCTGAGGAATGCTTAGCTTGTAATGTACATCATTTGAGCCTAATAGATATGGCAGCAGTGTTGCACTAATGCCAGACAGTTATTGTTTTTAATCATTTATCTGAGCAGTAAATACTTTTGCTGATCCTGAAAGACTGCTGAAATATAACAGTTGGAAGATATAGAAGAATCAATCATCAACAATACAAAAAAGTATTTAGCGGATTAAAGCAAATTCAGTGATGGTACATAATAAATTAAATAAGTTCATTAATGTAAAAAAAATGGATTGAGTGCAACCCATTATTTCAGTCAGTGTTATACTTTTTAAGATAGAAAGAAAGACAGAAAAGATAGATATAGAAAGAATAGACAGAAAATCCCATATGAGATGGGTGACGGAGAGAGCCAAGTCAGGTTAATGCCACAGAAACCCTATTTTACTTTTTCTTCTTCTGCTAAGAGATATTATTGCTATCAGTGTGTCTGGTTATCAGATACAACAGGACAACAAATTCAATTTTATAAAGATGAAGTTTTGTGGTGCAGCAGAGATGTTTGAGCCTAAAAATATGTTTGTCATTGAAAGTGAAAGCAATGATGCAAAAATGATAATTCTGTACAAATGGTGAATCAAATCACATGACAAGAAATGTTTGTAGTTCACAATCAAACAGAAACCAATAATAAAACAAATGTGTCTTACCATCATGAGTTCCCTCTGGAAGGACTTCCTCTCCTTGTTTTCCATGTTTGTACACTCCTCTTTGAGTTTCTCCAGAACAGACGCAACCTTCTCCGGCTCATTATCCAGCTCAGTTCGGCAAAAGTAATTCAGTGGCAAGTTCCCGTAACCCAGAGCATCTGCAAACGCCCTCCAGTTGCTCACATTCTCCATTAAAACCGTCCTCACTGTTGCGTAGATGTATGTGAGAAATTTGCAAGGCTTCAAGATCTGCTCCAGCAGCAATGTGGTCGTTAGGTCCGGCCCACACCAATAAATGGGCTTGACCTTACCCAGAACTAAAACATTCTTGGCATGGACAAGACCTATCTTCCCCTGATAGTATCCAATAAACCACTCTTTGGTCCTCAGCTGCCCTCGCAGTTTGATTTTCTCCTCGCTAAGCAGAGCAATAACATCCCCCTTTTTGTACTCCAACAGATAAGTGCTCTTGTGCTGCCTGATCACTGTTTTGATCAGTTTGCCAAATTTAAGGTTGGTAATGCATCGGTCCTGAAACTTTGGGTATTTGGAAGTCACAGCCAGCGGTGAAAGGACAATCTTATCCACCTCCTTCTTTTTCAGAAACCTCCTCTGGCCTGTAATCCTTGCTCCGGTCTTTGGCGGCGGTGGCGGTGTTTGGACGCAGAACTGGGTGAGGATACAGTCAAGGGCGTCCTTGACCTGAACCCTGAGAGTGAAGTCTGATATGCTGTTGGGGTTGTGTGATGTGATCATGTACAGAAGCCTGCTGACTTTCCCCAGTTTCACCTGAAATCCCCGAATCATTCCCGAACTCTCATTGGACTTCACCTGGTAGTTGGACATGTTGGAGTACAATCCCACCTGGAGGTCCTGAGGGTACCCCAGCACAAACTGGTGCTTCCCCCACAGCTGGAGAGCCACTGGTGGGCTGGAGCAAGCCTGCCGGCCCACTTCATTTACCAATAATGTATTGGGCGCGCAGTCATGACCAAACATGGCTACAACTGTCTTGAAGGACGGATGAATGTGCTTGGGTCCATAAACACCCAGAGTTACTTTCCTCGTCACATGGTCCCAAACAGTAGTATTGTGGCTGATGTACTGTGACTGCACCACAACAGCCACATACATACAAGGTTCTAGACTATCCAGCTGCACCTGGACTGTGTCATTGTAAATGTAAGCATTAGGGATGGGTGTGTAAGGCCCTTCTTTACAGTCACTTCGAACACAGAGCACCTCTGCAGTGTGACAACTCTCCTTTTTAACAGTTACCAACACCTTCATCTCCAACGTGATGAAGGATTTTGTCTCCATGTTGCTCAGCTTGATCTCCACCACGGGGCTGACAGTGGAGCAGTGGTCACCGTTAAGCTCCAGTGGAGGTTCTAGTAAGGCTTTCATGGAGATCTGCTGGTGGTCTCCATGGCTGACGTGGCCTTCAGGGATGTGTATGCTTATTTGTGTGTCTGGGAGCTGAACAACTCCTCCGTTACTGTCCAAGCGGCACACAATGTTGGTCTCCACTGGCTGCGTCTGGCCCCACCCAGGACTCTGGCCCAGGGAGTCAAGGTCGTGGCAAGACCTGGCTAGCTTTCTGTGGTTCAACCAAGCAGTCCTAAAGTCCTCCCTGCTCTGAAACTGCTCCGGTGAAGGAGCCTTAAGGCCTGTGAAGAATCCTGAAGAAGGTAAGGTTGGATTCGACTGTGCCTGCAGGACCGACAGCTCTGACAGACTGTGGGAACGTTTACTCCTGAAAAACGGGTTATCCCTGTGAAGGTTAGGTACGACATCTTGGTTTGGGCTGGTAGGGGTGGCACTGTTAATGTGGCAGCTGCTGTACCCATTGGTGATGACTGAATTTGTGTTAAAGTTTGAACAAGATGAAGGAGATGCCAGTGCATCAAACAGAATAAGATCTGTTGAGTTCCTCACACCTAAATCTTTGCAATTTTGATCCAAAGGACGGATAAAGGGGTTCATAGAGAAAGGACTGTTGTTGTAATTTGGGGAGGTCTTTTGGGCCATTCCAGTCCACTCCCCCAAACCTGCAAACTCCTTCGACCCATCCTCGTATCCTTCCCCAAGGCTGTCAATCATCCCGCTATCGCTAAGTGAGGAGTTCCTGAAGTTGACCGGCTGAACATAAGCCGCTGGTATGTAACCCATTTCCGTGTTGTTGTGGGCGTACCACCACTCTCCACCTGACGTGTCCAGCACATAGAGGTGATCACCTTTGGAAAACTTGAGCGTCGTGAAACTGCTGGGGCAATAATCCTTTATGGCAATCACTTCCTGTGCAGCTCCATAGGAGGCTGAAGTGTCCAGCCTTAAGGCACTGGGAGAAGGCACTGAAAAGAAAGAAAAAGTGAGACATTAGCTCTTAAAGTCATTTGTGATGTTCTTCTGCCTTGATTGCAAAGTGCTTTTGTAACTGGTTTGTCACTTAATTAGATAAGTGCACTTAATCACTCAATGGCTGATTACTCAAAATATTGCAGTTAACAGCACTTATCTCATAATCAGACACAGATATTATGGGCCAGTTGAACTGATGATGTGATGCTACTACAGACTGGATTCAAGGCTTTGAGTCCAAATGCTTTTCACATTAAAACTATATTTCATCCTGGAAAAAATGAAAGCAGCCAAAATATCCCCCAAAATAATAAAAGAATGCAATGACAAAATTTTCAGATGTCTAAGTAAATATAGAGGCAGATGAACTGCATAATTTACTGCATAATTTTCTATTTTTAGTTCACATCATTAGCGTATATGGAGCATGTAAACAAAGCTGTAATGAAGTGCAACCAGTGAAGCGAAAGAGCCAGAGAAAGAATTCTACTGTTTCCAACATAGGACTGAAGAATTTTAAAAGGGGAAAAGATGAAAAGCACAAAATTAAGAAAGATATTGAATGGACACTGATTAATCAGTTTTTCAAATTAATCATAGCTAAATAACGGATTCATGAGCCTTACAGATCACATAATTTCTATACGAAAACACTGAAACACTGACCTTTAACATCGTTGAGACTGGCCCCTGTGACCCCTTCGCTAAGGTCGATGAGCGTCCCCTCAGACTTGCAGCGAGGGAGGATGTGATTGTTGTTTGTCACTCTGATAATGCGATGGGCAGCCATGGATGGTACTTTACATAGAATTGGCTCATTGGCAGCACTTCATCTGGATGGGAAACAAACAAAGCATTTCAGCAGGGTGGGAGCGACCAGCCAATTTTAAACACATCTGCATTCAGGCATTAGGCTGATGCTTGGATCTAAAGCAAATTCCCAAAGCAATTCTGTGGTAGGAAGCTTAATTTTCTAGATCACTAACACAGTTGAAGCTACAGAGGTCAAAACTGCAGCAGCAGAAAATAAGGTTGATAAATATCACTGCCTTTGTGAAAGATGTGCTGGGCAAAGAAATGCCTCTCAGCTGAACAGGGAGAGGGTTTTTTTTTTTTTTTTTTCGAAATCAATGCAAAGAGCATGAGGGCTGAGCTCAGAGGAAGAGAGATGTGATTTAGGAGGAGAGCAATTGAAAAGCAATAAAGAAATGAAACGAAAGACATTTTAGTTCTGAGTGAAAGTGACAATGAAGAAGGTCAGAAACATAATGAACAGGAGCAGTTCACTATGTGAAACTCTGAATACTGCATTCGTGTGGAATTGCTAAACATGCAATACTAAAACCATGATTGTTAACCTGCTGCTATACTTATGATCATATTTGAATGATGCAGAAGGTCATTTTCTACTTATTGATATGATTTATTATCACTTCCTGATCATTTTTATACATGGTAAAACTTTTTCTACACAAGAAAAGTTGCACACGTTTTTTCAAGTTTTAACACAACAGTTTATTATATCCATGCCTGAAGAAAGTGTGGATGAAATGAGAGGATATTTTTTTACAATATTCATTTCCATAAAGCCATATTTTCCCCCAGTAACAGATGTTTCACTCAGTTTGGAAGCAGTGTTACTTTCATGTAGAGCGTCAGATACAGGGAATTGCTGGAATTTTAACCTATGTGTCACGGAAATATGTTTTAGCATATTGTTGTGTTTCTTCACCTACAATGATCATTTTACGTTTGTGAAACAAAGCCACACTTTGTATCATTTCCTCCTCGCAACCATGACTTCTTGTTGCATGGTTTCAGGAGTAGATGCATGTGTTTAATGCCATTGTTTTGCACATAAAACCAAGCTGGTGTCGATAAAAGTATTTGATAAGCTTTGAAGGATTGGACAATTTGGAAACCGGTTCTTGTTTCCCTGTAGAGCACAACGCTGCTCACTCAGTTATTCAAGATGTTAGGTAGATATCACAACTAGCGTGTTAAGTTTTTACCCTTGTAGCATTGGTTATGATTTCTGGAAGACTTGAGCTGTAAAAGGAGGTTAATTTGGTACATGTTGCTGCCATTATAGAAAGTATTTCCATTTGAATTGTTTATTTCGTACTAACATATTTGGGGGCTCGTCCAGGACTCAGAGCAACCTTTATGCAAAAATGGTACAGTATATCAAAGTGTTGGGTGGGGTCAGGACAGGAGGACTGTGCAGGCTGGTTAAGCTCTTTCACACAAACTGGGAAACCCCTTCTTTATGGACCAAGCTCTGTGCACTCTGACGTTTTAGTACTGACACCAGAAAAGGTGCTTTCGTTTCCCCAAACTGCTTCCACAAACCCTTGAATAATACCACTGTAATATAACCTGCCAACAGCAATTTAAATTCCATACCTAACCTCAGAGGCTCAGCTGCTGTGTGCACTCACACCAATCTTTTCTTACAGGGGATTCAAACTGGCAACCCCCCTCTCTCTCTCTCTCTCCCTCCTCTGGCTGTATCTGCACCCATTTCCTTGTCAGAAGTGAGATGTGATTCAATTTGTGTATGAAAACACGGAGTCAGCAGAGGACTCTAATCTGATTAGAGAAGCAGCAAAAATTGTTTTGCAGCAAAACGTTGTTCCCTTCAGTCACAAGAGACTTTTATTATTCCTGCAGGATGTGGCGAGCTGCGACAGTGGGAACATTTGCATTTGCACACTAATGATGCCATTTTAATCTGATTAAAGCAACACAGACTGTAGAGGCAGCCATGTAAATGCCTTTCACTGATTATCTTCATTAGAGCTTTAATGTTTGCAGCTGAATTTTCTGCTCAGTGTTTTCACATTAAATGCTGAGGATTTGGAGTTCAGATACAGGTGTGTGCTTTCACAAAACACAGCACTCATCTACGTTTGAGCATCCACTGCTATCTATTAGCATCATTAGCGTGTTGACGGCAATGCAGCTAATGCAATTCCTTTTTTTTAATCCAGCTGAAGATCCAACACAACTTTCATACAAAGTGAAAACTTCTGATTTTCCATTTAAGTCCCGGTTTGTCAATTTAACACCTTTCACTATTTTCCCACTAAAAACGTGTCACAAAATGACAAAGTTCGCTTTCACCTTTGAGCTTCTGATGACAGAACTTTGACTTTATTCGAACATCTGAAGCGTTAGTCTGCTCTTTTTGAAAGGACATATCAGCAGATATATAGTATTTTTTTCTCTCATACTTCAAAATGACAAAAAAATTAATGAAAAACCGATTTCAGAGCAGCCCGTGGCAGAGGTGCACTCTGGGATGCAGAGTATGCAATGAATAGAAAGTCGGGCTTGTTTAACGGCTGCATCTGTTCAGACGGGAGCTTGTGCTGAAAGCCAGTCAAACTCCTCCGAGATGACATTTCATTTTCTTGCACCCTCTGTGCTTGTCGGGGAGCGTGTCGCCCGTCGATAAAACCCCTCCTCCCGCTCAAAAATGAGCACTCAGCGGGCAGCGGGAGCGAGGCCGCGATCAATAACAAGGCAGCAGACAAAGACACTGTCACCAGCTTTGATATAACATGGAGGCGATCCCCGCTGATTGCAGCAGGAGGTGAGGGCGGCTCTGACAGTAACAGGGGGATAAAAGAAAGAATGAAATTGGAAGCTCCTGTTCGCTGCAGCGGGAAAAACAGCAGGAGGTTCAGATCACAGCAAACTGGATTCCTCAAAATGACCCCTGAACATCCACGCTGAGCCTCCTGGAAACGCCGGCTCCAGGATTTGAGAAAGGAACCTGACACAAGTCATTTAGAAAAACACAAAAGTTAAACAAGACTGTGATACCCTGCACGTGGCCTCTTCACAGACTAGAGGCTTCATATTTAAGAGAATAACAACACAAACTATAGACAGCATTTGGGGAAATTAACTCAATTTTACTTTTATTTTACTTCACCTTAGCAGAGAAATTTCAATTACAGAGTGAGAGGAAACACTAAAAAAGCAGCTCTCAGGGGAATCTGCAAACTGCTGGAGGGCTTGTAGGTTAGCCTTTCTCAAAATTGGAAACAGGAATATTTCTCTCTCCCTGTGGTGCATTAATATCCGAGTCGGTGAAATACTCTGCGTTATTAACTCATTTCAGTTGGGCTGACAGAGTGGGGGAGTGGTGAGTCGAAAGTTTAATTAGCCAAGAGTCGGCCGGACCTAATCCCCGGATGAATGTTGCTATAATAACCATTTCAAACAGCCATATGCTCGCAGAGAGTTTATCGTTTCTCCATCACCGATGTTTAAAATGAGCGGATTACGGGACAGAGGATGACACATGGCAACACAGGCCTGCTAGGAAAACAAAATCAGGCCAAACTTAACCAGCAGGATGCAATATTTAAACTTTAACATCACTAGTGTACTATGAGCGTTTGTCAAAATTAGCATTTTTGCAGTTTGTGATCCAAAGTAGAGCGCATAATTCTAAAAATAGCACAGACGTCATTATACGAAAGGTTCACGGCTGTAAAAAAGGCTGTAGTTTCTGTCAATTTAGGTTACAAAATGACTGAGTTAGGGTAAAAAATGTCTTGGTTAGGTGTAGTAAAGAAATATACATGAATGTCAGAAGTAAAGTAGTTATGAGGGTGACGCGTCGCATGATGCACAACACGTGAGCCGTGGAAGTTTGTTTGTTGTTGTCTTGCTAATCTGTCGAGGATAAAAAATAACTATTGCAGGAGCAAAAAGTTCTTCAAAGTCTAACATAATAATTTAGCATAAAGTGCACCAGATGATGCATTTCACTTTCAAATGAACAATATATTTTTTTGAAGGGGAGCACGCCCCTGGACCCCCTGGAAGGCTGAAAGTTATTTTTTTTTAAAAACTGCAATGTCAGTTCTTTCCTCACTATAGAGCAGCCCTAATTCAAACTTAATCTACTGTTGAATTTCCTGTGTAAGCATTCAAACAGGCAGTAATCCCAGATCAAAGCGGGAGGCTGAAGGGCTAAAAGTCTCTTAAATCATGATCAAACAAACCAAAGACAGACTCCCGACTCCTGATTCTTCGCTATCAGTTTAATAAAATGAAATGAAAACAACTTTAAAGGCTTGTTAGCTGATTCTACAAATCTTACCGTGCATCTGTTGAGAATTTAATGCCAAAGTGTCCCCAGGTTTGAATATTAAAATCCTGATCCTTTCCCTTCTGGCGCAGCGTGCTGGTGTTCCTTAATGTGCTACTTCGAAGTCTCCTGATTATTGATTAGTTAGATCTACATGGCGTCCCTCTCTTTCTCTTTCTCTCTCTCTGCTCTGTGCAGTCTGCTGAGACGAAATAAATTACTCCAAAGATGACTGTTTAACTTGTTTCTTCAATGCAAAAAGCTACAGTCTGTCGAAACGCCATCAAAGCTTCATCTGACTTTAAAGTCTGTTAAAGGTCAGCTCTCTCATCGATTCTGCAGGAAACCAAGAGCAGGCACTGGGGTTTAATTCAGTCCGGACCTCAGGGACAGGAAAACATTAGGTCTACTCGAGTCAGGCACCCAACTGGCCTGCAGCAATGCAGCTCTGCTCCCAGCATGCATTTGGATGTGTGTTTACACCTGCAGTGTAGCAGGAAAACTCAACTGGAGCTCAGGGAATTAATGTCCTTGGAAGTTTGTTAGAAACCAGAATATGCTACCGAATAATTAGTGGTTTGAATTCATAGTTCTGTTACAAATGTTACTCCTGGATCTACCAGTCTACATTGGCATCCAAAAACGACTGGTGCAACACATTTGTGCTGCTCCGGTGATGCTCTTATTAACATTAAGATGCTGATGTTTGCCTTTGCTCTAAGCTAAGGATCACCTTGCAGTTTAACAAATAAAATAATTGATAGATGTATATATAAATATGTATATTCCTGCAGTCTGAGAGTGGGTTTAGTCTTTCTTACGGACCTGCTGCAGCTTGGTGACATGTTCAGAGTTTTATTTTTCCCCAGCTTGGCATGTGGTCAAGTACATTAGTCTGCGGCGCCGCTCTGCCCCAACCACCACCGTTCATCACCGGAGAAGTTCATCCGTAAAATATTACAATCGCTTCGCTCTCCCCTCAGGATGAATTTCCAGGTAAATGAGCCCACTAAGTGCTGAGTTTTAGTGCCGCTTCCACCTCGCCGCTGAAGGAGATTCCTCAACCGGAGACGGGTTCGCACTCAGACAGAGGAAGAACCATTTTTAAGACGTCACCAAGTCAACTTAAGGGCAGCTCATAGTTCACGTTTGGTGCATTAAGTGTTTTGTACGCTATAATTTCACTCCAACATCTCTAGTTCCAGCAGGAGTCATTTCTAAAACATCCACAGATGGATGATGTGATAAAACATCCGTCTGGAAATGAGCAAAAAACATATTCACGTAATAAATTCTGGGAAAATGCAAAAGCAGCTAATCTTCACATTAAGCAGCATTAATAATTCCAGGAAAAGGGTTTTGCATACTTTGACTTGATTACATAATGATGTTGATTAATGAGGTGACATGATGGCTTAATGGCATGCAGTTTTATATCATTTCAACCATTTAAAGAGACATTTTAAGACAATGAGAATCAATAAATCTGCCTTGTTTTCAATACAACTGTCATTTCCCAGTTAACTTAAAGTTAACAAACTATTTCTTATATTCAGCCATTGTTTGGTTGATTGGTTCAATGAGTTATTGGTCATAAGTTTTTCACCCAGCTTGTGAACTTAAGTATATTACTTTAGTGAGGTACTTTTCCATTAATCACACTTGATGTCATGAAGGCTATCTCTTTACCAAAAATTTAAATTTTTTCAGGAGATAAAACTAAAAATCTGCAGGTCTAAACCAAGATAAGCGAAGCCTCCAGCTCTAACAGAAAATCCTCTAATTGTGGATTTCAAGGTAAAAGTTTAAACAAATAGTGGATCTGAGGAATTGCATCACTCAACAGTAACTATATATACTGAGTTTTAGATTCCACCTCAAAGATCACACTGCAAGCTCAGGATAATTACGATCATCAAGATGTTGCGTTTGTTAATGAGTTTGGTCGAGATAATTACTGTATATTATCACAGCATGCAAAAAAGCTTAATACTTGAAGAGCAAGTGTGTGTGTGCAAGTGTGTGTGTGCAAGTGTGTCGATGCGCTTGCAAAAAGCACATGCAGAGTTCCATCCATTGTGTGTGTGTGTGTGTGTGTTGTGCTGAGCCATTAATTACAAAATGGAGAGCACCTTCGCATCGAGCTGGAAAACGATGACATGTTAGTTTTCAGGCTTAACCTCGAGGGAGGGGTTGGGAATGTGTAGTAGAAGACAACAGAGTGTGCATGCAAGTGTGTGTGTGTGTGTGTGTGTGTGTGTGTGTAGGAGCCGCTTTCAGGCAAGTGAAGAGCAAAATGGTAGGGGGAAAAAAAGGGCCAACATAATTGCTAGAAAACTGTTTTGAAGAAGAGGAAGAAGAAAGGAAGGTGTAAATGAGGAGGCGGGAGCTGAGAGGAGGGGGAGAGAGAGGGGAAGGATGTACAGAGAAAACGGGGGAAATGTATAAGAAAACGTGAGGAAAGGAAGAAGACAAAAAGGAAAGATGATAAAGAGGAGCAGTGGATGAGATAATGACAACAAGTAGAAGGTAGCAGAAAGGGCAAAGAGGAAAAAGAGGAGGCGAGGAGAATCATTTTCATATATTTAATATATATATATTTTTTTTACATTAGTTGATTACGATAGATAGATCAATAGACAGATAGATAATCTTTCTATATATATTTTTAGAGAAGAAGGAGGGAGAGTTTGCCACAGCAAAACCAGAGGACACACAGAACAGAAAATCATGATCTATCTAATTACAGAGTTGCAAGAGTTGCAGGCTACCAGACAATGTGTGTGCCTGTGTGTGTGTGTGTGTGTGTGTGTGTGTGTGTGTGTGTGTGTGTGTGTGTGTGTGTGTGTACGTGTATATCTGCTGCCTGATAGAGGGAGAGAGGGAGGATTTTCAGCTTATCAGATGACCTTATTGGCAGGGCTCAGCCAGGGGCCGTGCACGCGCGTGGACGCGTGCGCACATGTGACAACACAGGGCTAATTGTCATAACTTAGGCTTTGCAATTAAAACCAATCATTAATATTACATGGATACAGGAGGGATACAGCACAATAACGCAATAAAAGTAAATAAACATGGCTCAATGTTGGGCAACAAAAAACTCGGAAGAAGCAATTAAAACACCATTATACCACCAGAAAAACAAAACAAAACAGTAACAGTCTTAATAAAATTGCCTTTAACAAGTGTAGCTATAAACTCCATGTAAAGCAACACTGTAGCATCTCTGGGGAGAACAGGAGGAAAATAATACATAATATCACATGAATACTACAGAGATTTTTCATTTGAGTGAAGCCGAATTCTTCTCCACTCACGTTTCTAACAAGTAATGAGCAAACTGAGCAAATAATTGCACTGACAGATAACTAGAAGCAATCATGTGTAATTTTAAGAGAAATGTAAACTGACCTCCTTGCTGGCTGGAAGCCCGAACGCTCAGATTAGCTGCTCAGTGAGAAGAACGTGAAGTAAAACTGCTGATGAGAGACCTCTTCTTCTTCTTTTTCCTCGTGTCATTTGTATTTATGATTTAAAAAAAAAAAAAGGAATGAAAAGGTGAAATTTAGATTATAGTTCCCCAGTCCAACAAGTTGTGAACGGTGACAGACGCGCAGGCACGCCGCTTTCCTTCCGTCTCTGCTCCGGTCTGCCGGAGGACTGGAGGAGAGCTGCTGTAGTGATGGGAGCGTGCGGCGTCACTGGGAGGGGGCGTGACCAAAAGCACACACATGCGCGTGCATACACACACACACACACACACACACACGCAAACGCGCGCGCGCGCGCACACACACACACACACACACACACACACACACACACAATTTAGAGACACAATATGCTACAAGATAAAAATAAAATAAACAAATAACTAAATCTGAAATGTATTTGTTTTTTCTGTGTAAATTACTTGTATTTCAAATGTTAACCATAAAATTGATGCTGGAATTTAGAAAATAATAAAATAGACATACATATACATAATATTAATAATTTGTTTAAAATATTTATAAAATGAGTTTTCATACGGGTATGTTTAATTTAAATACAAATATCCTTGTTTTTTTAAGGAAACTATCTATAAAATAAGTTGTTTGCTGGTAATTGACATCAAGTGTTTGGCTGGACTTTTTAGTATCTTTAATTTTTTTTTGTAAGGTGTACTTTATACTTATGTAAACTAAAATGTGTAGATAACACATTTCAGTGGCAAATACTTTATACTGTACTAAATTTAAATCAAATCAAATCATAAATCTTGATAATAGACTAATACAGGAGCTGATGCCCATCACTGTCACAGAGAAAAGAACTAAAATGAACCCTCACAGCATTTGGTTTTGACTTGTGCCATCAATTATGGAGCAATTTCCATAATAAGTGCACAAAAAAAGCAAATAAAGACAGTAATCTGGCCCTGGTGGTGGTGGACACAGTGGGACTTGAACAGGCCCTATAAATAAGGCTGAGGAGCTGCAGGGAAATGACTCGTGCAGCCGGACGGTCTCCTCTAATGAGGCTCTGTTCAGTGAGGGTTCGGTGATTAAATGCTGTCAGCGGGATAAAATCCCTCAGAGACTGCTGTGGTCTGGGTGGCACCATCAGTAAAAAAATAATAATATTTGAAGTAGCTTTATTTAAAAATGCTGCTTCATCTTTTTCAGTTTCTGGTGAGAAATAAAGATTTTTACTGCTCTGGTATCTGAAAATCTGACTATTTTAAACAGCATTCAGAGGCTGTTTGAGACTAAATTCATTTGATAGCTGCGTTCCACTCTTGCATCAGTCTTACAGACCTTGTTCTTTTATCTCTGTGACAAAAACCCACTCAAAAGATTTGTCCTCTCTGCTGTGTGAAGCTGCTGTCAGTGCAGTGCAGGGAAGTTGTTCTGCAAAAGGCGACAAGAGGAAGACAAAATGTCTT
>JAOWBC010000959.1:800216-810275 GCA_028566105.1 Hypoplectrus providencianus | reverse complement strand
TGCTGTGTGAAGCTGCTGTCAGTGCAGTGCAGGGAAGTTGTTCTGCAAAAGGCGACAAGAGGAAGACAAAATGTCTTGAAATGCAACTCAGAAAGAAGATTCCCTCCTTATTGAAAAAAAGACTTCTTTGAAGCAGTTTGTTTCAGGGCTTATTTGAAGGTATAACCTCGGTCACAGAAGTTTCGCAGCTGTCACCCTGCAGAGTCAAACAGCCCTGACCTTTGTATCTTCCTCTGCACCGGGTGTTTGACTTGGTTGCTGTTTTTAAACTCTGCACCATCAACAAAAAGAGAAGAATTATAAGTATGTATGTAAAGCCCCCAAAAAACACAGAAATTGTAATAAATGACACTATAATGAAAGTGATGACATCATATAGCAGCCTATAGGCCTGTTACCATAGGTACTATATTGACCAATTGTTCCAGAAAATAAATAGACATGCTGTGTTTTTTCTGGACTCGTCATTTACATACATGTTTATTTACATAAACGATCATCATACCAAAAAAATAAGCCGCCATCCAGTTGTTTGTTGATAATATATGAAATAAAATTATTTAACACATCTGAATATAAAGTCTAATATTCTCTTTTATTTGTTTTACGCAACACCACTTTTTTGCATTTACTGACTAGATCAACAAATCCACAACCAAAACTGAGAGAAAAGTTAACTTTGATGCGCTCTGTAGAATCTAGACCATCGGACCTGTGCGGTGCACGCTGCAGCTTGTGTTCCCCTCAGCCACGCCTCAGGGAGCTTTTAAAGACGAGCTAAAGTTTCCAACCAGGCGGCTAATGAGACCAACTGGAAACAGCTGGAGAGGCAACAGGAGAGGAAGGAAGGAAGGAAGGAGGAAATACATTGTCCCACTTAATCATGTAAAAATCAGGCGCAGCCACACCTCATCACAATGCATCAGCTCAGATCCTTCTCATTTTCTATCACTTTGCATGCATTTTTTACAGCTTTTAATTTGTGATTTTAATATCCAGTGTGAAAAGTCTTCCCTTTACCCCTCGGTCTTTTTCTCATGAATTCATGAGTTCTTATCTTATTCAGCTCATGTTTTGTGTTGGACGGTTCAATCACAAGCTGGAGGATTTTAGAAAACATCAGGCATCTCTACCTTTCTTTTCCCAGTGCATGATGAATGCTAGAACAGCTTCAGAAAAGCCAAAGCGTGGTGATTTATTCGACTGGCCCCTGCGTGCTTTCTCATTCTGCAGTGTCAGGGGCCGAGGGGGATATGATGGATATCTGCAAGGCAACTTATGAAGTGACTGGAGATCAGCGCAGGGTTCGATATCCATTCAGCAGGCTGGGGTCACCTTGGACCTGCACTTTTAAAAAAGGATATCTCAAGCCTTTTCATGGTCTCAGGCTGAGGAGACCACCGGCTAAATCAAAAAGGCTCAAGCTTTCATTTATTTCACACAACCAAAAGCCTGGTGCAGGTCAACACACTGAATATGAACCGTTTTCTGCACAGTGCATTACTCTGTTGTGCCTTTGTTTGTGGATTTGTTTTCTATATTTACCCACGTTGTCCATCTGAAACAGGAAAGTTTATTATCATGCAATCTCCATCTCAAAGAACAATGCAAGAACCCAGGTTTGAGCCCGCAGTCCAAGTCCTGTGCTTGTTTGACCAATCCCCCCAGAGTGGACCTTGGGTTTCTTTACCCAGGAGCTTAGGTTCTACTTTCCAAAATGCAAAAACAAAAACACCATTGCAAAAAAATGTATGCCGTAATCATTTACAGAGCCAAAAGGTTTGAAAAATGAAAAGTGAAACAGCCAATAAAGGACCCTTTAAGACAAAGAGTCTGAGACACGGACCCCTCCTGGGAGACTTGGCACAGGAGCAGCGGGTTTGTGTAAAGAGGTAAATGTTTTCCGTTGGACATGACTCACTGAGAGCGGCCGTTGATGCCCCAAAGTTCAGCTCTTATTAGAGGCTCAGACTGGATTCTACGCGTCTATTCATGTGGGCTGAATGGGAACTGTGGGATCTGAAAAGGACCCCATCTATTCACGGCTTTATCAAGCACCTTCACTATCAGCCCGGCCCACTTTGCATCAGAATAACTGAGCGTTTGCTTGTCAGCCGCGTTGGTTATGGGAAGAAACACCAGGAATTTGGTTTATTTCAGATCCAGCCTGAATGCAAATACAGGAATTCCTGAGAACGTGCTAAGAATTTGTTCTAAATGCTTAAAATAGCAGAAAATAATCCCCAACTCAGATCTCTTGTAATCCGAATACCATAAACCAATCTGTTTTTGACTGACATTTTCATAGGTCAGTGCAGTAAAAAAGTGCCTCACAGCTGACTGACAGGTGAAGACCAAAACACTATAAAAAAAAAACAGAAAAAAACCCCAATTAAACTATTTTAGGCCATTATACTCCACATTAAAGATGAAGAAATTGTAATAAAAAATATTAAAAAGCTTATAATAATAATAACAACAACAACAACAACAACAATAATAATAATAATAATATAAGGAAATATAAAATAAGATAAGGAAAATATTTTATTTATTTAATTTTTTTTTTTGCAGAGAGAGCAGGAGACTTCTCCCTCCCGCAGTATCGTTCTACATCCTCTTTTCCCCAGCCACTTTCTCTTTCTTTTACCTCCATCTGTCGATTCACTACATCTCCACACTTGAGGCTGTGCAACCTGTTCACGGGAAATTACTTATTCATCATTTTCTCAGTTGGAGCAGCGAGAAAAAGGCCATGGATTAGCTGGCTGTATCTTCAGGCAAGCACACACACACACACACACACACACACACACCTGGAATCTGCAGTTTTTTCTGTCCTTAGGCAGCATTTTAGGATTCACTCTTGTGTTAATTCCTGATGATAAATGTATAAAATTTGCATTTGCACAAACCATAAATCACGGTAGTAATCCTTTGGAAGGCCGGTCAGTGGTCATTTTTAAGGAAAAAGCTGAATATCCACAGCTTTTTATTCATGATGTCTTTTGTCTTTCTACGGCTTGTTGGCATTTTCTTCAAACTGCTGATCCGACTGCAAATGAAGAGCAGGTTTATTCCACACCGAGACCTCAATCTGCCATTCCAGATACAGAGAAACCCACTTTGAAAACACGATGAAACCAAATGATGCCACTTTCTGAAGGGCGGCCTTCAAATCCTTAAATCCTCAAATCCCTGGTTAGTAAATGATTACCATTTCACCGACGGGATCCTCTGCACCAAAAACCACATTTCTACAGCATTCATCTTCTTCTGCTGCTCTTATCCACAGAAACTCACAAAGAGAGTGAGCAGGAACGGATTTAGAGTTTCGCTCAAGGACGCGCGGACGAGATACGGGATGATCAACAGTGGGTAATGATGTCTCCCCTGCACAGATGGATGTGCAGGGTTTTGGCAGATGATACAAATTCATCTAGTAACATGAAAATGAGGCTATCTGTTATTGATGAGGTCAAGTAATTTATGGCTCACTAAGTGGAAAAAAAAACATCAAATAGTTTCTTGAAAATAGACAGAACGACCTTGTAAAATGGCCATTTTAGATGCAGTAGGTTTGAATTTATTTCTGTGGCTCTTCATTTATGAATAACTCTAACTCTTTCTGCAGCAAAGTGAAGCTTTATGATCCATTTTTGGAAAGTTACAGTTCAGACTCTTTCTATAAACAACTTTAAACTTCTTCTTACAAACATTTCAATTAATATTGACGCCTTTTTGTGACATAAGGACAAACCAAAGCATCAAGGAGAATATTAACAAGTGTTCTCTGGGGTCCGCCTCACTTTGCGGACTTTGTTGCTCTTTATACAACGTCGCCTGACCTCCTCCTATGTTTCTGTCATATTCATCATGCTTCATAATATGTTGCATTCACAGACAACCTCTGCAGCTGTCTGATCGTAAATATCTTGCTCCAGGCTGCACCAACACAGCTCTAAATGTAGTTTTACATGAGATATCTAAAAAGGCATAGCTGATGCTTTGCCGATATCAAATTCATTTCTAAAAGGCGAATTTGTAGTCCACTCCAGCCTGAGGTGATTACCTCAGTGCGAGGACAGCTTTACAGCTGGGGGCTAAATCCCATCCTGGGCTTCACAAACGATCGATCAAAACAGAGATAGAAACAGAGCGCTAATGCCATTCTGCAGCACAAAGCTGGAGCTTCTCTGCAAGGTCCTTTTGTAAAATCATTATCTCTGAATCCTGGCTGTCGACCACTTCAGTGCATCACCGGTTACCCATAACTCCTCCGTCCACAGGTTTGCCATGGCAACATAAGCTGTCCAAATTGATCTCCTGTGAGTTTAAAAGGTTGATGGTATTTTCGGGTCTAATTTTTTATGCCTGGGTTACAGAAATACAGATACATTTCACAGACAAAGTGCTTGAAGTAATAAAGAATAAAAAAGTTAATTTATAAAAATTCCAGTCAGTGTTGTAGCTACAGTTGATGGCCACTTTTATATATTTGTTTTAACTTTTCTTCAAAAAAACAGACATCTAAGCTTAACCCAGTATTGCCTGGCCAGCTCACAAACACAGTGTCACTTAAACATACTCTAATGACAATCTTCTGTACTTTACTTGCTATAAAAGATCTAAATCATGGATAGATTAATGAAATGGGCAGAGGCCCAGTGGCTCTAATTGTCAGAGGCGCCTTCTGATCTTCACCTAGAAAATGTGAAAAGTCAAAATGTCCACAAAGAAGCTTTAATCTATTATAAAGAGACAGAAAAAGACGACCAAAACACAAATACAACAACAGAAAGTAAAAAAAAATACCACAAAGTAAAACAAAAAGGAGTGGTGGTGGTGGGGCCTTTCTTATGTTGGTGCCCAGGGGCCCATTGTCCCATGATCCGCCCCTGACCATGGAGCAGGTTTCACCCAGGAATGCAAAGTAAGAGTCTGACAGCCGCTCAGTTGCAGTCTCATACTTTACACTGACAGCTCCGTGTTTACAGGATAATAATTTACGCCGCTCTCTACCTCTCTAACATTAATCGGCGTTAATCTCACTCCTCCTCGCTGTTCCCGGCTAAATGTTTTTCGGCCTTCATTCGCCCGAGCTCCTCCCCCATCGATCATAATTATCAGCCGTGACTGATGGAGCCAAGACATCCACTTTTACGAGGCCGGTCACTTTGGATATAACCACCGGAAGTCATCAAACTGGGCTTTTTGTGAGCACGTGTGGCTGTTTAAAGCTGGTGGAGTTTGGAAAGGCCTCCTGGAGTCGTATAAATCTCATTAAACTGGGTGAGCTGGTGAAGCATGGAAACTCATTGGAAGGCCAAATGAGAATTAAAGCTCCATAAAAAGGTTAAATGGATGTTTCACCTCTGGACCAAACACCATGTACACAGACAGGGGGGCTGCTGGATTAGCACTATTTATTGAGCTGCTAAAGGTGCCAGGGCTGAGTTCAGTTCATCTCAAAAATGTTGGAAGAGTCGATCACGAGTTATGCATGAACAGAAAAATGTTTATTATGATAGATTTGCGTGGAAAAGCAAAAAGCAGTGACAGTTTTTGCAGATTTTGTGTATTTTAAAGCTTTTAATGTGGAACTCAAAAGATTTTTTTTTCTCGGATTTGTATTCTCCGGTGCGTCCGTGTCAAAGTGAACCAGCCCAGACAAGTTTCCCAAACATGAAGTTAAGATGCTCGTCTCGTTGTGGTCACGGCGCCTTCACCGAGCTCTCAGGATTTCAAAGTGGCTGACATACAGCGGGGCCGCGTGACTGACAGACGGGTTAATCAAGTTGTTTTTAATCTCGTTGAAAAGCTCCCCGGCAGATTCCTATTATCATAATGAGCCCTCTCCTTTCTGTTTCAAGTCCTCGCCGCCACAGCTGCTGGAGCGCTCACATCAGGGGGACGGAGAGCACTTCCTGTTTCTGAGAGGTCACCCATTCATACACGTCCTTGAGCGAGATGCTGAAGCGCTTCCCTGTCAAGAATTTTGAGCCGAATTGTGCAGCTTCTGGCTACTGATTGAATTTTTTTGTTTTAAGCCTCAAATCACTGTCACCGCCTCAGTGAGCTGTCATTGATTATGTTGGATAATGGTTCGTTTAACATCCAATAAAAGTCAGGAGAGAAAAATCCATATCTTATTCATCTGAGATCTTTTTTTTTCAAATGATAATGATAAAAGTAATAAAACTGCTGTCATTTAAATTTTTGGTTGTTCAAAGATGTAAAACTGTTGAGTTTCTTTCTAGTAACAGTATGTAAACTGCAGAGGTGGAATGTATAAACAATTTTTTTTCCTAAATCATGTTCATCAGTTATGCAACATAATAAACCTGCATTTGGTTAATTAAAGCAATATTAGTGCATTAGTAGTGAGGTAGTGTACTTCATGTTGAGTCAGTGTTGAATTCACTGAATGAAAAGTTCCAAAAGTCTCCTTATTTTGCAGATCAGTCGTGTCGGGATACCCGGAATCCTTCAGAAACAGGATTACCTCTTTGCCCCGTGTTCCTCATATTATTCGTTTAAAAGTCATAGCTCGATAAAGTGGAGTTCGGCATCAGTAATCCCCTCTGACGGCTCCACAGAAGCAGGGGCAGCCTCTCCGGGAGTTTGAAGCGGGGCTGTTATGACCTGACGGCGGCTTAGCGTTCAGCAGATGGTGTTGTGGTTGTCAGGAGCTGTTTTTGTGTGTGCAGGGGAGGTTTGGTTGGAAAGATTAGCTCTGTGTGGTCGCTGTCACGCTGGGCACTCGCCGCAAGACTGTCAAAACACGGTGACAAGATGTCATTACTGCTGCATGAATTCATTACCGCTCCTTTAGTTTAACACTCAGATTGGATTATAGCGAGATGGTAATACATTGCTAAATATTATTTTATTCCTTCATGTGAAAGGTGTGAACAAGAAAGGTGTGTCAAGTTTTTTGGATGAAAAATCTCTGATTTAATCATTGCATTAATTGATTAAATAAACCTTTAAGGTGTCATTTGTTTCAGAAAATGAATATTCCCCCTGCTGAATAAGTTAATCAATGGAATGATTTAATTTATTGATTGACTCATTATGTCATCACCTTCAGGTTCCAGTTTTCATTTGACGTCCACCACTTCTACCTGATATTTATTGTTGACCTGCTGTGGGACTGTGACAAAGAATAATGATGTTTAATCACTGAAGGGGTCCAAATTATTTCATCTTGTTTATTTCCTTGACCTACTTCTGTTTTAGTCCAATTGTCTACTTCTTGTTTTCTTTTACAATTATCACTGTGTGAACTACTTTTCTCCTGGAACCACTGGCCTGCATCTTTTAAATCTCTCTGTGGAGAGATTTAAAAGATGCAGGTACTCCAGTTGGGGAGTGTGATCGTACAGAGTGGTTTCCTTCATTAAAGGTATAATGTGTAACACCTCAGATTTAAACGTCTGAACTGTTTAAAAAGGGCTGACAGGATGCGGCCTCACCGATTCGGCTCAGACACGTTCATCTTGGACCAGAACGGCACGTCTGCTACCAGGACAGATAAATCCTCTCCGACAGGCATCATTCCAAACACAACGCTTCCTTCCTGGGCGACTGGTCGTCCACCAGCTGTGTGATCTGTCTGTGATCGCATTCACTTCATTAACCGACTAACGAGTTATAATTGGCTCTGATGACCCAGTGACGTGCAGAACGTCGAGTAAAAAACTGTACTTTATTTTGAAAAGCCATTCAGATTCATCCAGATTTTGTGCTTTTATGTCAACCAGGAGCTCAATCTGTGGCCAAAATAGGAAGTATAATATCTATTAGTTGAAAATATTAATTTTACAGGCAAAGATACTCAATTTATCAGAAAGATTTTTTAGATTTTTTGTCAACATGTGATGGAAATGGCTAAACAGCTGATGTGTTGTTGTTGCTTATTGAGCCCACAATCTGTCCTATTCAGCCAATTTGTTGTCTCATTTTCCCGTCAGTCCAATTAGCCCATACTGGAAAGAGGAAGTAGATATGTAGGCCATCAGGTAGACGTGCATGTGTGTGTGTGGAGGATACAGCACTCTGATCCAGGAGCCTCTAATCCGCTCGGAGGGTGGGGGGAGTGTGAGAGTGGAGGCAGGAGAGGATTATGGGATTATGGAGGGGAAGATGCGACATGAGATGGCCACTCTGCAGCTGCACAGCCCTGCGCGCTGGCACATGTGAGCTCAGTGTGGCAATCAGGAGGCCACAGGTTCAAATTCGCCACAGTGGCACACTTCATGTTTTAAAGTATAAGCTAATGACACATTTTACTTTACTTTTCTTGTTTAACTGATTTGGTTCCTCCCTTAGTTTTTCTCCATCAAACAAACTCACATTTGAAGGGCGAATCAGGGACCCGGTGTCAAGATTTTTTTTTATTTTTTTTTTATAAGGGAGAGTGTGTTCAACAGGAGGACACATGAATACAAAAAATCCTCTCCCTGGGCTCTAGGCGACGACCGGCGACCTTCAGGAACCAGCGGAGTGGCTTGATTGAGGCCATAACTCAGGGTAATACCCGGCACAATAACACTCCCAGCAGCCCTGACCCTCCAGAAAACACTTTCCTCCTTCCTATTATCCAGCTTTATTGTCCGCCACTGCAGTGTGAACAACCAAATGAGCCAGATGGGATTTGACAGATTGAGGATCTGTCCAGATTACGCTGTGATCGGCGGCCAGGCACACGGACTCAACACCAGGAAGTAATCCAGCAGAGGGGACACCGGCCAGGAGGGCCCGCCATGATACCACCGGGCAGAATGTCAAGGCCAGGCCTGCAGATGGAGGCGAACTGTTTTTCAATGTTCAACAGCAGTGGTTCAACTTCTGCAGTGTCCAATTCAAATACGCTTAATGTTTCAGTCAGATCTCCTGCAGCAGATGTTGTTATTAAGGGATCAGAATACTTCCTCCACCACTGACTTCCAGCTCGACTCAACAGTTTGTGACTGAGAGGTGATTGCTGGCAATCCGGTCCGCTGACTAAATGGAAGTCTTAAACGAATCAATGCATCCAATGATAGCAGTTTTAACCAGGACTGAGCAAAGCCTGATCCTGAAGGTAGAAACACATAACAAACAACAAATAAGCAGAGACTAAACTGATGACTGATTATTGTCTAGAAGACCTCGGACTACAAACCACATATTTCTTTGTCTCACTTTACATATGATTTTCCAAATTAGAGCTTATTTCTCCTTAATGTTCATCACAATATGGAGCATAAGCAGTCTAAACTAAATGTCTGTGTTATGGTAACTTTTATCAATTAATTTGACTTTGAAAACATCATTTAATTAACATTTTTGAGATATCTATCAGCAGAAATACTAACATTTCTTGGCATACACAAATTGAAAAGTTGCTAATAAAGGAAGTTTGAGGCCAAAATTAATCTTTCCAAGCTTTTATTTTACAGTATCATTTTGTAGTTTTTTAAAACGTGTATATATATATTTTTTTTTAATTTTGTGGGGTCCTCATCTATTGTAGGTAATTTACTTTATGGTGCAATAATATATGATAATGATAACAAATACTGGTTGCTGGAGGCAGGTGGGTTACTAAAGGTTAGAGTTATAAAACATAAATCAAATCTTTAAATCAATAAGGGCAAAAACAAATTTAAAAAAAATATTTAAAAAGCTGCCAAACTATTTCACAATAGACCTTTTAGTTATTTAGTTAGGTTGTAGAGATGCAGATGTAAATAGATCTGAGACGAGGCTGTGTATTGTTACATGATACACTGCTGCCATCTCGTGGTGAAAAGTGAGAATTACAAGTTAGACTTTTTTTTTCCCCTCCACAGAGATAGGACGTAAAAAAAAGCTGAACAATGAGGTCAGAGGTCATATTTACATTCACAGGCTGACAGTGAATGGAAATTATCCTTACATGAGCCAGAAAAACAATAACAAGAAGCAAAAATGTATTTACAAAAATCCCTTTGTGTGTGAGTCTGTGTGTGTGTGTGTGTGTGTGTGTGTGTGTGTGTGTGTGTGTGTGTGTGTGTGTGTGTGTGTGTGTGT
>JAOWBC010000959.1:774143-799509 GCA_028566105.1 Hypoplectrus providencianus | reverse complement strand
TGTGTGTGTGTGTGTGTGTGTGTGTGTGTGTGTGTGTGTGTGTGTGTGTGTGTGTGTGTGTGTGTGTGTGCGCATTGGCTGCCAGCTCATGACTAAGCGGCCTGGTGAAACCTTTGCCAACGCAGCGGGAGGTGCTGACCCGTTGCCATGGCAACAGGTACCCTGGGGTTGGCGCTGAGGACGCTCTGGCCGTTTGAGGACGCCGTCTCCCAGGGGACAATAAAATGCTCAAAGAGTCACAACAGAGGAGAAGACCGAGGGCTTGACTGTGAAAACACTCAACTGTTACTAAAGTAGATACAGCTACTGATTTAATATTGTATCAATGTAAAATAAAAAATAAAAAAAAATACCATAAAACAAAAGTATATTAAGAGAACTAAAACTTTAAGTAAATCTTAAAATGTTATATAAAATAAAAATAGTGTAGTGTACCTGTTGCGAAGTTTAAAATCAGTTTTCTTTTATTTTAACATGCAGATGTGTTTCTAGACACCAAACACAACGTTTAAAAAATAAAATAAAAATTCCACCAATCACCTTCAAACTTCAAAGAAATATACAATAAAAAGGGGTTGGAGTTAAAAATAAAAATAAAAATAAATATATATATATAATTTGTATACATATTTATTGGTAAATTCTTAAAATTCTTAAAAAGTTTGCAATGGTCATGAAGAGTCAATCAATGCCTGTTTGCATAGTAAAATTAAAATTATGATATAATAAATACAAGTTATAATGTTGGGGTAATAAGTGTTGGTGCTAGTCACCAATTTTGCACGATAAGTAGTTTCAATATTGAGATAGTTCAATATTGAGATAATATCTAAATATTATGTCATAACAGGTTGACATTTTGACTTGAGTTGACCTATTATGGCCCATTTCTGACTTTTGCACACAGCATAATGATGCTGAGCAGACAGCCAGCGTCAGACCGACAGCTCGCTGATGGATGTTTGCAGGATCGCTGCCTGTGTGTCGGCACAGAGTTTCAGTGTTCGCCGCGAACAATGAGACGGCTTGTAGCGGCCCGCGTGAGGAGTGTATTTATCACGAAGACAAAGGCTCAGTTTATCTGCTCTGACTGGAAACACAAAGAGTGGAGGGGAGGTCGGAGGTCAGGCAGGGCGCCGGAGGAGGAAATCATCCGGGGAATTCAGCACATTGTGAAAATTCATATCATATTCACGTGATGAGG
This sequence comes from Hypoplectrus providencianus, assembly GCA_028566105.1. Classification (NCBI taxonomy): domain Eukaryota; kingdom Metazoa; phylum Chordata; class Actinopteri; order Perciformes; family Serranidae; genus Hypoplectrus; species Hypoplectrus providencianus. The sequence goes on along the minus strand of JAOWBC010000959.1, from coordinate 798,305 downwards.
TTTACCTGGAATGTTTTATAGTACCAACCCTCCCCGACTGACATTTAATGCAAAAGAAGATCAAATATTTCTTCTGTGTCTGACCTTACTGTAGTTTTGCATCTCCTTTGGTGACTTTGCACTGATTGTTTTAATTTTCTAGTCATTAGTCTTTTTTCTTAATGAATTTGTAGTCATTTTTACATCTATCTGTAGTCTTTCAGCATCTACTTTTAGTCAATTTCCATCTATCTGTCATCATTTTCCATTATTTGTAGTCTTTTCATGTCTACTTATAGTCTTTATACATCTATTTTTCGTCATTTTCCATCATTTGTTGTCTTTTTATGTCTATGTGTAGTCCTTATGCATCTATTTCTCATAATTTTAAAGCATTTTAAGTAATTTCTTATCTATTTATAGCCTTTTTGTATCTATATGTAGTTTCTTTTATATCATTGTTTGTCATTTTAAATCATTTGTATCATCTTTTTACATCCATTTGTCGTCACTCTACTTTTATAAGCTGATTTATTACATCTATTATTCGTCTTTTAATATCTTTTTGTTGTCGATTTGCATCTGTCTGTAAACTTTTAAAATCTGTAATCATATCAGGTTTTGTAGACTTGTTATAGCCATATAACATTTAGTCTTGTCTATGTATACCTATTTGTAGTCTTTTTGTATGTATTTGTATTTTTAGATCTAATAGTAGTCTTATCTTCATTCTGACATAATAATTTGTGGTTAAATGTGCATTTTGCACTTTCAAACTGAGAGTCCGCTGCAGAGATGCAATAGAAAGTTTTAGAGGACCCTGCTGATTGTGGGATCCCTTCCTGATAATCCTGACTGAACTTTACATTGTTTTCCCCCTGAAGTGTGTTTACAGCTCTGTAGGAGCGATAGGCTGGCACGGCGACACCTAAACTTCTGCCTATTTGGCGTGAGCAGATGTAGTGTTGGTGCGAGCTCTCTTTAGGCTGCGGAGGGCACACGTCTGGCCAACTTGTCCACTGAAAAGAACGTGTTCATTAACATGCACGGCCATCCGCTTCCTCTGAAACGGGCCTTTGTCTCCCAGCAGATGCCCCGAACACAGATCCGGATCAAAGAGGGAGCGCAGATAGATGTGTACGGTCCGCCGTGGACGGACAGACGTACAGAGGGAGCTGTCTCACTGAAGCCACACGGAGCTTGGCGAGGGTTGGTAAATGCATCTCAGCTAAAAAAAAAACCCTGCAACTTTAAACACTTTGTTTTCCCTTTACTCGCTGTGCATTTTCAACTCATTCACTAAAAGTCTCCAAGTTGTTTAGTGGTTGTATAACAGGCATTGCTCAATAAATTATTAAACCACAATTTCAGAACCCAGTCGACCCAGATCTGTCTTGTGAAATAAAGCTTATTTTATCTAGTTAAACTGCATCTTATGTGGGAAGGAGTTAAGCAGAACTATAAAGCGGCATAACATGAAAAAAAAAGTCCATTAAAGCATCTTAAATATGTGATTAAGCACCAGATACACAACAACAAACAGTCTCAGAGAGTCTATTTAAGCTTTGCACTAATTGTTTGTCAATTGCATCTATTCGTATTCTTTTTATATTAGTTTGGCCTTTTTTTATTTAAAGTTTGAATTCTATATGTAGTAATTTAACATGTATTTTAGTCTTTTTAAATAAATTCAAAGTCATTTTGAATCCAATTGTAGTGTTTCTACACCAATTTATAGTCATTTTATTAATTTTTAATTAATATATAATTATTTATACTCATCTATTAATGGTCATTTTACATTGGTTTTTAGTAACTTTACATACATTTCTCATCTTTATACTCTATTTGTACTGTTGTACCTTTGTGACTGTTTTGCATCTAGTTTAAATAATTTTGCATTATTTTGTGGTAACTTTTTGTTTCTTTTGGTCATCTAGGTATATTCTTGGTGGTTTGTTTCTACCCTTGTTCATCTCGTCTGAACGTAACGTCTCTGTAGACCTGTTATGTTGTCGGTAGATGTCACTGAGAATCTCTTTCTGATCCCTTTGTGAGTCTAGATCCTGATCCACTGGACCCACGGGCCCTTTTACAACCCCATCCACCATCTAAATAAGCTCATTTCTTTGTCTTTCAAAAATAGTCCCTGTCAGTTTTAGCAACAAGATGACTTAGTTTGCATTTTTAACCCATTTTGCTAAAAGTTACCAGCACTTTAGCGAGAGTTCGAGAGCCCAACATTAGGAGTCAGATCATCGGAGCTGCAGTGGAGTGAGGGGAGTTGGACGGACCGGATTGGTCAGCAGAGTGAATGACCTCAGCGCTGCCCCCTCCACACCGCCCCCCCCGCACGCTGCTGCAGTATAAAGCCTCCTGGGCATCATCAGCCTCCACCCTCTGCACTCACTAACACACAGCCTCTGCACGGACTCACTCCGAGGTAAGTCCAGCGCTTTGGCATGACTTTTTAATTTAGCATCATACAACTTTTTATAAAATGTTGTGTGATGTGTAAATATGCATGATATCTGATGCTGTCTTTTAAGGGAATTAAGGAGAAATCTTCAAATTTTGTAAAGTGCAGTGAAACAAACAACTAAAAGTGTATTTATGATGCTTTTATTTTTGGAAATAGCTAATTAATGAACTAGTGCATGACTGTTTTTGCCTGAAAAGTGTCTCGCATTGAACATTATAAGTTTTTATACAAGTTTTATTTGCTTTGCATTCTGCAAATAGGTATATGTTTAATGTAATATAGAGGAAAAATGTCATTTTATATACATGATTTATTTAGTGCTGTGTGATGTAGATTTCTTTTAGTCAAATTTATGGCAAAGTCATTATTTATTAAATATACAAATATTAAAAACAACTAATATTTTGTATTGATCATCGGCTGTCAGTTCTGATCAACACTTTGTCTAATAATATTTAAAGGAAGACATTTCATCCTTGCTACTGTATCTGTATATATCTGTGATTAACATTTAATATTTATTAATATTTCCACTTGTCATCCTTCTATTTCCTGATTCATCCATGTGTCCTTTGTGACTGAAAGGTGAAGAGACAGATGACAATGACCGACCTGGAGACCTCGATGGCGACCATCATCGCCGTGTTCCAGAAGTACTCGGAGAGAGAAGGAGACAAGCACAAACTGAAGAAGAGCGAGCTGAAGGATCTGCTTCACGACGAGCTGCCAGATCTGATGACGGTGAGACACAGAGCGGAGTTCAACCAGCCGACGGCCACTAAAAGCAAGAAATATTCACTTTAGGCCAACGTAACAGTGGGAATAATACAAAGTTGTGAGGAAGATGAGAAGAAGAAAAGAAATAAGGGAATGAACAAATAAATGCATTTAGTAATTACCAAAGTTTAATGTATATTTTAGCATTTTAAGCATTATTATTAAATACTTCCATGTTTAAATATATTAAACTTTAACTTCTTTCCTATACATATGCAGATATTGCACTTTTGCTTCACAATATATTGGCATAAATCAAAATAGACCAGATAAAGCATTGATGTGCAGCTTATACTTTCATGGAAAGTGGTGCTATTTATTTGAATATATGTGCTTCATTGCGAGGCGATGTGGCCCTGGGTCCAAACCAAAGAGCCAGTGTTTGCCTACATTCCTTCTTTTTTAATGCATCTAGCTGCAAACAGGCCTCCGATCAGGAAATCAAGCCCACCAAGAAAGACAAATCCTCTCCTTGACCTGCAGCCAGGACTTTTATATTGCTGTTTCAGGTGTGAATGCAGTTCTTTTACATTCTCTGTCAGGAAAGATGAGAAGAGTGTTGAGGGGACTCAGCAAGCAACCACAATCACTTATTGCACCTTTAAGCAAAAAAAGCTGCACAGTCACTGGATCAGGTTCAGTTTAGGCACCAAGAAAACCCTGCAGTTCTATTTGGGTTTGGGGTTTTAGGTATAAGAATATATATACAGGTATATTTAGGTATAAGAATGTAAAATAAAGTAATTCTGTTCATTCATAAAGATAAAAAGAAAAGAAACTGGACACTACATATGCAACTTTGTTAAACATAAAAGCAAAAGTAAATAAAGATATGTACCAATAGAAACAAAATAGAAATATGAAGTATAGAATAAATTTGTAGTAGGTAGAGATATGTAGAAATGAAATAAAATGGAAATATTTAACTATAGAAATATAGATATGTACAAAAATATAGTTTAATGCACATAAGGTAAACTTGTTATATTGTTAATCAAAAATAACATTGTTGACTTTTGTTTTAACATTGAATACAGATCTCTGTGTGCAAGCTAGGAATAATAACAATGCTCATTTTGCACAACCCTGGGAAATTGTGCACATTTTGCATAGATAAGCTTCCAGACTGTGATCTAATCTCACATTAATTAAGTATAAAGAAAGTAATTTAGTGGCCAGTTACACCAAGTGTTTGTACACCACGGTGCTAGAACCTGCGAGAGAATGAAATGTTGCGAGAAATGACCTGATCTGAACTCCTGCAGCATGTGAAAGACCAGGCCGCACTCGACAGCCTGATGGAGAGCCTGGACGCCGACGGAGACGCCGAATGCGACTTCCAGGAGTTCATGACATTCATCTCCATGGTTACCGTCTGTTGCCACGACTTCTTTGAGCACGAGGACGAGTGAGGGAGGGGGAGACAAAAGAGGGGAGCTACAGTAAATTATAAAGAAGAAGAAGAAGCCTAGCAACGCACAACCTGTAGGTGCCCTCAGTTTGGCTGGTGGCTGGCAAACAGGCCGGTCTAGTAACTAAAATCTTTTCTGTTTCAGTCTAAACATCTAGATGGCATCTAGAGTTCACAATGCCTTAAGGATCTTGGCTCGGCTCCTGAGTTTGAGATGAAACTAGCCACAGGTTCCTGAAAGTAGTTTCTTAACAATGGAGATATTGGCCGTTTCTGCACTTTTAAAAGCTACTTTAGCATCAGTTTCCAGTCTTACTCTTTAAATAAAACTGTTTGAGGAGAGTTCTCTTGATTTCAGGCAGTGTTGTGCATAAACATGCTTTTGGTGAACGGTGAACTGAATGCTTTAATTGGAAACAAATAGGCCTGTACATAAACCTGAGTGTCACATTATGTTTCATAATTAGTGAGGAATGATTTTTCCCTGTATGCTGTTGGATCCCAGACTGTAACTCCACAGCCTCTCGCTCTACAAAATTGAAGCCAAAGTCTGTCAGATATGGGAGCTGCCATCTTGTGCATGTGGAGCCGGAGGTTGCACAGTTAGCAGTCAGCACTAACTGACCCCAATTTTACAGCAAATAACTCATTAAAACCAATCAGCATGATGACAAAATTACAAAAACTATAGTTCGTAAAATAAATAGATTAAAAAAAAATCTCTTTCTGTTTATTACCGTTACTGGAGTCAGCCACCAGTCGTCCATCTTTATAAACAGTCTATGTCATGAATAGTGTTTCAATCCTGATGTCCAATGTGTTTCTTAAAGAGTGACCCTGTTAACTGCTGTCTCAATGGTTTTCGTGAACAGCCGTTGTTTTCCTTCTAAAAACCTGAGATCTTACATAAATACATTTAAAATATTAGTATCTTCTGACTCTGAATGTTTTAGTTTGTTATCTAGTCTAATCATTTACCACCACTAACTGTAGACATTTGACTAAAATCACCAGTTACCAATGTCACTCTTCAAACTGAAACACCTTTTCTGCTGGGTCCAGTTATTAAGGAGTTTCTATGAACAAATCAACACAGATTCTAACAGAAAAATCTCCAGTTATGCAAAATATGTTTGCCAAATCTAAAGTAAAGACTTTAAGTACAGTAGAAATTAGCGTGACTTGGCTTTTGTTGTGAGAACACTGATTTGGCTATTAAGTTCTTCAAAACTGACTAATGGGTTACATTTTTAAAGATGTAAAAAATGTAAAAAAAAAAAAAAAAAAAAATGTCTTTCTTTGAAAAGATTGTGGCTGGTTAGTTTTCATGTTAAGATCTTGCAGTAAATCAAGAAAGAGGCTAATTTTCATCGCCACTTTAACCAATGACTGAGTGGCACTTGCGATTGTGGACTATCAAATATTGAAAGTTTTTTGTAAGCTGGTCATCGGCTAGCAAAAGTTTTCAAAATGGCTTGTAAGTTTCCACTGATCTAGAAGCCACTTTGGAAACCAATTAAAGAGATGATCAACTTTTCAGATGAAATAAAAGAAATATATAGTTGACTATCAAACACTGAAAGTGACTTGTAGCCGAGTCTAGTTCTAGTTCAAACTGATCTAAAAATGTCTTTTGAGGGTTTGACTTTATTTTAGCTGATATAATTTGGAGTTATATTGTAAAATGATTTCTGTTGTTGCTCGTAGGTTTGACTATTCTTCAGATTTTCTCCAGCTCTCATTCTTTTGCTTAGAAGCTCTATGTTCAAATTATTGTTCTTTTTTCAGTAGTTGGTAAAAAGGTAAACAATTTTGCATGATTTTCCATTCCTCATGTCTCACTAGCTGTTAAAATAATAACATTGTCTGTAGACACCAATTGAATTCAGTCTGATAGAATAAAGAGTCTACACTCCTCTCAACATATAATTGGTATGAAAATTCATATGAAAGCATTTGGGACAGTGTTTGTTTGGTGAGGTGTATTTTGAAATGTTGAGCGCTGGTTTGTTTGGATGTCGATGGTATGAAATGAATTAAATTTTCATTGTTTGATACAAGGAATGTTTATTTATAAGAAAGAAAAAGGAAAATTGTCTTCTAACAATTCATTTCTTTGATTTGATCAAAGAAAGTAACACATGAAATGTAGATTGACATCACTGTAGCTTTTAAAAATAGGTTTGTTCCAATCAACAATATTACATTATGTATTTTTTGTCTTCATTCTGGGTTGAGTATTGTAGAGTGAATTGGAGGCATGTTCCTGCACTGTTTAGTGCAGTTTGGTGAGAACAATGCCAAATAAACTCTGTTTGCCACTTAAATGAACTTTATTTTCTCTGCAGTGCTTGGACACAAAATTTTCCAATTGGCCAAAAAAACACAGAAAACCAGGTGTGACCTAATTCAGAACAATGTCTAAGTGCTCTAGATAACATAAATTGATATTAATGTAGTGCATTGGCAGCCCTGTACTCTTGGAGGCCCCAAAATCAACCAAAACTAAGCTTAGTGCTTAGTCCTAGCTTGGTGCTAGCACATTACCTGAGCTGCTTGAATCAACACATCAGCACCATGAAGTTTTCACAAGCACAAATAACATGGCAGGTAAGTCAACACGTATATTTTGCAACATTAAATATACTTACAGATATTTCTTCACCTTGCAGAAATTAAAGAAATGAGCGCCAATAGGCTGCTACCAACACAATGGAGCTCAATGCAACTACTTTCACTTTGCACAGGAAGGGATGGTAGGAACAGGTAAGAGTAGGAAACAAAACTCTTAATAACCACAAGAGGGCGCCACTAAATTATAAGTGAACTGATTAACAACAATGTATGAGGCAGAAAACAAAAACACTTTATTTGAATAGAGGGCATTAAATTCAATAACTCTATAATGCTCCCACACCCGATGAATAATACTTCCAAGGGCCCTTTTTGTATATTATTGTGCAATGATCTGACTGGAAAGATGTTTAAAATGTCAGAGTGTCCCAAGGATATGACTCAATCCCAAAGATATGCTGCACAAGGCAACCACGTGGTGAAAAACATCCTTTAAAAAAAGTCTCAATATTGTGCAAAAGTCTGGTGCAGTGATCACTGGGGTTTGTTTTGGTCAGAGCATTGACTTTGTGAAAGAAGATTGGTGCATTGTGTTCTTGAGTCTCTGTGTTGAAAGTTTAATTTTGGCCTTCAGAGCTCCAGGGGGAACGTCCTCTGAGAGTTGGATGCAGCCTGGAAGCAATCCATCGTTAAACAGCCACATATTAAACAAGTTCTCTGATTGTTCAGAGGCATTCTGGGAAATGTAGGAACCCCTAATCCTGCAACAAACAGGGTACCACGAGTTAAGAACTACATGAATGATTTGTATTATTAAAGAGAGATTGTGTGCATCCACACACACACACACACACACACACACATAGGCTAGTTTGTGTGTGTATAAAGAGATGATGTAAGAGGCGTTGTCAGCTGCACAGTTTCAGACATCTGCAGGCTGTGGAGCTACAAAGAGGTGGAGCCAGTCTTGTGATTGGCCGGAGGGGGAACAGATCTCGACCCTGGGGACCAACACCACACCCATCTGTGTGTGTGTGTGTGTTTGAGTTGTGTGTGTGTTGTTCAGCATATGCTCTGTTTTGTTTCTTCTTCTTCTTGTTCTCAGAACTGGTGAGTGCCGTTTTCAGTCTTGTTTTGTCTAATGTGTGATATTTTACTCTTTGCATCTCAGGCTTTGTTTTTACTGCAATATTAATTTATCAGTTAATAATCTGTTAACAAAACTGCTTGTAAAGTCATGCATCCTGACTTAACATAACTTTATGACTCACTTTGCTAATTTATGCTTGACGTTGTGTGTAAAAGTCGTGTGATAAATGAATAAAAGCTTGACGAGGCCAGCGAGGGATGTGTGAGAAAAGTGAAAACTTGTGTAATAATCTGTCGCAGTCGGGTGGAACAGAAACAACCAGATTAAAATGATAGTAATGCTCTGCAGCTCTGAGATAGTTTTCGGACAAACACAAAGGCTTTTCACAAAAGTTCAAGTGAAAAGGTGCATGTTTCGCCAAGAGAAATGTGACTGGATTAACATTTGAATCCTGCAGTTGCTTGAACTTTTGACCAATGGTTTGGTTTCTTTTGAGTAAAAGAAAAAACACCTTGCAGACATTATAAAGCTGCTACATCTGAAGTTGTTGGAGAAGCAAGCTGAGCAAAGGCTGCAATTCAACTGATTCCACCAAACAGCTTTGCAGAAACGCTGATTTTAAAGTAAAGCAGCTTTACTTAGTATGTGTATCACTTTAAATTACATCAAATTTAGGAAAGTTTGTTTGTTTTGGAGAGGAGGAGACTTCTGTTGATAAAAAAAAAAAAAAACCTCCTGTAAGATGAACAAAGTCTGACCATGAGAAGCTGTAAAATCATCTCCCATGATCCTGTGGCACTTCATGGCATTACATCATTGCTGATTTGCAATTTTACCTTTATGGAGACATTATTAGCCCTAACTTTTATCCATTATTTCCTGCTCAGGTTAAAATCGTCATGGATCCGACTTCTGCACCTGCGCGACCATGGACTGAAACCCCGCCTCCTCTACCTGGCCATGTGACTCAGATGGTGCCGAAGGGTACGTACATGTGCATGAATATTACAAAATCATAAATGAATCAGACATTAATTGTCTAGTCTTGTTTGTTTCCTTCATCATAAATACTTTACATTTAAAGTAGACCATAAAATGTTCTAATAACATCCCATAATATCATGTATTATATTTTTTTGTATTTCAATCACAGGGGACATTTTACTGGTAAATCATAACTTGTTACTTTGTCACCAAAGTAGGATGAATTTTTTTTTTTTTTTTTACTTGAAGCTGTGAATAAATAAATAAAATTTAATAAATTTAAATGCCACTTCATTAATAAGCATATTCCCAAAAATGTAAATACAAAATAAATTTAATTAATTGATTTTTTTCTATAATTATTTACATCTGTATGAGTTCCCTTATTTATTTTTATCTATGATAACATTTTCCCATTTATCAAGATTATATTTCCCATAGAATCAATGATCTATCATCCTGATGCTGACCCAAGTCTCAGTGTGTAAACACACTCACTCACTCACTGACTCAGACACCGGACGAGGTGTGTGTGCTGCAGGGAGTGTCTTATCAGGCTGATGTCAGGAGAGGAGCATGGGAAGGAGCGAGTTTGACGCCTCTAGGGCCTGTCGCCACGGAGATAAGAGCTGATACCAGCTGGCCCTTGTTTCCATGGCAGCAGGACCAAAGAGAGGTTAACCGGCTGGGGACGTGAGCTAAAGACCTGGAGTACTTTAGTTTGTGCATCATGTTGGACTTTCATTGGATTATTGTATATTTGCTCTTTGGCAAACACAACTTTATGACAGTTAAAACTTCATATATTCCAAATATATTCTTGGATTATTCTTTTGAATGTATTTTGATACATAATACTACTGAAACAGTTTGATTTATAAAAATGAATAGTCATTGAAAATTAATCACGCTTTTCATGTTTTCAATTTCATGTTCTAATGTCCTGAAAAGTAGGAGAAAAGGTACAATATCTGCCTCTCAAATTTAGTGAAGTAAAATTATAAAGTTACATTAATGCATTAATAATAAAGCACCAACCAAGAATAATTAAAAGTTTAAATTAAGAGTCAATTTTAGTGTATTTTCTGATGTCTGTTTTCATATTAATGTAGTTTAAATGTTATGGCTTTTATATCTCACTTTTATTTCGCCGTTTCAAATTATTTAAAAAAAACTTTGCTTTTATATAATTTGTAAGCTCCTATAATATAATATGACGTGGAGATAGAGCACGGAGCTTGTGTGAGCAGAGCTGAGCTTTGTTTTAAGTGTCACCTCGTCCCTGCACACACCGAGGCTTTAAAATAGACCGGGGGGTGTCTGAATACCATGCATGGTTGGATTTTGCAGCAGTGTGTGGTATGATGTGAGACTCAGTGCATGTGTGAGCTGGCTCAGTGCTGGAGAAATGTCAAGATCAGCTTATTTTTGAAGCTTATATATTTCCCCAATATAAGACATATTATTTTCAAGTTTTGCATGCATTCAAGCTGGGAAATACGTATTAAATAATGGCAAATTAATAAATTGTATTCTATTTTACAGGTACTGAGTCAGAAGATGGATATATTGCTTTGATTGGAGGTGAGTTTTGCTGTCTTTTCAGAGTGCATTTTAGAGACGGTCCTACACCGCCCTCTAGTGGCCGCAATGATAATGACTGACAGCAATGTGGAGCATCTTTTTTTTTTATAATGCCTTACAAGGAAGTTTATTTTTGCCCTAAATCCAGATCAGTGGTTTTGTAGCCTTAAATCTAACTAACCCTTACCCTTAGTGAGTTACTTTTTCATTGTTTGAGGCCTCCTGTCCTGACATCCATGGTCCATCTTTCAGGGGTGGTGTCCGCCGCACTGCTGCTTCTCGTCTGCATCATCGCGGTGATGCTGTGGTGTTTGTCCAGACACAAAGGCTCATACGTCACCAACGAGACGGACGACGATGAGATGGATGACGACGAGTCTGTCGGTTCTGATACAGCACTCCAGAGCAGGGAACCCCTGAAGACCAAAGAGGAAGAATAGAGACAAGAAAAGCTTTTCAAATATGAACTTCAGATGAGCTGTTGAAGACTTTAGAGCTTTTGTTACAAATACCAAGAAGCCAATTTCCCAAAGCTGCATAAAGCAACTTTGCACATTGTTGCCATCCAACAGCTTCAAGACATCACTGTGATGCTTCACTGCCCGGCCACTGACATAATAGAGAGCCAATGAAATGATGAATACTGTGGGCCAACCTGGAAGTGAATCTGACCAACATAACAAACTGTTATGAATCGGCTGTGAGAAACAATCCATGTGTGAAGAGAGTTTAATTTTCATGTTTTTTTCCTATATTTTTTTTACTACTGCAGTTTCAGCTTTTCTTTCCTTTTTGTGAATGAATAGGTAGAAAGGATGACTAAAAAAAGATGAGAGACTTGTTTAAGCTGAGAAAGGAAATAGGAAATAGTCAGTGCTTCATTGCAATAATTGAATGTTTACTACAGCTTAAGAATGGAATAGACTGTTTTAAAACTTTTTTTTTTACTCATTAAAAGCTCTTCTTTCACTTGTAAACAACATATATGAATAAATTTTACACTTTTTGACACATATAAGTGATTTTGTTTTTTTTTAATAATGGATCTGAAAAAGAACTGCCTTGTGGGAAAATTTGATTTATATATTTTTACATTTAAGGTTCATTAAGGGAGGTGTTTTTCTTTTTCTTTTCAAATTATAAAACATGTAAAATAATAAAGTTAAGTGAATAAGTAAATGTGGAAACAGGAAACTTTTAAACATACCTTCAAACCTTATTTGGTTTATTGGTTTAATTATCTGGCTGTAATACCAGCTGTGGCCTGAGGGTGGTGCTGTTACGCCAGATTGAAGATTCAGAGCAGAGAACTGTTAGAAAACAGTCAATTACATTTATGGTCAATAACAATAATCAGAGAGAAACTGAAGCGTAAACGCATCAAGACATAAGTAATTTGGTCCCTTATTATATAATCTTCTTTGTTGGAAGAAAAGGATTCTCATGTTACTTCATTAAATATTTAAACACACATTCACAGTCTGAGTGGCAGGGTAAACATTATGTGTCTGTGTGTGTTTATCGGCTCATAAACCCCGCAAATTAAAACCGTGTGACGCTTGTTAATGAACTGCCTTTAAACTAAACGCACACACTTGAACACACACACACCAGAGTAGACCCAAAACTGCTTAGTGGGCAAAAAATGTAACATTTATTTTTTTTGCTCCAAACAGTGCGGAAAAAAAACTTCTTCAGTTTCAGTATAACCGTACTTTCTCTTTGAAAATTTTATTTGGTTCTCCCTTAATGTAAAGGCATTATTTTGAATTTATTATTATTATTATTATTATTATTATTATTATTATTATTATTATTATTATTATTATTATTGTTGTTGTTTCAAAGACCTCCATTTTCAAAATTGTATTTGAATGAATTGCAGTCATTGCCATGTTAAAACACAAATAATACATATCAAATCTTTTTGTTTTCTTACACAAGAACGTTCCATTTTATGTAAAAAAAAAAAAAAAAAAAAAAAAAAAAAAAAATAAAGAAATAATAAAAATAAAAATAATAATAAACTAGTAGCAAATCAATCAATAGCAATTATGCTGTAAATTATCAGTCAGATGATGTCACACAGTGACCGGCAGGTGAAAGGTCATCGTATTTGTTTCTCCATTGCTGACCTGATTCACAGACTGTGAGCCATGGAACATATCTGGGTGGCACAGCTGCTGAAGTTAATTTGACCTCTATATCACAGAGTTGAGTCACCCGGCGCTCAGAGAGCACCTTTGAACATAGCAGTGTGATGGTTGATGAACTATGAGGCTGCGTGTGTGACAGCATCCTCATTATTGGCAGGTGAGGACATAAAAAAATCCCAGTTCAAAGGAACGCTTTTTCCCTTTTCCTCAGAGCCGTAACTGCATCCATGAGAGCTCAGCCCGTCTAGGAACCGAGGGGCTCGGAGCGCCGCCAAGGTGGGAAATTTCATGTGTGACTCACATGCTCGCTGTTTATTCAAATCAATTAGAGTTAACAGTGATCTCCGTAACAACAACACAGCGGAGGCCGAGGAAAGAATGAGACGGAACTGTTTTGAGGGAAGAAATCAGAGATGTAGAATACAGTTCTGTTCCCAGACGAGGGCAGGGTTGGCAGTCAAACAACATCATTAGTGGAATATGATAATATATCCATTTTAACAAGGGATTTATTTAACCTGATTTGAGTCTAAAAGAATGACTCTTTTATCACCTCTACAGCTTTTATCATGCTGGTAGAAATATTCCTCTAAGTTTCAGGGTCATACCATGAACATTTCAATTTCTGGGTTTGGGATGGCATTTGCTAACACTTCAATGGGATGGGCCAAGGAGGTCACTGCAATCAAGCGCTCCTCCTTACTTTATGTTAACTTTGATATCAGCAATATCATTATGATAATATAATGACAACTTTATAATTCATCCCAATATTGTACGGACTTGCGTGAGTAGCAGGGTTTGTCACTGTGGCGTATTATTAAGTGTTTTCATTCTTTGTTTGCACCTGTTTGCACAACTTCTGTTCCACTATCGTATGTGGGAGTTCCAGCAATGTTATAATCTGAGAGCTCTGATCAATCATAATAAGTGAAAACACCTGTGGAGCACGGCATCACTCAGTGCTGCAGGAATATGAAAACAGTCACTTTAAGAGCTCGAACGAATCATCCGTGAGCAAATTAGGTAATAAAGATTGTCAAACGAGGGTCAGTGACCGTGTAAACGGGACACATTTGGGCAGGCATTCTTTTTGAGGCCCATCCTGGAAAGTCCTGGAAAAGCATCAAGAGTAAAAATAAGAATTTGAGTGCAGAGGATTTTATTTTGAAGGGGTGACTGAGTTCATGGGAAGCTGCCGTCACATTGCTTGTAAGTGTGTGTGTGTGTGTGTGTAGAGAGAGAGAGAAAAGTGGTGATTTTTAATCAACCCCAGATGAGCAAAGAGGCCAGACAAGTCGCTCAGTTTGTGTGTATATGTGTGTGCGTATCTGTGTGTGTGTATAACACAGCAGTAATAACAGTCTGGTGCTGGCGCAGTTTGACCTGAGGGCCGGTCCCCCAAAACCCTGGGGCTGTCCAATACACACCACACACACACACACACAAACACACACACACCGTGAAGTCACCATTGGAGAATGTGGGGACCAAGAGAGCTAAAGCGGCACCTTTGCGTGCGAATGGAGCTGTGTGTGTGTGTGTGTGTGTGTGTGTGTGTGTGTGTGTGTGTGATGTTGAGCATTTACTCGAGTAATATACTTCAGTACATTTTAATACAATTTCTACAGTACAGTTTGAGTTCATTTACATATTACAGTACTTTATACTTCTACTCCACTGCATATTGGGTAAATATTATAGTTTCTACTTCTCTACATTGCATCTGACCCATCAAATTACTTTGAACATAAATTATGATGATCCCGTAAAGAAATTTACCATAAATCTGCCCACTGGTTGAACATTTGTAGAGATAAAAAGACATATCTGACGTGATTGAATCACAGTATTATGATGCTTTTTGACTGACTTATCACCAAAGCCCTGCTTCCTGGAAACGATATAAACATGATTGTTTAAACCCATCTGACCCTCTGTGTTGCCAGGTCTGAGTAAACGAAGTTAGTGACTCATAAGTTATGAAAACCAACAGGAATGATGACAATAACTAGCGAAATGGTGGAGTTTTCCATGCCGGATGCGTCACAGTTTCCCTCTTACACAAACTCAAAGACTTCATACCTGTTGGTCGGCGCACCAACATCTGGATCAGCAGCCAAAACTGTCCAACCTGCTGTCAGAGACAAAAGAGCAGAGGTTAGCCCTAATTGAATTTTTGGTTACTGTTGGACCGCACTGAAAGTTTTCTTGCGCAGCACCTCGGTATGCTCTTTCTCTTTCCTCTGGAGTCAGGAAACACTTTCATTTCATCGCTCACCAAAAACACCAGTTTCATTTTCCAGACGGTTTTTATGGCCACCGGGGAGTGAGTCATCAAAACTTCAGGGTTTGGAAAAGATCGCCGCTGACGAAAACATTTCCCAGCATGCTCGGTTAGTCACATAGCAGGATGATGGATTGAAAGCTCTTCCAAATAAATACATGAAAACAAATCTCTGCTTCCAGGTCGGAGATGAGGTTTTTATTCACCCCCTATTTATCCAGGGCACATTTACTCTCTCCCAACAATGCCGTGATTCAGTTTCATAAAGCTGCATATATTATCATTTGGGAGCTGCCCAGTATACAACCACAGCCTCCTGCTGTCAGCCACTGGGAGCTGCCCAGTATACAACCACAGCCTGCTGCTGCACCGAGCTAATTGGATCTTAAGTGTCTTGTTCAAACGGAACAACTGTGGTGTCTGGAGAGCGCCGCTGCTTCACATAAACTGAAACATGTTGCCTTACTCACCATCTGCCTCTCATATTAGGTTTCACACTGTCACATCACCTCGATTTGTCAAGTTTAAGTCATTTACGAAGACTTTTCTCAGAGTAAATTTAAAAAAGTAGGTGGTGGCAGTAGTGCCCTGATTGGTTGTGTTTGCGATCAAACTGATTGATTTAGCTGATGACCACCATATCACAGAGTGACGACTCTTTTGTGTGTGTTTCTGTCAAAACTTTCTTTTTGGCATTCAGTTCCTCCCATGAAGCGATCAGCTCTGATATTGATTGCCAGTGAAGTGCGTGGGATGTTTGATATCCGAGGAATGAAGTGGGAGAGAAAAGAATTCCATCATATTCCTAATAAATGTCCTTTTTTTTTTTTTCCTCCTCTGGCTGAAGAACAGAAGCTCACAGTTGAAGTTAATGTCTCGGGCGTCAGTGTGTGGAAGCTCCAAGCCACTTTAATTTCAGCTCCTCAGGTGATGCCATGTTGGTAGAGACTTGCAGAAAATGGAAGAACTGAGGCTACATAAAGCAGACTTACTGCAGTGTTTTGGCACAGTTTACTTACATTTCCCAATATGTATTCACACTATTATGAACCTTGTGTTACTCCAGGTGCTTTCAATTTGCTTCCAATGTTTTACAATGCTTTTGATTGTTTGCACTTTATGTAAAATTCTCAATTTATGTAACAAAAATAAGTAATAAAATACTCCAAAGTGGGAAACTCCCGGGCTAATATCCGTGACATTCCTTATTCTTCCAGTCCGTACTCAGGCGGTGACAGGCATCCAGCCCAAGGAGAAATATGAACCACAATAAATGTTTCTTTTAACCATTCTGCTTGAATGCATCTGGAACGAGCAGTCTGTGTTCGATTGTCCCCTCTGACATCAATGCGTTCGTGGATACTTGTCATGAAACGTCGCCGTTTATTCAGCTGCATAGTTGAGTGCTGCGTTGTTATTGAAACCTCAGTGTTTTCACTCCATCATGTTGTGAGGACAGGCTGGGTGAGTGTTCATGTTCGCCTTTTGTTTTTCTTCCTGCTGATGTTGTGGAAAATGAATGGAAGTGCGGTCAACAACACAGCCCTTTTTGCAGTTGACGTACATGTTGACTTGATATTTTAAGGTTGTGGTGTGAATTCTTTGGGGGTTCAGCACGAAATTCGTAGCCACCTGTTCAACCGGCACTCAAAATCAAAAAAATACAAGACTTTCACTGTGTAGATCACTCCTCGTATCCGGTGTGTTTAACCCAAGCCACATTTTCATAATCCAATTCTTAGATCTCGGTGGTTCTTAACTCAGATCAAGTGAAAAAGCAGAGATTTTCAGTCATCAGATTTCTGAACATAAAGTTGTATCTAGATCCTGTAAATAAGTAAAAGTAGTTTAATTCCAACACTGGTTTGTTCATACACACATCCTCCCACATAAAGAAAGCCATCACATCCCTGACACAGGCTAACACACACACTCATCTTCAGATTCCTCCACTGTAACAAATGAACTCTAATGGTCTCCGGAGCAGCTGAGGATGGCAGGAGGAGGAAGCTTTATTTATATTTCCTAGTGATTTGTGATCTCTCGGCATGTTGCTGCTGACGGGACGGCAGAAAAATGTTCCCACTTCAAACAGCTCGAGCTCCGAGGAGCTGCAGGGGAATCATTTCTCTTCTGAAGCGCTTTGACCTCATCATGTAAAGTCAAAGCCGCTGATGTTCAGGCTCTTGACTCGACAGTGGACTGATGACAACTTTCATTCCAATTTTTCCACCTGTACAAGAATGCCGCACCTGCACCCACCAAAATAACAAGTTCCTTTAAATTCTTACCGTTTAAACAGAATGACAGCAAGTCAAAGACGTCTTTCATCCACTGAAGCCAGCATGCTAACCGGTACGCTAGCTGATAGCTTTTCCCGCTAACAAATTGCTAACAAGCTCACCGTGTGCCACAACAGCTGCCTTAACGAGCGCTGATGTTGCGCTATAAATGGGAGCGGAGCTTTTCAGAGGCTGCGGGTTAAAGTACAGGGTAGCAGGCTGCGAGGTCAGAGGTCCAGACGCTTTCATGACAGGGAAGCGACTGGCAGGACTACAGTCGAGCTGTCGTCTTCGTGGGAGGGCCCGCACACAACTTGTCTTTATTTAGTCTGAGACAAGCAAACAGATCTGTCAGCGAGCTGATGCTGTTTCACTGCTTTCTGCGCTGCACATTTTGCACACAATGGAGTCACTTATTTTCTGTTTGCATGAGGAAATATTCCTGTAACACAGAATCGTTTTGGACGGAGATGGGGATGCTTTTGTGTGGAGACAGTTGAGCTGATTGAATGAGATGAGTCAGGTGTGCTCCTGCAGCTAGCTGGACACACCTGCTCCACTGATCATCCCGTGCTAGCCTAATTAGCCAGCTCGTTAGAGAATGATGAAGCATCATTAGCAGGTCAATAGCTTGCAGGTGTGAATGGACAGATCTGATGAATTACTGAAGGCTGTACCAACGAAATTAAATAAAAATTTTTTTTAAAAAAAAGCACAATTATTCAACCAAATTGCTTCTGTCACTGAATGTGTCAAAAAGAAGCCTGTTAGTGTGCACGATCATGAATAATTACAAAAGAAACCCAAACTAACGCAAACAGAACTACATTTAAAAAAAAAACACTCTTCTTTGAAGCAAAATAACTTTGTGATAGAGAAATGTTCTGTGCCAACCTTCAGCTCAACAATTAAATTGCATCAGTCACTTCCTGTTACTAACCTAAAATAAGCAGTTTATTCAACTGGTCCTGAGTCAGAGCCTTTTAATGAAGCTGGAGTCTTTCCAAACAAAGAAAGTATGAGTGACTAATAACTGTGGATGCAGTCTGAACTATTTTCAGGCTAAAACATTATGTGTATTTTAATACCTAATCTCTTAGAGGTTATTATCATACCTGGCTATTTAATACCACAGGTATTTCCTAAAGGATTATAATACTTTTTTTTCCCTTGTGTAGCTGTCAAGTTCTGCAGTCTAATCCTGTAAACAATGACGAATCTAAAGGTCATGAGAACATGAGGTCAGGGTGAATCATCGGCTTAGCTTAACTGACAGGACAGTATAAAAAAAGACAAATAAGGCACCGTTACTGGAGTTTTCTCATGACTTTTTGCTTTAAAAAAAACAAACTCATCTGATTACACAGAAGATGCAGAATTGTTTGATTTTTCTCCAGAAAAAAATGCTATTGAAAGGGATTCAAGACTTTGAAATGCACATTCTGTATTTTTGTTGTTTAAAGAAGAGATAATCTGCTAAAAAACTGAATTAATCGCCAGGACAAATGTCAGATATTACCGTAACATGCACCATGAGAATTTCAACCCAAGCTGTAAAATCTACTCAGTAAATAAGATTTCTCCCACTTTAAACTGTTTCCCATCAGTGAAACTGTGTTTGCAGGCAAAAGTTTCCATTGGTAAACACATGGTAAAAGCATCTTATAAAAAACAATAAAACCACAGAAAATAAACTTCAACAAAACCACAAACTCCTGGAAGAGACTGACATAACATTCGCTGATAAGAAGAGACCTCTAGGGTGTGAGACACTGCATCATTTCATGTGCAAATGAATGTAATTGCAGTTAATCCAGTAGATGAGGGTGTGATTCCTTAACTGCTCAGTTTGAGGATCAAGCTGGAGCAAGAAAGTCTGGTGAAGGATAAACGACGCAAAACAGACACAGAGATCCATTTTTAAAGAGGAGAGAGCTGTTTTCATTAAAGAAAAATGCTGTCATTGTTAGATGAAAACCGCATGACTTCAATTTTAGTGACTTTCTCAACTCAAACACAGCACAAAGGTCAGGATCTCTTCATCTAGAAGCTCTTTTGTAGATTGGAGAAACAAATATGCTCATTGGGATGAAATTAACTGTTCATTTCTGGTTAATCTGTTCATGCAAAAATCATGAATTAACAAACTGTAGGTTTCATTCTTTTAAAACCATTTCAAATTCAACAACACTGTGCTTTGAACCATCAGGAGTCAGGCTTTTTAACTGACATTTTAGCATATATTGACAACACATGGTGCTAAATTGAGAGCTAATGGTCTAATAAAGTCACCACAAACAAACCGTCCGTTGAGACATTTACAGCATTTAAAATGACTCTTAAAACTGAAAGCACTGAGGTTAAGGACTTTATTTAAAGGGTCTGTTCGCTCAAATAACAAAAGAAACATTTTTTCCTTTCTTTTAAATAATGGTATCTAAAAACAAGTTTGGTTAAGGAATCTAAAACCACTCAAATAAGTCCGTGCACAAACAGAAAAGCTTTCCCAGTAATGAAAAGTACTTTTATTTCCTGACTTCCAGTTTGATACAAACCAAACCGCTCTCCCTCTGAAAAACCCCAAAATGCATCCAAATTCACCAACATCTGCCACCAATTTACCAGAAGTGGCTTATCCCGGATACGACTATTAACCAGAGCTGCACCCTGCCGTGTCTCCTCCGGCTGCTTTCACCACTAACCAGGGCTGAAGGATGAGCCGCAGGTCCAATGTCCTTCCAGACCTGGAAGACCTGACATGGAAAATAACATGACTGCAGCAGGCCTGTAATTTTGAGTGGCTGTGACCTTTAATCATATCTTGATCTACATCCTTTATCCCTGCGTCTGTCGGTGGCCCGATGCTAATTTGAGACCTCATATGTCTGAAAGCTTCGACCCGATCGCTGCCCCGTGTTTGGTGCCATTTCAGATTCTGGGGACAACCAAGCAGTCGAACATGAGTTGAAATGCAGATCTGATGTATTATGCTTCAAATGTCTGAACTGTGGACAGACACTTTAAGTATATTTTAAAAAATGCCATTTTAGTTTAATTTAAGCTACAAAACCACTGATCTACTCCTGGGCAAAAAGCTTCCTGGTAAGGTGTTATAAAAGATAGTTATAAAAACACAATTAATGGACCTAAATGCTGGAAGTGTAGTGAAAATTTTGTGATTACCGGACAACACCAATAGTTTCACTGGTGGTAAAGCTATTAGAAGTGCATGGAGGTGTCTGTTGAAACCCTGCTCTTCTCTTTATGTGTCATTCTGCTGTTTTCAAGACATAAACTAGAGACAAAATGCCATGCAAAAAAGATTACAAAACCACAGTGAATCTGTGGGTTTGCATGAGTTTGAATGCTGTGATAACAAATAGTTAAACAATTATTCCTGAAGGGTATGCCTTTAAGAAGCTGGGGCAGAAATTACACAACAGTAGGTGGACTTTCTTTAACTGGAAGAATTTACGGTAATGCTTAATTTTATAGGTCTGGTATTTCTGAAAAAAAAAAAAAAAAAGAAGTTCCAGTAACTGTGGAGAATAGAGACAGTGTTAAATTCTAATTAATCTAATCTAATTAATATAATGTGAAGTCTGTCTATAGAGAAGCAAGCAAAGAGGAGTTAATAACAAATTAATATTAACTTGAGCTTGATGATTCTGTTTATCTCCTCAGACATGTATTATGACTTTTGACCTCTTTTCTCCGAGTTATGAGATGCAGGAAGTCAAAAGATGTCATTAAAACTGACCATACTGTTCATCTTTAATTGGCTGCTTTAATTGTTTTTACATTATTTGTAGTTATAAGTTTTTGCACAGAAAGATGTCTTATTTTCAAAAAATAAATCAATAAATTGAATTTGTAGGAACTTAAGTGCAGAAATGTCTTTTGGAAAATACTGAACCAGAGCTTAATTTTGTTACACTCAACTTTTAAAACCAATTACATTCATTAGATGCATGCATATTAAACATGTAGAAACAGTCAAATTTAGAATGGATCGACCAATAAAAAGCATAAATGTACTTTTTCTTTTCGGTGCCCTTGAGCAAGGTACTTTCATGACGCTGCATGCAGCTGAGCGCTGACAAATGAAGCTTAAAAACATGGTGGAACAGATAGTTCACAAGTTGTAGTCAGACTCTGGGAGCGCGTTTACTGCTGTGTAAATGCCACCTCTGCATGTCGCAATAAAACGCTGCAGCGCGGCCTGCGGTGGCACAGTGGAAAGTTACCACAGCTCTTCAGCCTGTTCTGGTGCTGCCAAATATTTAAAGTGGTGGAGTTCAGTCATAGCATGCTAATGATGAGGAACAACGGCTGCTGGCTTCATAACTCCCCTCTGCTCTCTCTACACTTAATCCCAAACAACTTAAACTGCTGCACATTGGGATCCGAGAAAAAAAATATGATTCAAAGTCTAGCTGTCAGACTTTAGTCACCGATTATACTTTAAAAAGCACTATCATTTGTTTTAATTGTGTGCTATAAATCACTTCATGGGTGTCTTAATTAAGAGCAACAACAGCTCCACTCCATTAGCGCCGCAAAGCCATTAAATTCATGCTTTGCAGGCACAAATCAACCTGTCATCCTCCTCACAATCATACAGCTTGAGGAAAGCCAAACAGAGCCGAGCTGCAGAAAAAGCTGTGGCTCTTTAAAAAAGCGTCTCGTAAAGAAAAGTGAGCGAGTGCGGCTGCCAGGCGCTGCCAGTCCCAGCCAAGCTGGATTAAAACAGGGTGTATTTTAAACAAAGGTTGCATTTTAATAAGGCCAGAGGGTGGCATATCGCAGATAGCTGTTGACTTGTAACTGCCGTGTTTAACGTTAAACACAACGTCTTGCCATGGCAACACGGAGGCCAACAGTTCCCCCTCAGCGCTGCCAGCCAGCCTGGAACTGTTTTATATGCAAAGCAGGCACAAATGAGAAGTGCATTTTAATTACAGAGGAAGAAAAAAAAAAGAATGAAAAGGCTTTTTATAAGTTTATATAAGTGCATGCAAACAGTCTGCACAGGTATCACCACCATCTTTCCACAACTTTAAATAAACTCTTTCCTCAGTTATTGCTTTTTCTTAGAATGAGACATCTAATGACTTCCATGGATGCTTCTGACTCATTATAAACCAGATGTTGAATGATGAGGCTCTCTGACATTATGACTACCTGCTCTTCACTATACCCATAGGCTGATATGGGATTTTTGAGACAAATGTTGGTTTTAGAGGGGGGAAATTAATCAATAACTGAATATTGGCCCATAATATCTGTCAACCCATATGTCTCTTATGAACACAATCAGCTGCAGTCAGCCTGCGACCATAGTCCAGCACATTTTAATTGTACAATTGCTTGTCTTGACACTTATCTGTGCTTATAATTTGTCAGTGGTTCAAAAAGTTTCTCTTTTGTTTCTATCTACAACAGGCAGGGTTTTTCTTATCGCGTTTGTGTGTGAAATAATGAAAATATTCTGCACAAAGCATTCCTAAACGTCTTGGTCTGAACTTTTAACACCAAATAAAAACCCAGCTTTTTGTCATTTTTTCCATCTAGGAGACTCCTGATGCGTGGCGGTTCATATTTACATCTGTGTTTTTGGCGAATTACACAACCTGAGCTGTCATGACAATAAATAAAATAGTCCAGTTTACTTTATAAGCGACAGATGTTGGATGACAAATATTGACTGAACCGATGAGGCCGCTCACTTCTGGGTTTTCTTTTATCTTTATGGGAAAGTTGGATTGAATTCTCTCAGTTCTGTTAATTTGGCGTGCCGGAGCAGGTCCCTCACCAAGAACAAAAACACCATGATATATCACGCTGACATTGGCTGCATTGAATACAATGAACAATACAGGAATCTTTTACACTCATGACCCTGTAGAAGCAGGTTCACCTCCCTTTGACAGAGCGTAGGAGGACACGGTGACTGACTTCCAAAAGGCCGAAACATTGGATAAATATGTACATGCACCTTGTCCGTTTCATGGCGTAATAAGCTAACATTTGCCAGTACAGGCAGAGTGAAGCAACTGGAGAGAAGCACCAAGCTACAGTGGCAAAGTTCCACTTTGAGCAACCAGATCATGTGTTTCTTCATACTGAAAAAAACAAACTTTTAAATGTCAAATTCTGTGAGAGCTTGTGTTTTGATCAGCAACTATAAAAATTTGATTTTTATGTTTCATAAGACATGTCGTAATTCCTGATCCCCTGAGGGACACATAGCTCATAAAAGACTTTTTCTTTCAGGGTCCTCATCCTGAACCTGCATCTTTCTCTACAACAAGCCAATGTTAACAAGCTTTAAATCACTCGTACTTGACCTGAATGTATGACCTCATACTTCTGCTCCTCTGGATTTGTAATAAAGAATAAAAAAAGAAGAAATAATAATAATTAAAAAATTCTAATCAATTATAACGTAATATTATATAATAAGCTTCTTAGCATTAGATGTAGAAGTTCATGTAAGTTGAAGTTAAAGTAAGGAACACATTAATGCTTTTACACATTAAAATAAAAAAACATA
>JAOWBC010000959.1:741652-770774 GCA_028566105.1 Hypoplectrus providencianus | reverse complement strand
GCTAATAAACTTTGCTGGACTAAGTATTGAGTGCTTCTTGTTTGGCCAGCTCACCCATTAACTTAGTGCAATCCACAGAATTGCCACGACAAAGGCTTAAAATTTTAATTGAAATTATATATTATGTCAAAAAAACAAAAATCAAGCTGACGTAAGCTATAAGTTAGAAAGCTAATGTTAGCTGCATATTATTGACTTAATGTTAGCTAAATCTTAGCAATTTGATGTTAGCTTTATGTTAGGAAGCTAATGGTAGCTGTAAGTTAGCAATTTGATGTTCGCTAAACATTACAGTTGTTGTTGCACTTTTTTTGACAATAGTTTTCATTCTTAAATTTCCCAGATTTAATTAGCAGATCATTAAATCTGACGCTGTTTCCTGCTGCAAATAAAAAGGTTTTGTAAAAAGGAATGTAAAGTGAAACTAAAAGTTTTCCGTTCCCTCAGAGGGGAGCAGTTGCGCGTTTCAGCTTCCGGCATCAATATTTGATGACCTCCCCACCCGCCTCATCTGCTGCGGTCGACAAAACAAACGCGCTGATCCAACCTGTTTTGGCATATTGACATGAAAGACGCAGATTACCGCAGCCGTGTCACCGACAACACACAAAACCTGTGTTTGGCGTGCGTGTGTGTGTTGATGTGTGTCGTAGAGGGCCGGGGGTTAAAGGTTAAACCGCGCGGGGTGAAGGCGCTCAGTGAAGCGGCACATGGAGAGAAAACAGAGAGAAATATCCTCCTGTCAAACAGAATCACAACAGAAAGTAAACAGAGACCCTTCATTCTGCAGCTGTTTACATGCTGACATATTTAGATATCCATAACCGACAACTAAATATTATATAACAGCGTTTAACTTTACTCATATTCTATGACTGAATGCAGTGGTGGAATGTAACTAAGCGCATTTACTCAAGTGCAATATTGAGGTATGGATATTAACTTAAGTATTTCCACTTTATGTTACACTAAACTTCTCTCTTCTCTGCATACAATAAACAAGTGAAAATATCTTAATGTCTGTTTCCAAGCGTGTGAAACTTTTGTTACATGTCTTAAAAGTCCTTAAATACCTTGTAATTAAGTTTCTGTGTGTGTTGCATTGAGCTGTCAATCATCCCTCTGATCCACACAGAAACTCCGTGGTGGTTTGACCCGAGCGTCACGCTGAGGTCGCAGCCTGCAGGCTCAACACCGACACTCACTAAAGGTCGGGACATTCAACCGAGGCATCCTGCAGACACACACACACACACACACACACACACGCAAATCCTCTGCAGGTTTTGTGACCTTTTAGCTCGTTGCACGTCCACTTTAACCAACTCCGATTACTGAACACAGTTTTAAAGAAACTGACCAAACATCTGTCCCAGTGCTGTCTAGATGAACAACTGGATGTTGAAGAACCAACCAGTTACTGCCCTGTTTTTTTCTTTAGAGAGCTCTAAAACAGTCCTGGTAAAGGACAGTGTCTCCCATTAGTTAACTAGACCGTGGCAGCCCGCCATAGTCTAATCTGTACTCCCAAGGTCTAATTTAATGTCGAACTTCAAGCTTCTGAAAGTACATTTGCACTTTTCCATTCCATAAAGTTATTTTGCCTTGTTTTGCCTCAGCAAAGTGTCTGTCACTTTGTCAGTCAGTCCAAACCCCCAACCCCACCTCTCCGCCCCCCTTCAAGACAAGCATTCACACACCTACACACACAATGAATCAAGCAAGCTGCAAACTCATGAACATATGCAATTTATATCTTTATATGTGAGGTGTTTGCTCATGTTTAGCTCTCAAACTTCACAAGACTGGTGCACTTAAGTCAAAACTGCATAAATTGTTCTCCCCATCTTCCCTCTAGATAGTTCCAGTCTTCCTACCATAATCTCATTAAGTCTTGTGGGAAACAATGGGTTCGGTCTGTCAAAATTTATGTTTACTGAAAACTGAAGCTACAAGGACGCCAACATTGCAGTGTTCTGAATCTGTATTCTTTCTAAGCACCAACACCTGGCTTTGACTCTTTAACTGCAAGAAAAAAAAGTTCTGATTGGCAATAAAGTCCATCAACCTGCTGCTGACCTCTGTCCCCCCTGCTGCTGCATGGACCTGCTGAGTAAAGACCTTTACTTTATGAACAAACTGACTCGTCTTACTGTGACCTGCAGGCAGAAAGCAAGTGAAACCGGCCTTCATTAAACTGCCATGGATTTACTACGAAGGTTTTTATATTAAGTGTAACTTTGATATTTATTTCTCTGATATTTGTACCTGTTGTTTTTTGGCTTTAAATGGCATTTGCACTTGTCTATGCCAGTTTTTGTTTGATGACAATTGTCAAAGAAAAAAAAAACATCTACAAGGTTAAATATATTAAATAAATAAGTCGATGTTATCCTCATTTTACTTTTTATATGTCATGTTTCTAACCAGTATTTGAATGTTTTCCTTGATTATGACTGTGTTTTTGAAAGTGGAAAACAACAACATTTTCAAAATTAATTCTTTTGTTTTATATGTATGTGTGTGTTTTAGGGGTTCAAACCGTTGATCAAGTCAGTTCATATCAAGTTCATTTAGGTGAGGTTGTATTGAAAACAATAATACCAACATGGCATGTAAATATTTATATTATCTGTATACAGATTGAAAACAGACAAAACAGCCCATGACTTAATTGAAATTTGGCTTTAAAATGCTTTATAGGGAGAGTTAAATAATAACTACGTCAGTGTGTTGGAGTCAAAGCTCAGATGTGGGTTGCAGTGACGGGAGGTGGAGGTGGAGGTGGAGGTTGTGAGGGTGTTTCCTCCCTAAAAGCCTCCCTGCCTGTTAACACCGACCATTAGCTCTCTGTTTAAACCTTTATGACAGCTTACACTGTGCTGTGCTCGGCCCTCTGGACCTTTCTGTGTCTCTCCATGGCCATAAAGGAAAGAAAATCATCTCTTTCTGTGTGTTTCTGTCCTCGATATTTTATTCTTTATATCCTGCTTCAATTGAATGTATTCATAGTTTATTGTCTGTAAAATAAACAAGGATCCATATCCTAAAGTGCTACTATGAATAAAGTTCTGTTCATTATTCATTGTTGCCTTTTCCTGAAAAGGAGTGTGTTTTATTTACCTTTACATCAGGAAGTGCAGGAGTATCTGTTCGCCGGGCCGGAGCTAATGCACATTGACAGCTCGGCGGGTGGAGACAGGGTGTGTGCAGAAAGGGAGAAAGAGAGAGATCAGGTTCTCCTGCAGCAGCTCTGAACTGGGAGGAAGAAAAGCAACATTGAATAAATAGAATCAGGGAGAAAACCATCATAGCTTCAGTGGATTCATGTCAACAAGGGGAATAAACACGACAGCCACAAATTATTTTGGTTTAAATGGAATTAATACATGCATTTTCTATCTATCTGTTAATTTCCTTGAAGAAAAACTCAACTTAAGATCACATTGATTTGTGTAAAGTACAAGCTGGAATATACAGATGTGGTTTTCCATTTAAGACAAAAAGAAGGATTGAAATATTCAGATTTGAGCCGTTTATACACACCCACACACACACACTGATACAAAAGCAGCGTGGAGGGTCTGAAAGCAGGTCAGGAGCTCTACACTCGCTCACAGAAACAGCAGTGTCCATATTTTCCATCAGGGAAAAGGCCTGAGTGGTTATAGACGTCATTAAATATTTCATATCTTGTCTGCGCAGCAGCAGCAGGGCCGCAGAGACTCCTGATCCAGGTGTTAAATATTGGACACTGAGGACATTTACAGGAAGTGTGTTGATACAAAGCAGTCTGGATATAATTAAACCAACAGAATGAGAGTGAGGGAAAGAAAAATATAGTCTTCATGAGAAAAAACAGCATTACAGGACCTGTGTTTAACTAACAGGTGATCTTAAGATTGTTTCAGTGAGAAGGCTGATGGCTAACATGGGAACTCTGGTATTATGTGAATAATATGGACAAATTTGGACATTTGGAAACTGGAGAAGCAGGCAGTGATATAAGCCTGTGTTGCAAACTGACTGAATACAAAAAAATAGGTGTAAGTAGCCCGACTTCTCAACACCGAGTAATGGGCTGGTGGCGCGTAATGTATGAAGATTGTGTGCTGCTTGCATAGAAACCCTGCTAATATAAAGCTAGTGGGGATCTGTTTTTGTGCTTGTGACACAAATTCCCTGATTTAAAAGTTAATAAATACTCTGCACACTTGACTTGAATCACATTTTTTTCTTTACTTAATTTTTTATGTTTAAGTTGGCTTCACTTTTGGCTTTCCAGTATATGAATTTACTGTTTAAACTATCTTTTATCTCGCCTTACTAGGAAATGTTTTACCCTAAACCGAGGTCATTGGGTTTGTCGCATAAAGTTACCAAAGCTGAAGCCTTTTCACAACCATGAAAGCTCACTTTCACATCACTTTCACACATTACGAGCTACCAGCACTAGTTTTGTTGGTAAGAAGTCATGGTCATTTCATGCTCCAGATTCCATCATTTTCTGCAGACGTATTTTGGCTGCTTGGCTTCATTATCGATACAAAGGAAACCCTGCGTCATCTTCCTTGTGGTTTCTTGGGGCAGTTGTGTTGAATTATCTCAATGACCAACACAACAAAAACATCTTTGCTCTGGACTGCTGCCTCGTAGGCCTCCGTGAGGTTTGAGCTCTCCCAGCGGGCCCTTTGGAGCGGCCTGCGGCGGCGGGCTGTGTGACGCAGCGGCCCGAGGAAGCTAAAGTGGGACACACAACATCTTGCTTGGATGATTGATCACGTCACAAGCAGGCAAAGTTAACTGGCTGAAGACTGCGGGAGAAGAAAAACTCTCATAAATGATTCGGGGCGAGTCATTAAAGATGTAAAGTCAGCCAGCAGACAGCGCTGAGCACTCGGGAGAGGAAACCTTCATGTGTGCAGCCTTCTGCCTGCTGAAATGTGTCGGTTAAACACCTTCACGGTCAGGCTTTTATCTCTAAAATTATTTTCTGAATGAGTTTTGGACCCCGAGGTGCAGAAATTGGAGGCTGAGCTGAAGGTGATACATCTGAGGGAGAAATCACTTCAGATGTAGGAGCTTTAAAGGTTGAATGCACAAAGAAAACAAAATGGATCTCCTTTGACCCCTTTTTCTCTCAGCACATGAGGAGAAGGGCGGTTTGATTTTAACGCGGAGTCTCTCCTGATGGGAGGCGTTGCTTTTTTTTGTTCCACTCCTTGTTATCCTATCATAATGTAACTAAAACCTGAGGATCAGAATATGGTTTAAGCAGCTTTTTAGGGGAGATATTTCAATCTTCAGCTCAGTGTTTTATCCGCTGTTGGTCAGTGATCGCCTCTGGTATCAGTGTGTGTTTGTTTGCTTTCGGCCGAGTGAGACTTCACACATCCGCTGGTGCAAAAAGCGCAAGAACGGATAGGTGGAAATGGGCGATACTGGTGTGTGTGTGTGTGTGTGTGTTGTCGGTTCGGTGACAGCAGCTAAAAGCTTCCTCAGGTTTCTGGTGGCGTGCATCACTTTGGTTGTTAAATCTCTGAGGTCCCACGCTGCAGCTCAGGGAGGATTTAGCCTTA
This sequence comes from Hypoplectrus providencianus, assembly GCA_028566105.1. NCBI lineage: Eukaryota > Metazoa > Chordata > Actinopteri > Perciformes > Serranidae > Hypoplectrus > Hypoplectrus providencianus. The sequence continues at coordinate 765,195 of JAOWBC010000959.1, read as the reverse complement.
TTGATAATTCTCCATCTTTGTTATGTTTTCATGATTGCTGCCTGATGGTGTTTGTAGTAATACATTAAATTGCTCCTTCATATTTTTCTTGTAATCTTACCACTTGTTTTCTCTTGTTTTATGTTTTTAAAAAACAAATCAGTGATGGAGTGCCACTAAGTACATTTACTCAAGTACTCTACTTACAACAACTTAAATAGTACAGATGTAGTTGTACCATACTTGAGTATTTCCATTTTATGTAACCTTAAACTTCTACTCTACTACATTGAGCTGCCAGCTTTACTTACTTCTCAAGTCAAGATTTACCATAAACAACATAATCAGTTTAAAGTCATAAGACATTTTTTTTAAACCTCATAACAATATATTAAGAAATTAAAAATACCCAACCTTGATAAAAAAAAAAAAAAAAAAGCAAATATTTGTAATATATAAATCAATATAAGTGGGTCCATACTGCATAACAAGTATTTTAAATGTTTATTACATTTTGGTGCTAGCATTTGGTCCTTTGACTTCAGGAAGATATGATTGAAGGTATTTTACTTGTAATGGAGTAATTTCACAGTGTGCTTTAAGTGCTTTCACTTAAATAGTGCATCTGAATCCTTTTTCCAACACTGTTGGAAAGTACACTAGAAAGTGGCATTAAAATCAAAATAAACTGAATACAATAAATCCCTGTTGTCATTCTGTGACAAACTGGATGCTGGAAAAAGTAAAACATGATAGTGATGTGTAAAAAGTCGAGCTTTGTCAGTCCTGTCCACAAGACAGAAATCAATCCACTATTAAAATGCTTGTTTTCTGAATGGAGTCTGGATGACTAAGAGCTAGTTGTTATTGTGTTTTTAATCCTTACCTAACCTTGCTGTAATAACTGTCTCAGTTTGTCTGGCTGGCTACTCTGCCCTCACACTGCCTGAAGGGGTGACTGGGTGATGGGGAGCAGCTCAGGTGAAGGCGGAGGTGGGGGACTACAGGAAGGAGATTCAGCCTCTGCAAAGATGAAAAGAGACGTTAGCACAGTCAGACGGAAGAGACGATTCCGTGTGATTGCACAAAATCCTTTATTTCCAGGATCCAAGAGCACATTTTCAACACACGGCTCGAAGAACAAACTGCATTTTGAAAAAGTTTGTTTACATACAGCTACGACCTTCAGTGATAAAAGTAGCAAAATAAAGTCTGTGTGCTTTAAAAAAAAAAGAACCACGACAAAACAGCTTACAGAGAGTTTGGTTCCAAAGTCGAGTTGGACTCAACGAAATGGCTGATAACACAATGAAAATATAAACAATTAACAGTCACTTTAAATGTTACCTGGTGGACAAAGTGGATTAAAAAAAAAGATTATTATGTAAAATGTAGCTCAAGTGTTTTGAAACATACTGAACGATGGACAGCCTTACCGTTATGGCACCGTTTTGTTTTGAGCTAAAGTGACAAACATTACATGAAGATAAAACACTCTTGGGGACAATATCCATACAACATGGAGTCATAAAATGCTTTTTTTTTCTACAAGACTACTTTCAGTGCTGGAGAAAGAGTTTGTAAGAGCAGTGATTTTAAAGTAGTGCTTGCAACAACACCATTAAAAAACACAGTTATATACACACAACCATTTTTTTGTTTGTTTTTAAAGCGCCTTGGAAAATGATTGTCATTTTATAATCTTTCATACAGCATTTGATCTCACAACTGGTTTAAATATTCTGGGTTTTTTTTCTTAAGAAAAGTCAGGTTACAAAAAAATTGCAAAAACAAAAAGACAAGAGGCAAATCTGTAAATGCATCGCGTCGACGTGACATCCGTCGTCAGCTACCAAAATCCACCACTTTTTCACTTTTAAGCACCTTTATATAGTGGAATAAAAGCTTCATGTTTCAAACGCCTTTACAGTTTACACAAGACATTCAACGATGGAGCGACTGCAGACACGTGTGTTCACATGTTTCTCATTTGGTTTTTGAGTCAGTGCTAAATGCTAAATGCCGTCCGGTCTGTTGTGCAGCTTTGAAAAAGAAGTAATGCTGCGTTCATGTCACATCTACGGTAGCCTGTTTCTGCCATTCTCATGAAATAATAACTTAGTTTTTTTTTTTAAATAATATTCCTAAAAATAATCACTTAATTTCTCAAAATAATTTCCGATACAACAATATTTTCTCAAACTATGAATTGGCTTCTCCAAACCATGAGGGATGGCATTTACATAGATTTTTTTTACAGTCTGAAATTATCTTTCATACATATTCGAACTGAGCTAGCTTTACAACATTAAGAAAACCATTTAAATAGGTCAAAGATCATTTTAATTTTTACCTTAAATTAAAAAGTAATTTACAATCAGAAATTAATATTTGGACACAGTTTCCAAAGACTACAGACGTGTATTGTATTTTCTCTTGAACATGATTTATAGTTTAAAAGCATCTGTTATTTACAGTTAATCTGACATGACATGAACGCAGCACGACTGCTGGACATGGAAAGTGATGATTGTTTCAGTTGTAATGTTTAGAGGAAGTCTGTTGACAAAAACAGACCGACAACAAAGACAGGAGCTGAGCGTGTGCAGCTTCAACTGTCACAGCGCTTGTGTTGATGGGAGGACATGTTCAAACTGTAAATGTAGAGTGGTAACAGGAGTTAAAATGCACAGTCCTGTGAGGAAAGTCTACACTGCAAAGGAAGGACAAACTATTTGGACTTAATATCCGAGTTTGTGTCTGTAAGCTCTGTTCAGCCTGGTTTGGTTTGAGTTTCCAGCTAATACTACAGATCAAGGAGCACTTTCACTTTGCTTCTGATCTTTACTTTAAATCAGATTCTACACATGAACATAACAGCCAGATATGAAAATAAAAAAAGACATTTAAGTGCATATATTCTCTCAATTATTCGTGATGACAGGAAAACAAAAACTTGAGAAATACTTCCATGCACTTCCTCTTCGGCCTTCATTTGTGATCTATTATTTACAATTAGGTCCTTAATGGATTACTGCGTGCATGTAAGTGCACTCTGTGTTTCCCACACGACACGACTGCAGGATAAAGAAAGCGGGAGTCTGACTGGCCGTGGCCGCAGAAACAAGGCATTAACGGGAGATTTTCACACTGTCTCCGATTAGGAAACACAAATGCTATTTTGTTTGATTTCAGTGCCACTGAATGACAAATCAGCTTCTTTCCGACTGTTTTCAGCGCACAACATCATTGTAAACCTCGAGTAGGCTAAAATGCAGCATTAGGATAAACTGCTGCCACGTGTGTTTTTTCAGTGGCAGCAGGCATAAATAAAAACTTTGAGATTTTAACTTTGTACTATGTGTTTAAATCTCATTCCAACAATATTAACAATAAGAATGAAATGCTGTTTTGTTGACATGTAAAGCACCAGGACGCACAACATCTACGGACCCTACAGGTCGTCTACATCTAGGAACAAATGCAAGTTAAATCATCTGTTGGTGTGTTCAGTCCAAATCTCATGGCTGTAACAAACCTTCCCTCTCCATGTGATTAACATTCCTGGAAGCAGATTACAGTTGAACTGGATCAATAACCATCCAAAGTTGTTTGACTTTCAGCATGGGACTACGCTGGGGATGTTAATAATTAACCGTTAACAAGAATCTTGTATGATATGTGTAACCCCATGTGCTATTGAAATTGCTTATTGGAGAGCTAAGTTGTTGGGGATCCAATCACAAGTCTGTCTGTTCTGGAATTATCAGTAACAAACATTTCTGATTTGTTTAACTGCAATGTGATTCATACGGGCTCGCGTTAGCTTACAACAAAGGCTAATATAAATATCTTACGTTCAGTGTCATTCATAATCTCTGTACATAGTCTCCTAGACAAGCAGGTTGTGTTTCGATGTAGGCTCGCAAAGCCAGGAGCGGCATTTGTAAAGAGACAATGAAGTCGGCCATTGTTGTTATTATACATGCGGAGATGTATACAGTGACATGATGATAGCATGTGAAAAAGCAAACAGGTTCTTAGAACACTTGCAAGTTTACCAAACCACCAGCACCAGCCCAGCAAAAGAAAGAGGTTCATGTTGGTCGAAAGGGGGTGAGAGCTGGGAGGAATGTGGGTCAGGGGTCAGGATCAGATGTGGGTCATAATGGGCACAGGAAGAGAATTTAAGGGAGGGCAAAAGGGAAAAGATGTTCCTCTGGTGGGTTTAACTTGGACTTGGTTCCCATGCTCGTTCAATGATTGGTTAATGAGGGTTGGCTTGTTGGTCAGAAAGAAATTGCATCCCTAGATTATATAAATGAAAGGAGACAGTTTCTTAAAGTAACCAGCTGAGTGTGTCTCTTCTCTTCAGGACTTTAACAGTGTATATACAGGTCAGAAAGTGACGACTTTTGGCTCCAATCAGGTAGATGCTCCAGCACTGGAAACACTGATGCTTATCCAAAGACAGCAATTAAACTTTCAGTGAGCACTTGACTTGCAATATAATAATACGCAGTGTGGCAGATTAAAAAAAGACTCTTTCTTGTCGGTTCTCAGTGTAGCACGAGGACACTGAAACAAACAGAACCAGATATAAAGTCCTTTATGGAAAAAATCTTATCAAATAGAGTCTTTCTTTGTTCCCTCTGTACCTTCTCTCTCTTCTAGCCTGCTCTGATACTCTGCCATCTTCCTTTCAGAGGAAAAATCCAGATTTCTGGGGGTCTTGCAGGGCGGGGAGTCCATCTGAGATGTCACCTGTCGCCACGCCGTTTCCATTGGGCATCAGACACGTCCTGATATATGCTGCGTTAGTGGCACTGAGGAGGCAGTTGTTCTCCAGCTGAAACACACAGTCACCAAAACGTATTACTGATTATATTTAACCTAGAATTTTGCTATGTACGTCAATAATTATTGTTTGGATTAGAAGTTTGAACATGAAAGTCCCTTGTTTACTCCCTCTTGCAATCACAGAAGCTACTGTGATGTATTTTAAAATTCAGTGTACTTGACCCGAACAACAAGAAGCAGGTCAGGTCAGGCGGTAAGCTCTGTGTGATTGGTCGACCTGGAGTCCCGAGGGACGCCATGCACAAGGAGGCAGAGTGATGGAGGCAGGGATGGACATTAAAGGAGGCAGAAAGAGGAGGGTGGGGTATTCCTCACTGTGTGGCTGCTGTGATGTGTAAGCCACAGTAACTGTAATCCTAAACAGCTTAGTTAGCACTGAGGCTGTTAGAGTGTCACAGCAACCTGAAGGTATCCAAAGCAGTAGCAATTGAAATTCAACAAAGTGCTCTTGGGGCCGGGGGTCTGATCCTGGACCGACAAATGCTTGATCGAGGTCTGCTGTACTCATCAGCCCACTGAGGTTGGCACTGACTGTATTTGACAAATACCCCGACAGCCACTGTAGTCTCATTTAGCTACAAGATAGCACCTGCCCTTTTAATGATATGCCAGAGGATTTTAAGATGTAAAAAAATGTGACAATCTCTTCATCTTGGGGTAACCACAGACCTTATTTCAGGCATCTAACCGAACATTCACTCAAAGTCCTCATTGATTTGGAGGAGAGAAATCCCAAGTGCTACCTTGCTTCTGGATTTAATAACTGATTCCCGTGGTGCTCTAAATCTGGTAATTATCCATTGTAGATGTTTTAATAAACTTTAATCCTATTGTATGCAATTTGAGCAGCTCTTTAATTTCAATAGGAAAACTTGCTCTGTTATCTGTGTACAAATAAAAGGCACTCCATGATAAACGTTTTTGACAAATATGTATTCATTGTGAGCATTCTCATCATGATGTTACCTTTTATTAAGAATACTATCACTTCTTGGACGGGTTTAACTCTCACTGCATGGCACGTTCATGCAGAACACACTTTATTTTCTTCACAGTCTTTAAAATAAAAGTGAAGTGACTACAGTGGAGCCCTGCTTCTCTCTGAGCTGAGAATAGACCGGGTGCATCGGCTGCCTCCCCCTCCATCCTGCATTCACAGCATTAGGTAATGATGACAGTCAAATTGTAGGTCAGCCCCGCTCATGCTTGACTGGCCAGCCTGCCAGTATTTTTCTTTCAGCGACAGTCATTGACCCTGAAGAATAACAGTAGAGGCTGAATGGGGCGGGGATGAATGGATGCCTGCCGGGGTCGGCCATCTCTGGGGCCGACCTTATTCTATTCATTATTGTACTCTTTCTCACTACTGCCTCTTTGCTTTTCTTTCCTCTCTTCGGTCTATTTTCTCATATTATATTATACGTCCCTTGTTATTCCACTGCGGGACAATAACAATGAGAAACAGATGGAGAGATGCAGGCAATTACATCTCCATTACTATCCAGGAAATCTAATCTTGGTTGATGTTTTTTTCTTTCTTGTTGGTAATTTTAAAGCAAAAGTAAAATATAAAACAAAGCACACTTTACATCTTGAGTTTTACAACGGTAATTTGTTGTTTCTAGCTTGATAACCAACAGGATGACTGGGCTGGGTTACAGCTCACAGCTAAGTTAACAATGCACACTTGTTCTGCAAGAACGGAAGAATAAACCAGAGGTTCTATTTGGGTGAGATCCTGAGATTTTCCTGGTCTAAATCCTGCTTTAGACCGAAATTTGGCAGTGTTGATTGAAAAGGTATAATTACCTTGTTATGTTTTACGATGGGAATTTCTGTAGACCTCCAGATACTTGGTCTTTGTACTCAAACTATTTAACATTTTTTAGGATGACATTCCCCAGCTGCAGCTCTGTCATTACTGGGAAAAGTTTTTGTTGGGCTTTCAAGACAAATTCCTGCTTCCACTGAGAATTATACAGTCTCATTAACCAACGTATTGTTACTGGGATCTGAGTTTATGCTCAGTGGTGGGTCTGAAAGTGCAGATCCCTTAAATTAAGTTTCATCGAATGTTTCTTTTAATTTAACGATCAACTCTGTCAGCAACCATTTTATTAGGTCTTACAATATTTATTTATCTTTATATTATATTCCCGATGAATCACTTTAGCCATAAAAATGTGTAAATAGCTACATCACAATCACCAATTTGCCAAACTGACATATTTAAAGTGCTAGTTTTGTAAGACCAATCATCCAAAACACAAATATTTGAGAATCTGGACTTCTATTCAACAGTGGTCAGTATTTCTCAGCGGAAGTATAGGTGATGTTTGATACTGATAAACAAGGCCAATACTTTAATTCCCTGCATTCAGCACACATACAACAGAAAGGGAAATGTATGCCTGCTATTTATTCAGGCTGATACAGAGAATAGATTCTCGTGGACTCCATGCTCAGACTGTTCAGCTCTGACCCATCTCCCCCTCGTCTTATTTACATGGCATGTCTGGTCGCATCATCACAGTTTACACTGAGCTCTATGCCAGCCCGGGGCCTCTGTGTGCTGACTCGGAAAAAAATCCATTTTCATGACAGTGAAAGAGAACAGCGCAGGGTTGAAGGGTTGTAGATTCTGCAGCCCTGGGTTTGTTGATATTTGAGGGCAATGCAGACTTCAGGCCTTCGTCAGTGGGCTAGGATCAAGAGTTTGGCTCCCAGAACAAACAGTTTTGAGCAGAGCTGGCAGCTTGAGTCGTTTTTCAGACGCTAAGAAGGAAAAGAGAAAGACAGAACAGGCCTGACACAAGACAGAAGGTCTTAGTGGGACTCAGGATGACTGTTCAGGGATCTAGTAAAACATTGCTCACCTTCTAAAGGACATGCAGCTGCTTTGTTGGGACGAGTATGATGACAAACTGTCATATAAACATGAAATTACCCTCCAACCTCAGCGTTTAATGAAACTTGCTGCAGGATCATAAAATCTGCACAAATCATTGTGTCGCACTGAATTCAACGCAGTGACCCAGAGATTTAGCAATTACACTTGATTGACTGGAGGACAAAATTATTCTTTAAAAGTAAAAAAAAAAAGCATCCATTAGCTTTATACAACTTGTGAAATGTGAGTTAACCTGTCAAATATTGTGATCTCAATATTGATCAATGTAGTTGGTATTCAGATTCCTCTAGATTCTATTTAAATGACTAACAAGGTAAATCCAAGCCAGATTCTACACTGTGACTGCATCCTGGGTCTTACCTTGCTGTGAGTGGAGTCTTGTGTGGTGGTGTTGAACATGCTGTAGGCCTCTAAAGATGGCAGACTGTGCTGTGGCTGGGACAGACCCAGCAACTGCTCTAACTCCAGTGCTGAGCTCTGGGTGGGACACTGAGGCAAACAAGATGGTGACGCCTGCTGCAACATCTGCTGGTGTTTGTGGTGACCCTGCAGCTGATAGGGCCGAGTGGCCGACACCAAACTCTGGTAGTGGCAAACGTCCGGTGTGGCCACGCCATTTAGTGGAGTGTTGGAGATGCTGTAACCCGTGTGGCCCACCTCCACATTTGGTGGAAAGGTCGTGTGTCCGTTTGGGATGTAACATCCGTTGGTGTGATTCTGGAAGCCAGGCAGCAGGGTGCTCTGGCTGCTCACATGCTGATGGGACTGGAGGTGGACTGAATGCTGGTCCTGCTGAGGCATCCACTGTTGACTTGACTCCAGTAGTGAGTTCAGGTGTTTATGTTCACCATTTAACGGTGAGGCTTTGAGTACAGTATGTGGGTGATGATGGGTGTGGTTGTTGGGGTGATGGTGGTTCAGTGGCGTTACCGCCCAGTGTCCATTAGGAATTCCAGTTAAAATCTTGCCATCCACGCTTCCAGGCTGGGAGACAGACGGATCCTGTACTGGCTGAGCCTTCACCAGCTCACCTGCACTGATGTGTTGCTGCATCTGTTGGGACAGCTGGACGATAGGAAGAGCTGGAGGGACAGCTGATGTGAGGCACCCTTGTGGCTGCTGGGAGACACTTTGGGCTGAGTCCGGTGAACGAGTCGAGACTCTAAATCCATTTCTGTCTCCTTGCTGCTCGCCTGCTGTCCCACTTTCCAGAGAGTCGTGGATGTAGGAGAGGATTTCATTGTTGGTGAGAAGGTCACTCAGTGTTGGGATGTGGTTGGGGGCCAGCTCCACCTGGATCATCCTCTCATCCAGTAGCAGGAGCTCCAAGTCTTCAGCATTTAGTCCAAGGTTCTCCAAGGCGCTAAAAAGCTCACTGTTGGAGCATGTCTCCTCTCCGTCCAGGGATAGGGAGTCCAAAGTGGCCAGCAGTGGGTCATAACTGGATGTTTTGTTATTAGATCTCTCTGTCTCCCCGTTACATGCAATTTGCCAGCTGTTGCCACATAACAAGCCGCCAAACTCATCACTGTCAACTGGCTGCTCAGAAAAAAGGCTGCTGTGGTAAGACATCTTAGGCTCTGAGTCCGGCTGGCAGACATACACAGACTCATCCTGGCTCATCAGTGCTCCCAGCAGAGACTTTGGGTCCAGGTCGTCTGAGGAGCTCTTGTCATGTTTTCCTTTCTTGGACTTGCTGCCTTTGGCTTTGCCCTGGAGGGGATCAGGGAAGCCGTGCATTGGATATCCGGTTTGGTAGAGCATGGCCTCTCCGGTGGCAAAGGTGAAGGGAAGGTGCATCGATCGCTTCCTCAGGTGTTCCCCTCCTTCCTCATCACTGTGAAAAATACATATCGTGTTATAAGGAGAAATAAAAAGATAAATCTGCAAAATCTATATCTTTATCCACTTACACTAAGGGCCTCTGCGTGGCGATGATGTAGTCAGGCTTTCCATTCTTGTAGACGAGCCTGGCGTTGGCCTGGACCCACTTCCATCGGTTGTCCTTAGTTAGCAGCCTGAAGACGGTGAGGCCGCTCTCGCCCGTCTTTATCACTGGAATCACATCAGACGAGACATCAGAGGCTCTGTGTCACTGCTGTTTGTGCTCTGCACACCCCGCAGTGTGCACACACTCACACTGCATTTGCTCAGTCGGGCGTGCTGCTGTGATGAAAGGCTGCATGCTGATGTTCACTTTGGCTACATGCACATGTTACAAGTCCTGTTTGCACACACTTAAGCAGTCCAACACACATGCGTACACCGTCCTCTCCTTTCAGCCCCAGTCCCTCATCTCCACAGCTCACTGTTGTGCTTGTCGGTGTGTGTAATTGTGGTGCAGGTCATGTTTCTGTGCTGTCTTGTTTCTAAACAAGCTTCACAGTGAAGCACAGGACCAGTGGAACGCTGCTCTCTCCAGACTATCCACACTCATATTCCATTTGCAGAGCTGGGGAACAGTTTTAATGTGTTTATTACCCTAACCCTAATCCTTAAATAGTAGATCAATAGAAAAAAGAACAGTTCCCACGTTAAACTGCTCACAATAAGGTCTGCGAATTATCGACAGTAGCAGGATCATGATATTGGAAAAAAAATCGCTGTTGATGAGTAGAGTTGGGTTGATTTTGGTTTTGCAAATATGAATTCAATGTGGCTAAACCCGCATGTATTACAATGAGACATTCTGGTATTGAAAATTAGTAACTAAATTTGACTAATCTAAGAACAGAAACCCTAAGTAAAACATCACTGTCCATGTTGTCCACCTAAAGAGTTTCAGTCAGTATTTATAGAGATAAAGCCATGAGTTCCTGACCTTTAAAATCAACTGCAATCAAGTTAATGTGACCCATGACTCGATTATGTCTTCATTTTATTTGACTCCACTAATAGTATTATTTTTTCTCATAATCAGACAGAAGCAAATGTCTGCATTTTCCAACTGGGCCAGTTGTCTCCACTGATATGTCTTTAACGTGGCATCATGTGTTGTTATCATGTGGATTCTGTTGTTCTGAATGGAAACCTGCCTTCCCATCTGTGCGTGCATCAGAGCATGTATGTATCTCTGTGCTGTATGTTTCCAAATGCATATGCATGTATTTCCGCTTCTGTATGCATGACTACATGCATACAGTATGTGTCTTTGTGAGAGAGCGTGTCTGGTAGCAGCGCGTTGGGGGCGCCATGGTTACGACTAACCGGGTCATCCGGTACACGAGGTAAGTAGGACACTTGACTCTCGCTTGGAGATTTCCTCCATCATTGACAGACGCACACGGAGCGTGTTTGTTTGTTTATTTGTTTGTTGCATGTGTTACAAATGTAATGTTGAGCCATATTTGGTACATACACTGATTCTAGATGACTGGAAAGCTGCATATGTCCAATTATTGTGGCATTAAAAAAGTCAATAAATCAACTAGATGTAATTCTCATTTCTCTGTGGGCAGCCTTCAGTGTTTAGATGTTTGGTGAATCTGGGCGCGGCCAGCAGTGATTAAAAAATGCAAGGTGAATCATAGAAAACACTATTTATACAAAATGTTATATTTATGTATTATTTTAGAGCAGTTATTGGTGCTTAAAGAAGGATACAGAGGTTAACAGCCTGCTGAGTGCAAGCATGTAAATCAATAGAAAGATAACAATATACAAAATGAAAAAAAAATCCTTTTTTTCTAACCCTAACTTACTTCGGACGTGGTTTTCGGCGCAGTACAGCATGTCGGCAGCGTGAATAAACTGGTAACCAGAACCTCGAACTCTCAGCTCCGCCTCAGTGTAGCCCAGAACAATTTTACCCCTGAAAAAACAGCACATGCAAATTAAAATTACACACTAAATAATTGTGTCATTAGGTAAAAATAATTGTGTTGCTTTGTTCTAGTGTTGCAACCACATGAAGGTTTACGGTACACACTTTGCGTCACAGGCCATGGGTGTGAAGTCGAGCTTGTGTTTAGTCCTGAAGATCATATTCCTGGTCCTGATTTCCAGGATGGCCGGAGGCTGGAGGGGTGTGGCGATGGCGAACAGGGCCAGCTGAGGTGGGGTCCTCCCCTCACTGTCGCTCTGCTGGCGGCTCTGACCGTGCAGGAACTTGAGTCGTCCCTGGATGTTCAGCGCCTGAGAGGAGATTGCATAAATCACAAATAAGATGAAAAAGCTGTGAATCCATTTCCTCTTTCCCCTCCGAGACTATTGCATCAATTTCCACAGCAGACGAGTGAGTGCTGTTTCTCTTCTCCCTGTCGAGCTACATCAGTCTTATTTATCCTGCCGGGTAATGTGGGGAGCGAAAACACTCTGGCACACTGTAAACACACTGGGTCCACTGGTGTCTCTAACTGGAAACCCTCCAGCTGCTCTCCCTCTGGTCACATGACTCACTGTACACTATTTGAAAACAGTGATTAAGTGATGAGGACTTTATGCATGGCTGATCATCCAAACTAAGACTCATAGAGCTTGTTTTACACCACTCATAGGTCGCAGTATCTGCAGTAACTCATTTGTTAGGTGACATATTCACTCAAACAGTCAAGTCCATCTATACTTCAAATGCTTTGTCTGTAATGTATCATAATAAAAAGATAGTCAAACCTTAGAAACCCAGAGGCCGTATTGTAATTTGATTGGCAGTGACTCTGAATATATATCTTGCCTCTGCACTCTGAATGTAACCACATTTTTTCTCCAGACCACTATCTCTACAATACTAACGAGATCTTGGTTTGTAAGTAATTTGCAAAGTGAAAATAGTAGTTTGAAGCACACAAAGCCCCTCCACTGTGGCTTCTCCTCATGATTCATCATCAAGACAAACTTTATTTGCGGTGCACAGTCATGCTCCCAGGACGAGCCGTTGTGACATTTCCTCTAACAGTACCCTTAGGAGAACCTTTTCTTATCTATTTGCTGCAGGAAAACAATGTTTTTGTGCATTTTGGTGACATAAAACAAAGCTTTTGCTGTAGTTATATATACAGTACAAAGTACGAAAAGTTGTGGAGGCATTCCTATGGAAGCCCAGTGTTCATGTTTAATAACCTTTGAGCCATGTTGGGCCCCTAGCCCAATGACAGGTGACTTTATGTAGCTTTAAGCAGCATTTAACCCTTAAATTTACCCAAGCAAAGAGCACACACTCTGCAGCTTGACCTGACCTTGCAGCTCTACATTTTTCTGCTGAGATTTATTGATGTGGCTGGCCCCACTGGCTTTAGTGTGTCCCCTTCTATTATATAAGCTGACTAGTAATAACTTAATTAATTCATATGGGTTTTATGTGGAAAATTCATAGATGTTTATCATTCACAGACTGGGCATCATTTGCTGCAGATGTAGCATGCCACGTTGCAGCAAGATTTGTTTCCAAGAACTGAAAAGTCTAAAACATCTATAATACTGAAGTTCTTTGAAGGACAGGAACATTATCAACATGGCGGCCAAAGCAGTGAGTCTGGACCACCCGGGAAGCACAGGGGGTCACTGAAAAAATGACTACGGTTTAGCCAGATGTCACAGTTGTCTCAAGTGCAGCAGTATGATAGATGCATTAAAACAACCTTAAATGACATGTCACTACATATGCTTTTCAAAATAAGAGTCATTACATTTGTGATAGTTACATGAGTAGGATTTTATTTATGGAAGCTATGAAGCACTTTTCTTATGAATTAGGTAGTAAAAAAATTTATCAGGTAGCCAAGGTCTATATTCCTTGATTTGAAATGATCAAATCAAGTATTTTCACGAAATCATGGTCCAACTTATGTACTTGATGTCGTAGCTAACTTAACTTTAGTCAGTTACATGTTTATTGAATTTAATAAAATATCTAAGATCTAGTGAAGATTGATCGTTGAGGGATTGATATTCAGTTTCATATCCAGTCCACTTCTCGATCTCAGGGACAAAGAATATGTTTCATTTCCAGTTTACCAGATTACCAAGCCAGCAGCTACCAAAGCCAAAACTACAAACATGTTCTTTCTTCTAGCTTTAATACCTTGTTAGTGAAAATTAAATAATAATCAAATAATTTTCATTCTAAATCAGGATTAAATAACTGTTGAGATTATTCGGTAGCCAGTTGCAAGTGCACATGATAAGTCATCATCTGGCATCATCACGCCGCCTTTCCCATGAAAAAAACTGTACTGCACAGAGGAGCATGTTTCCCTGCAAAGACCTCTGAAAGCAAACCTTAAACACTTTCTCCTGTCTGTGCTCCTCTCACTCCGTGGCATGTCGTGTGAGGACCCCCACCTCCTCTGTTAGCTCTGGTTAATTGACCTTGGTGGGTTTAAGGGCCTGCAGCCGTGATGTCAGGAATCTAGCCCTGAATAGCAGGAGGGATTACAAAAAACAAAGCCAAAGCGACTGGTAGACAGAAGCAGAAACCTGGCTTAATGCTCACGCAAACGCACTGGGAGGGAAGACGGAGAGGCGCAAGTTCGACTCCCTTCACTAGAGCTGCTGGATTTTCCTTACACAAGAAGCCCTAACTCGAGCTTTTAGGTAAAGGCAATAAAGGAATGACCATTAACATATCAATAACTTTTCTTTACTGGAAAAAAGGTCAATCCCTAATGAGATATAGGTTTAACCTACAAAAGCACAACTGCGGATGAATAACTAATTCAAAAGAGCATAATACTGATAAAGTGCATTTTTAAGCAATATCATGTCACGTTTGGGCTCGTTACTGTAATTACATAAATCTATTTTCATAAATGAATTCAACAAACAAAAAAAAGCTTTAAAAATTAAAAAATGAGAGGGTGTATCTAGTAAAAGTTTGCCCTTTCACTTGATAAATGATTAATTTAGCATTATGAAGTTGTAAAACAATGGCCCCTGAGGTGCCTTGCTCATGGGGGAACATTCCCTGGTTTTCCAGCATGCCCCAGGTTTTCCCAGGAGGGCCTTTCACTGCCACTGAACCACAACATGTTTTTCCCCATGTGCAGCTAACTGCTGTCGCTGAAGTAGCAGCGGCTCGTCTCGAGCTACCAACCCTGACTAAGCAACTTCTCCCTGTGCTCTTGTCTCCTGTGAGCGGTGGGAGGATTAAGGCCCTTTTCCCCACGACCCCAGGGCTCTCTTAAGGCGGATTATAGGAGTAAATGGTGGCTTCTGATCCCTGAGGGACTCTGAGGTGGCACGCCATACTGCGAGCAGCCCCAACAGGTCTGAAACACCACCACGAGCCTCAATTATGGATAAACTTTTAGCATTTTATTCTAAAGTTAATGTCCATACCAATATCCATATATCTAATATGCTAAACAGGTTAATCTCAGCTATATATTTTGTTTAAATGTAATAAAAACTGATCTCAAATTGCATCATACCCCTGCAGAACTGCCTCATACTTTCAAGTATTTTTTTCTATCTCTATCTCAATTGTGTGTGTATCTGTTCTACTGAATTATCAGTCTCACCAGGAAGCCAGAGGAGTTGTCCAACAAACAGCGGAAGCGGCAGACGAAGCCTCTTTCCAGGAAAGAGGAGTTTTCAGGTGGAAGCTGGTCGGGGTCGTAGCTCACCAGGCAGGACGAGGTCGACATGGACTCACCATCTGAGGACATCAGATCATAACAAACAATGTTTATGAATATATAATACGTACCATCACATTTACAATGTAGTTCCATGGTGCTATATTTTGCTGGCCATGTTAATGATCATATACAGGCGCCATCAGCAAGTCCCATTAAGTTAGCAAACCTAGCTAACTAGTTAGCATTGCAATGAAGGACATAGAGAAATATGGCTGAATTGAACTGTCTTTAGTTTGCAGACCTGTGGAGGGATCATTTGGGGCACCGAGGCTGGCAGGAGGATTGAGGGCCCAGTGCAGGTTGCTCCTGAACTCCTGCTGGTCTTCAGTGTGGATCAGTTCAAACACACTCTGGTGCATCACGTCAGTCTGACAGGGAAAGAGAATATACAATTTGATGTGTCAAGATGAAGTTCGAAGAACAATAAGTCAATCCAATAATATTGGAGCTGTATCAGAAAAATACACCTTTGAGACTGATTATTAGTCTACACAAGTTCAGGCAGATGTTTTGTTCAAGCAGTCACTGTCAGCAGGTACCCTGAGGGGTGCGTTTGATTCCGTTTTCCTTGAAGTGGAGCCAAAAGAAATCAAGTGTCGCTGAACATTTGGTTCAAATAGTTGGAATCGGGCCAAAGACCCGCTGTGACCTGATATCTGTCGTCCAGACCCAGCATGACCTGGCTGAGGACCAGAGTGGAACCACCCTCCCAGTGTGGGAGGGATCGAACCCAGGTCACCAGCAAGGAATTTTGACAGGCAGAAGTGTTATGTGAAATACTTCTTAAACACAAAGACGAGAATGGAAGTTATTTTTCTTGTTGTTTAGGCACCCTGGCCATACGGTGCTGCAGGCCGACCCAGCCGTTTATATCAACCTGGTCATAAATATGTGCTTATCTTAGCACACCATGATATGATAATCAAGATAATTAAACAACCATTGTGGCAGCCTCATCTGTTAATGATGCATCATATTGTTCTTACTCTTAGTCTAAGCTTGCTCTAAACAGTGGAGAAAACCAACAGAAACATAATTTGTGCTTTCCCTCTTTGTCTGGGTGTTGTTTCTCCACTTGTTTCTCAGTTGTGTATTGTTTACTGGGGTTACAAGAAACGTTGACACCGAGTGTTTTTTGTTTCCAAACACTCAACGTGAGCAGAGACAGTCGCTTCGACACAGATTTGGGTTTGTTGGCTAAATGTGTGGTGACGCGCCTCAGGTGGACAGGGAAATGAGGGTTGAGAGGTGATGTTTACACCTTTGTGTGTGAGTGTGAAAGGGGGAAAAATGTGTGTGTGCTTGGTGTGCTTTAAGTAAGCACTTAGAATGTGTGTGCGTGTGTGTGTATCGGACAGACAGACAGACTTAAGATAATGTGATAATCAAATTCTCCAAAATGAGATTAAAGTGGAGGCAGCGGCACTTGGTTGTGAAGCCAAATGGATTAAACCTCTTGCTCCATATGGGCGTTTGTTTCAATCCTCAGGGCATTTGGGGGCGATGCATTCACTTGCTCCTCTTAAGGTCCACCTGCCATGAACCTCATTGTGTTCATTAACTTCACTTTTGTGCCTCGCAACAGTCCCCTCTCTGCAGCCCCCCAGAATACTATTACACATATTAGTGTTAATCAATAATAGATTATATTTTCTACATGCAAATTGCATTATAACAAACACGAGACGGGTTTACAAATGTTGCCCCTGGCTCAAAAAGCCCGGTTGGCTTTGGCAGAGCCTCATCAATGGTCCAATGGCGTCAGTGATCTTTAGCTTTAGGTTCGTTATGTCCCGTATCTTTGTTTCATGCTCCATATCTTTAACAGAACCCCACAGGAAGATAGAACCAATTTCGCTTAAATAAGCCATGATATACATTGTGCCTTCACTGGAGGAAGAGCCATTTTCATAGGGGTTCAGTAGGCTGAGATATGTGATATTTTATTGAAGAAATATGCGATGAATGATAGGAAGGTATTACCTGATGGAAGCCAAGGTAATCCTGGATGGTGTGAGAGCAGAAGAAGATGATTCCCTCAGCTGTCACTACCAGGACGAAGCCATTCAGAGCCTGCAGGGAGAAAACATGTTGTTTAGTTCATGGTAATTTTGACTATAATCATGATTTACATGTGTGGTAGTCACTGGATGGGATTGTTCATAAACACAAGTATGTATGTAAGCCTATGCCTAAACTGCAATTCCTTGTTTGGCTACCTGAAGTTTGATGATTAGGATATAAAATGGGAAAGTGTTAGCAAGCTAGCAAGCCAAACATATGAGCAGACTTACTACCCAAACTATCATGCTAGCATTGTGTGGACCAAGGCTTTAATACAAGTGAGAAAGAGGAAGAAATGGGGCTGGAAAAAGAATAAGGGAGGACTAGACTTCTCCCCCAGGCAGAAAGAGAGGAAGATGAGGAGGAGGAGAAGCTGGAGCGGACTGGAGAGGAGGAGGAGGGAGGAGAAGGAGGTCAGTACTGGATGACTAACACCTCCATCATCGCTCCTCCTCTCCCTCCTTGAGCCTCGGGGCTCAGTGAGGAGGTGATGACACTGTGTCCCGACACCGCAAAGAGTCACAGCGGCATCCTGCCAGCGCCCGCCTACACCTCTCTGATGAGGAGGATGATGAGGATGACCTCCGTAGGAATACAGTCCTTATCCGAACAGACACTAATACACTCCTCATTTCCACATCGGATGGAAGATTTATGGCGCCGCTGTTGGGTCCAAACTTTACATTTCCTTTTGGAACCGCTTTCAAAATCCATTACATGATGTCAAAAATTCATTAGCATCAGGCTTAAAACAAGACAGCTTCTCTTAGCTGTTGAATAATTGACATTAAGGCAGCAGGGTCTTACTTGATAGCAGAAATGTGTGACTAGAAAGAGGCAAAACCTACATTTCCAACATAAACTGCGAAATGACTAGACACACAGTCATCTTGACTACAGTAAGTTGTATTTTTCCTGTTTGTTTGAGCCGCGATGTTTCTAATTATAAGACTGAATAACTGAATATATTTGAGTTTTGGATGGTTTACGACCTAGGAGGGATATTTATGTCTATTTTCTGATATTTTTATTGAAGCTGAAGGAAGAGTTAATTAACTGTAAGGTTGTTTAGATGTTACATTATGTTTTATCCACTTCATAATGACTCAAAAGCCATAAATTCATGAATTTAAAATCTAATAATGTTAAACCAAATCTTTTATTCATCCAGGATAAAACAAGTTTTTAATCCAAGATTTATTCTTGAAAAGAAAGCCACAAAAAAAACTGCAAGCTGCAGTAGGTGACCACACCCAACAGGCGCACATAACCACACACTCCACACACATGAACACACATACAGTATGCAGAGTGCTTACATGCACTGTGTATAAATATTTACTGTAGGTTCATCTGTTTGTTGTCTCTGTCACATGACAGTCCAATGGGAGCAAACACAGGAAAACTCTCTGCCCCTCTATGGGTTTTTACCACAGAAGAAGAAGCAGCATTTCCCTATAGCACATTTTGGCACAGCTCACACACGGCTCTCCGCTCCATAGCTGGACCATAGGAAGAGATGTGTTTAAGATTTGGTGATATACTATAAAACATCCAAGAATACTTTCAATGCTTTTAGTAGACGCACACATCCTTCATCCAAAGCCCCCTCACTTCAATAATAGATGTGTTCACCGGCTCTGTATAATTCATGGCCCGGTGTCTGTAATGGAACAGAGCAGCTGAAGGCAGGAAGCTGCTGATTCTTGATTCTTCACTGCGACAGTGACCCATTTACTCCTCTGGGATCAATACAAATATCGATAAACTGATTTATGGCAGAAAAAAAAAGTGTTTACTCATATGTGGGTTTGTTATACCGTGGGATTCAGTAGTTACTTTTTAAAGGTCACTTAAGATGACATTTCTTCATGCTGTTTGCTGTGAAACCTTGAAAGACTGTGATTTTACTGTAGTGAATTGTGATTTGTCAGCTAGTGTTGCTTACATTTTGCAACCCACCATACTGAACAAGGCTAAACAGTGATGGATGCAAAGTTACACATAAGAATTGGCAATATATTCTTGGGCTATGACATAAACAATGTCCAATCCAACAGCAATATGTGCGGTTCCTGGAATAAATCTAAATGCTGCACAGGTATTGGTGCATTTGCTTGTATGCGCACTGTTATCTGTAATCTGTTCTAAAACACGTTTTCTTCCCACTTTAATTTCAGTTTTAATTTATTTATTAATATAAATTATTTTCTTTTTTTTTTTCCTTTTACATGGATTTTTAAAAATTGATTTAAAAAAAAGAATTATTTATTTTAAATGTATTTATGTCCAATTGCTTTTCTACCTGGTTATTTCTTTCGTTTACATTTATTCTTCATAATGCAACCAGGATTCACTCGATGTCAAGCTGCTAAATGTGTCTCAGTGTTTACCAGCGTGTCTGCTGGGTCTGCCTGCTGGGCTGTACAGTGGCTTTTCACAGAATAGTAATCTTCTGAGCCAGACTGATAAATAATGAGCTGAAACTCTTTTAAAACAATAACATGTGAGACGAAAGGGAAAAACAACTGACCATTGTTATAAACTCAAACTCATCTCCCTCTCTCTCTACAAAAGCTGCTGTGAGTCATAGAAAACAAGCCGTTTGTGCTCCTGTCCTGCTGTGCAGAGCTGCCTCTCCTCCATCAGAAGGCTTCAACTGACCCAAAACAGCCAATTTCTGTTGTTGTTGTTATTGCAGACTCTCTGCATGATGCACGAAGAAAAAGCCATAGGCCTCAGAGCCAGGGGGTCATCTGTGGTTAGTGGAAAGCAACTTGACTACGTCTAGTCGCTTATTCATCTCGAGATATAAACATATCCTGGACATACTGAGGACGGTTGGGGAGCTAACCACCCAAAAACAAACTGAATCCAGATGCTTATAAAGTGTAAATACATCTGTTTTGTTGAGCCTCATTCATTAACTCCACACCACAATAATTACAACTGCAGCCATGATTAAAAACAGGACAACTAACAGATCAGAAAAGCATGTACGCCGCCGATGGAGTCTAAATGTGACAGCGAGCTGGCCAACCTGCAGCAGCAGTTCCCCCTCAGGTACGCCGCCGTCAGCAGATGTGGTGCTGTCATCGCTGTGATCGCTGCTCTTCTTCAAGCCGTTGGACAGCTGGTTCTTCAGCGCCACTACAGGAAGAGAAACAGAGAAGGGAAAAGAAAAAATAAATCATTTCTGACTGTTACTTAAACTCAAAGATGCAATGAGTGTCTTCATGATGCTTACAATCCTTACATCACTTATATACATAATCCCTAACTAATTAAAAAACTTTATTTCAATATTTTTCATCTATTTCCGAAATACAGTTAGTTATTTTTAAAATCATCATTCCAGCCTAGATAGAAACATGAGGCCTTGTTTAGTTATTAAAAAGGAGCACTTGACATACTCTTCTACTATACATATGAGCATGCTCTCCTTTCACAAAGTAATAGTGAAATGAGGACCACCTAAACTATCAGATAAAGAATTTTTTTATTTTTTATTTTGTCACACTGTTGTTTAACACATTTATACTATTATATCTATAAACTTCTATTCTTGTACAGAAGCAACTGCAGCACATTTTCCTTTCCTGTCTGCTTTTGGGTTTTGGGTGACCTTTAATATACATATATATATGTCATCTTTTTAAAATATTTTATATGGTCAGTGGCCCTAAGGACCACCACCAAATGTTAAGGAAATAGAATACAGTTGAAGTGAATTTGTTAGCATTTGGACATGATTAATAAAATGAATTGCATGTGCAGCTGAATCATGTGTCAGTTTGTGCAGGCCAGGCAAAGCTGGAAGCACAGATTAAGAGAGAGGAGAAAACCTGGGGGAGTAACACCTTCACAGAGAGACAGGAAAATGATTTCAAGCAACACCTGGAGGAAAGGCTGAGTACAAATACTGTCTGTTTCATTTCATTTGTTTGCAAATAAATAAATAAAATTACTGGCTTTTCAGAGTTTGTTGACAGATATTGTAACAAAAAAATTTCCTGTACAGTCAGGCAGACAAAGTCCCACGGGGGCGTCTGTGTGACCTCTGACCCCTAAGACAAAAACATGGAGGCTGGCCCGGTGTCTTTGACCCTGCAGAATAAATCTGTTTGAGTGGGTCAAGTGTGAAGAATACAAAGAGCTTTTCTGAAGCAGAAGCGGAGACATTAATGGGAGAGGAAGTCTCTGAATGCTGCAGACAATACCGAGGCCCAATGTTGGGCCATTTAAACGACTTCTCCTGATCGCGACCCAAATTCCACACAGTGATCAATAAAGCTCCATCGTATCTGTTTATGATCATAAATGGAGTCTTTGTGTCCACCAGCCTCAGGGTTGATTGCATGTGACGGAAACCAAACTCAAACCCTGACATGGATGCAGTCATATAAAAGGACTAAATTTTTGGATTTACTGAAATTAAGAGACATTATTAACCATTATATGCAATTTCAGAGTTAAACAAAAATATCACTTATGTTTATTGGTTTAAAGAAAGTTTTAAATCTTTTTAACAGCTTTAAAAAAAAAGAGAATGTAACAATTGGCTCTTTGAAAGGAATATTATCAGTTTCCACCAGCACATTCCTTCATAGTTACAGTTTAATAACTGTGAAATAAAAGGGTTGTAGTTGTGACTTCATGTTCCCCCCTTATGAAAATAAAATAATCACTAAGCTCCACCCTACCCTGTGTTGGTGACAGTGCTCATTGTAGTGGAAGTCACAAGGCCAAAAGAGTGAGAGCAGGAAAAGCATGTTGACCATCAATAATTAAGATCTCGAAGAGGTGGAGGGGGGGATTTTGCGCCCTGACGTCATGGATGGGAGCCGGCGGCAAGAAAAAACACCCTGAGGCGACCAGGAGGAGGAGGAGGGGACAGCTGTTGGCACAACGGAGGGCGACGAGGACACCAACAGCCAATAAAAACATCACAACAGACTCTCAGTCTCCTGGCTCCCTTTACAGGACCACAGAGGAGGATCCGCACTTCAGCAGGAGGGAGTTTAGGAATGGAGGGGGAAAAGATGCAGGGGATGTGTTGGAGGGGATTGCTGCAGGCTGAGGCCAACATCATGGTTTTCATAAAACTTCAATTTAAGTATCAACATTACAAGTGACATCAGGTATTTATGGAGGCTGTACTCCTGGTTTTGGAGCTGGAGGGCCAAAACTAACCCAAATCTTTCAACCAGGAGACAGGTGATCATATCCCAGAGATAAGGTTACATAAGGAAGTAAATCAGTATGACAAGAGATTTTACAAGTTACAAAATAAAAGCTGAAAACATCCCATGTTTTTTGGAGTGTCTCAGATCATGGCTCGATGACACACTGGAGCTTCCTTATCATAACTCCGCCCCCAACATGATGGAAAAAATCTCACCAATGATGGCTAACGTTGACTTATGTGGAAAACTCAGATGACATATATATAATTAGCTTTTCCTGGATTTTAGTGTG
Organism: Hypoplectrus providencianus; assembly: GCA_028566105.1. Taxonomy (NCBI): domain Eukaryota; kingdom Metazoa; phylum Chordata; class Actinopteri; order Perciformes; family Serranidae; genus Hypoplectrus; species Hypoplectrus providencianus. Next base: position 742,326 of record JAOWBC010000959.1, on the reverse strand, counting down.
TTTTTCTGTAAAAAAAAAAATGCATTACATCTCATCAAGTGTTAGATTTTGTAAGATGTAATACCATTCGCGCTACAAATGTTTGCATGCTTTATAAAAGTGTCTCTTCTCGTGTCTTGTCGGTCAGTCCGCAGGGACGTTGACACAAACAATGACCCGTCTAATCCAGCTACTCATCGTTGTGACCGGAATAAATTTTTCAAAGGTTCAAGCGAGTGCATTGGCAGGTCAGACGGCAGGAGAGCTCTCCCCAAATGACAACATCCGCTACGGAGATGAGCCTCTACAATGTGTTTGTGTGTGTTGGGTTTGAAGCGGTTCGTATGAAATATTCATAAAGGACCTGGAACAATTTATTTAACAATCATCTTCTCTGTGTCTATATATGTACTGGAGTCTTAAGTCCTGTTTGCTACCTGAAGATGTTATGACTTTGCACATATTTTGAAAAAAAAAATCAATGCAACGCTGATTGGACACAACAGCAAATAAAGAGCATGTGAGAAAGGTAGAAAATAATAGAAAATACAATGTTATTGTATTACATAAGTAAGTACTAATCTGCTCTGAGCACTTGACAGATGGCTGCACATAGAGACAGATGTGGTCTAACACACACACACACACACACACACACACACACACACACACACACACACACACACACACACACA
>JAOWBC010000959.1:719820-739328 GCA_028566105.1 Hypoplectrus providencianus | reverse complement strand
ATCAGCTGTGCTCCTGCTCGGTTGGAACAAAAACCTGCAGCCACACCGGCCCTTTGAGGACCGGTTTGACACCCCTGATCTAATAGCAACAACAACAGAAGCCACTTGAGGTGCCATTTCAAGGTGGTTTTCCCAGCAAATGTGAGGCCTTTTCTGAGCTGCGGCATCATTTTTTAAAACCCAGTGAATCAGAGGAAAACCCGGCCGACCTCAGCCGCTTCCTGCCCATCGCTCGGCGGTGAAACCCCAGCGGAGCTTCAGCAAAATGACACCAAAGTGATTCAGAGTTTCCCTCAGCTTTCACCTGGTGACATTCAGCAGTCTTTAAGGTGGTCCATCAAATAGCTATCTGTTCTTTAAAAAACACACAAAAATCTCCAAAATCCAAGTTTTCCTATAACGGCTGCCCATTAACAAAAAAGATTTTACTTTCTGCTTGATTTTGGCTGTATTTTATTAAAATAAATTGCTAATTTTGTTTAATTTATTTATTTTTATTGATTTTAATAAAAAATGTAGACATATGCAACTGTATAGTGTTTAACTTTAATGCAACCTTTTTCATCAGAAATCAATAATATTCCTCAAACCTTAACCCTAACTCACACAGATTTGTCACAAATATGCTTCAGTCCTTTCGTCAAAAGAAAATCTAATAATATAGGAATAATAATACAAATCTAATAAATCATCATAAAAACAAAAAAAAGGTCTGGTTGAAAATTGCACCCTGTGCCTTTAAAACCCTCAAATGAGCTGACTTCTTTTCATAGAGGATGCCACGTGTTGCGGGTGCCACAAGGCGGAAGTGGTAGCACTTGGCTGCCACTGTGGTGAAACACACTCACACACACTCTCAAATATACACCCAATGGCAGTGATGGTTCATTATTTCCATTGAAGCTGGGTGGTTAGACTGACAGATGTAGGTGAAAGTGGGTTATATTGTGAAGGATGTGAAGCCACCTGAGTGGAAAACGTGATGATATCATCCAGATGACAGATGTTTTGTTGGGTATTGATGTACAGTCAAGTCAGAAACACAGCAAAATTTCATCCCTGTCACTTAATGTTCTCCTCTGGGGGAAAACATTACAAGTATTTTGATGTATTTTGCAGAATGTTTTGCTGATGGAAATACTAAAAAAAGGCAAAAAAAAACCCTCTATCATTCCTTTATAAACAGCTTTGACCTGAAAACTGAGCCTGTATGACTGTGCAAACGAAGGTGGGGTGTCTGTAGTGAATTTATTGCAGCTTAAAAGCAACTAGCCCCGAAGCACCACCAGTCTAAAACAGAACAGATCCCAGAGACACTAAAGTGTGCAGTGAAAACCCTCAGCTGACTGATTAGAGATCAGTGTTTTGTTTCTGCTGCTCAAATCCAGACTCCACACCTGTGAATAACATGGAAATCTGATAGACAAAGTCAATATTTGTCTATAATAAGATATTAGTTATCATCCACCTCCCATCACAGCTGTAGAAAAACTGAAACAAGACACCTCATCATGTTTTCCAAAAACACTGTTATACATCAGCGTATCCAGAGCATTGGAAAATAGAGTCACTGGGACTTGAACAGCTGCTCTTCACACACAAACATCTTTAACCACTTCCCTGAATTGATTTTGATAATTGATACTTGGGCTCTTATCGGTTAATTAGCTCCTAAAATTAAATATAAAATATTATACTGATTGAAAGAAATTAACACTATAAACCCTATTAACTATGAATAGAACATGTTCAGAGGGACTGCTACTCTACATTTCTGCTTCATTCAAAAAAAATATCCTGTAAATAAGAAATCAGAGAGCTGCTTGTTGCTTCAGTGTAACAGACATGAATGCTGTCAAACTGGCTGGGTTGGTTTGTTCCAGCACGTCTGCAGGAATGTTACTTAAAGTCAAAGCACTTACTACAACTACAAAGTCTTACCTGTGGCAGGAAGAGTGGAGTAATGACAAGGGGGCATCAGACATGAAAGAGAAGACAAATAGAGAACGTTAGTGGAAAGTGATCAGCTCTGACATCCTCCAAATCCAAGTCTAAATCATCCATACAACACCTGATTGATAGTTATTTAATATATGTTGCAAAGTCACTGCAGGACATTCAAGCAGCAGAACCAAAGAAGTTGTACAAAAACTAAAAAGTAAAGTAAACTAAAGTAAATGGTAATCTTGAATAAGTATATATAAATAGAGATATTTACTATGATTTATCTGTATTTTCAAAGAAATTAACTGTGAAGTAACCTTTTTGAAGTACATGAAAACTGCACTGAAGAACATTTGAGTAATGAGTTACTTTCCATCCTTGCAGACACCTGGCAGAAAAAGTCACTTTTCATTCCTTTGTGTTTCTGAAAAACAACCCGAATCTTCATCTTGTGTCATGAACTGAAAGTCTGTGGAAATGTGAACTCTCTGAACCATCTGCAGAGAAGAGACACCTCCTGTGCCAAATGACATCAAAGTGAAGCCTTAATACCCCAAAGCTTTTAGCTATCTCCCCTCCAAACAGCATCGCTCACATGTTTTCTTTAATTATTATTGAGCAACAGACATCGGGCATCCATTTTCTTTTCCTAAATAGATTTATAGTGTTTAGGAATGAAACTCTTCCAATGTAAACTCTGAGTCGGCCTCACCACAGAACCTAAACAGTCCAAAGTGGGACCGGAGGCGGGCTGCTCGTCCCCAGACGGAGTGACAGAGCCTCTGGATGGCATCAGAGCAGGATCAGGCTTAGGGAATCACAAGCCGAGCGTGACTTTAGGCCTGCACTGTCAGTAAACACTGGTGGTTGAAAAGAAAAGAGGCCTACATTCGGGCCAGCTCGGGAATGCTGCTTCTTTTCCATCAGCGAGTAGCAGTCTTTGGAGACTGGCGAGGATTTTACCCGAAAGCAGAGTCACTGTCTCTACATCACGATGACAAGCTGAACAAATCACAGTTTAAAATCGTGATATTTATTTATTCTTGGTTTCATTCAACATTTTGCCAAAAATAAAGTGTTGCATGAATCACTTGGCTGACAAAAATTCAACCTCCAATTTGCTTACGCAGACCACAGGGGAGAGGACAGGAGAGGATGTACATACCAATGGATAATGTACACATAGCTATATATGTGTGTAATTTGGAGCCACTAGTTTTATTTTAACACTTTATTGTTGCTTCGTAGAATGTTGTTTGGCTCTTTCTGCAACAGATTTCTGCTGAAACTTAAATGAAACTATTTAAATTTAAATGATCCTGCTGGATCTGTGTTGGAAACATATCAAAATGCCTGAATATAAACACTAAACAGCTGTTCAGATTTGGTATTTGGGTGTTATCTCTCGGCTCATGTGCCAAAAATCTAACATGGGACACTGGATCTGGTCGTCGGGGTGCGGGAATCTCGCGCCTTCACTCCCAGCGCCGCAGCAGGGAGGAGGGCGACAGGTTTTATTTGGTTCCTAAATACACACCACACAGGGCTAAAAATATTTGGGCTGATTGCTTCACGAGCTCCGTCAGCTGCTGCTACATGAAGCCCGACAGGAAACACATGATCAGCGGCCTTTAAACAGTTAAACATTTGGCCCTGCAGCCGATTATAGAAGTTTGTCTCCTCTGCTGCAAAAAATCTACCACTATCAGTTTAGTAGTTGATTCATTGTAGTTTTTCTTCCAATTTAAGTCTGCTGATGTGCAGAATAGAGCTGCAGTGCAAAACATTTTATGATGGCATGAGGGCAATTATTAATTAAAAACTATGAAGGGGATGGGGTAATATTCCAAGCTAATATATATATTATTGACAAAAAAATACATAAATCACTCAAAAAAAAAAAAACAAGGTTAATTATCTAAAATTTAGGGGGAAAAAAGTTACAAACAGAGAAAAAAATATGAATATTGGCTGGGATTTTGAAAGGCAGAAATCAAACTAGATGAAAGTGGTACATTAATGACAATGGAGAGAAAAATACTTCAATATTATGCTCTGAGTGAGTTTTATTCTTGGAATATTACTCCATAATCCAAAGTATTTATTTCCTTTTTTAGCTTAAAAGGCATTTGTGTGGGATATGGAAAAGAATGACTTTTAGAGCTATTTTTAGTTTAAAAAATAATTATTATTTAAGAGCAAATTATGCTTTATGTAGAGTTGGTCTGAACCAAAGAAATCTAGTGGCCAAATTATGTTCTTACTATTTTACAACCTCCACACAATAACAGACAACCCTGAATGAAGTCCACATGCTCTGCAGATATTTTTAACATGAGCCCTGTTTCCTGGAGGCCATGAAAGGGTTAAAGCAGCCCTCTGCAGTGTGTAGAGTGATTACACAACTGGAGCCATTGTTTTGGTGTTTGGGCCCGGCGGCGAGGAAGGCCAGTTTGCCGACATGTCTGAACCAGCTGGAAGGAGGCGCCGGCTCCTCTTTCATCTGCAGAAGCTCAAGTATGTAAACAAGAGGAGCAGCGCTGCGGAGAATCACCGGAGGAGCAGCAGCGTTTTCAAACCGGGACGCAGGGAAAGAGACATGAGGTCATTTTCTCTGCTGGCCCGTCCAGATGGACTGAGGACTTGTTAAAAGCAGAGCACATGGAGGGACTGTAGCAGAGAGCTTCTACTGTATGAGCAGCTCTGCCCGCAGCCTGGAGACTGAATCACAGCTGTGATGCAACTGCATGACCTCCAGTGTTTCATTGCCTTCATACAGTCGTTCTATTACTAATTAACAGTGAGAAGCAACAAGATTGCAGTTTTAGGTAATTAATGGGAATTACTAAGATTGTGACTTTGTATTATTGACTATTTGGCTCCACTCAAATCCCAAAAGATTATGTTTACTGTTATAGAAGATGAAGAAATAAAGAAAATATTCATATAAATTATCAACTTGTCATCCCACTGGAGGTGATTAATTTTCTGTGTGTTGACAAATCGATGAACCAAGTAATCGTTTAGCATTTAGCCATAAATAAAGGGTTAAAAAAAAAAAAAGGTTTAATTTAACAAATTATACCTCAAATTTCCATGCAAGATCGTTTTTTGAATTTTATATTAAGGTCTTTCAAAAAAATACACCATAAATTATTTGCTTTTGCAGGACAAAAACAACTTGTGTCTTTCAACTGTTTCTATTTGCTTATAAAAAGGATAATTTTGGGTCTAAGATGCATTTTCCTTCCTTTTTTTGTATGCGTTACTATAATAATGATCATTAATAACCTCAGGCCCAGTTTAGATTAATACCAGGTTATTTTCAGTCAATTCATGTCATTGTTTTGGGTATTTATTAACTTTAAGACACCAGATTTGCAAGTTTACATTCCTCACTTGACTAACAAAAGTCAAATAAATAAATTACGACTGTTTGTAATTTCAGAAATGGATTATTCCTGTGATCATCCTCAAATGATTATAAGAGTCACAGTGATTCGTGCTGCAACACGCCAACACCTACAGCCGGGATTATCTTTTATAAACCACCACACACACACACACCTCCACAGCTGCAGCATTAATACCTGCAGTGTGTGTGGTTTTAATTTCCTGACTAAGTATTTGGAATGAAACACTCATCGACTTGGCTCAAGTCTTCTGCAGTAATCAAACACTTGAAAGCAATAAGCGGCACTTCTGATGGTTTATCCATCACGAAAATATTTTTTGGTTGAAGCTTCTGAAATGTGATTATGTGGCACTTTTCTTCATACATCCATTTGTTCACTCACGTTCTCCATGTGTATCTACGTCACACAGATCATTACCCGTACACGCTGACAGGTTATGAGAAAGTGAATTAATTTCTGCCAACTGGGTGGTATTTGCCCAAAATGTGTGGCACTGGAGGTTCGATGAAGTCTGGCAGGTCAGAAACATTGCTTTCTTGGCCTCTATTATAGAATATATAATCTGTAGTGTTTTAATAGTTTTGACTGGAACAAAACCTCAATCATGTTTTTATTTGTAACCAACATTTAAAATTTTTCATTGATTATGACTGTGGTAAAAAAAAATATATACATATTTAAAATTTTTGCCTAAATAAAAATATGTTCTTTGAGGTGGTTTTTTGTGTTCATTCAGTACCCAAAAAATAATGAGGTTGAGGTTGGGCTGAAAACAATGACACCAACAAGGCATTTTTAACTGGTATACACAGGCAGAATTAAAAAGATTTTTTTTAAATAGCGTAAAAAAACTCCAAAGGGTTAATCCTTTTGGCCTTTTAACTAGACCAAATTTAAAAGGTGGCACACATACCAGCTTAAATATGGAATCAAGAAATATGAATATGAATAGAAAATACACCATAGAAAGAATAATAGTTCCCTGCAGCCCCACAGACACACAGAGCTCTTGTAACACTCAGTCTTATTCAGTCATTCTGCCAGTTTTCCAAAGAGCGCAGCCACAGACAAACTAATATAAACCAATGACACTGCAGCTGAAAAATGTCAACTGACATGAGGACAAACCGGAGCGTTGAATGTCGCCGTTTAACTTAATGAGAAACTGTGAAAACATTCAGTCATGGATGTGAAAAGTAAAACGGCACAAGTGGAAACAGATTAGGGTTCAAAGTAAAACAGCTGAGTGGAGATGTGAGCGCTGCGTTGTGTTGTGAAACTCATGCATGATCTGTGACCACTTCACGAGACGCCTTTCTTTGTGTTTTTTAGGATAAAAGACGCAGACTCTTCTCGCTATCTTCCTTCACACCTTTCTGCTTTGGGGGACAGTTATTTTTCTTTTCTCTCTCGCTTCTCTGGCGTCAGATCACAGACGGGAAAAGACACACTGACGACAAAAAAAAAAAAGATGGTGACGCAGGCTTGGCCCAGCGGGTTTTTTCTTCTTTTTTTACTTTAAACCATCTTGCTTTCCCCTTGTGGCATGTAGCCCTATCAATTACACAACTTTGATTTCAGAGATTAAAAATATTCCCAGAAACGACCGCAGAGACAGCTGGGAAACATGGGAGGTGGGAGGGGGATCTGCTCCGACAGGCTTTTTCTGTTTTATGCTTTGTCTTCACAAGTGTCTCTAAAGAAAAGAGAAAGAGGAGATCGAGAATGGAGGTAGATGTAAACTGCAGATAACATTAGTGCAGCTCATCGCCACTAAAACCTGCATGAAAATTTGCTGCTATTAACACGATCAACACTCAAAGGCATGTTTGGTCTACTTTCACTTGTTAATCACTTCAATTTCATTTGGATTTCCTTACAATTCAGTCAAGTATTTAAGCAAAAAACTGTAGAAATTATAAATTAATTAATTAAATTAAATAAACTATAGTTTTTTCTGCGTTGTTCTGAATAAAGTGAAAATATTATGTGTCATTACACAGCCATTCAATTAGTTTTCCCACAAAACAACTGTGTTTTCAAATGACTCACAAATGTCAAACAGTGATAAAAAGAAATTCTCAGAGGAGAGGATACAAGCGAGAAGTATGTACGTTTTGTTCTGTTTATCTGTGTTTCCAAAAATGACTCATAAATGTCTTGAAAAAATTTGAAAAGTAGAGCTCAGATGACAGGAGATGATAAGTGAGAAATATTTAATTATGTTTATTCTCAAGGTCTATAATCAAACCTAAATTGTTCCAGCAGAAATTATATTTTGTCAAGTCAAGTTCCTGCAAGATGAAAGATTAGACAAGAGAACGAGATTACGGTGAAAAAAAGTCACATTTGACCACTTTCTGTTTATCTGTTTTTTCTTAAATCTATCATCACAGATAAGCTGTTTGTGGAGAATGAACTCAGCAGATCAAGTTCCTGCTGCACCACACCGTCTTTTTGCACTCTGGCAGCGGCTCCTCTCCTTAATGACCCACACATAGTTGCCTCGCTGCCTATGTAAACTTTCATTCATAAGGAGAAAGGCGGGGCCGAGAGGCTGCCAGTAATTTTCCACCATAAAGACCCAACCGAACTCACTTCCCTGTCATTATAACGACAGCGCCGCTGCAGCTCCAGACGTGCAGCGTGTGCAGGGGAGTCCCACAACCTCAACAGCAGCACCAGCACACTCCCCACGTCAGTATCACCTTTTTATTACTCCTGCACCCAAGATCCTGCAGGGCAGAGGGTGCAACAGGTGGACAGAGCAGCTCAGTTTGAGCTTGTGGTGTTAAACACTGACTGCAGATCAGCAGCCGCAGCTTTCTGCACATGCTGTGGTCGGATTTATAGCTGTGAGGAGACTTGAGATCGTCGGAGCGCAGAAATGGGAAAACAGGTGGCGGCCGCCAACAGCTGCCCGTTTCCTCCTTTCAAGATATTTAAGAAATTTAAACAAACTCTTTGGCCTTTAAATCATGTGGTGCTTATTTAATACAACTGGATACCAAACATAACAGGATCATCTTTATATATCCCAGCCAGTAAAGCAGCCACCAACAATTGAATTATTTTTCCAAGTTATCTCTTATTGTAGTTGTTTGGGTTTGTTTATATTCAATGACTTCAATAAAATGATGATGATCTTGGTATTTGGTTGGCCCAGGCGTCTCCTCAAGTCCTGTTCAGATCTGTGTGAGTGTGCATCCTAGGTGATCCAATCCCAAGTGGACAGCTGCAAATCCAAATGCACTGCTGCTTGCTGCTGCTGTATTTCTCACCTCATAGAAACCACTAAAATGGATCATGTGTTTTGCATGTGTTTATTATTGGACTGTGGCTAATATGTCACAGGTTATGTATATTTTATGGCAGTCTTCTTGCAAAATTAGCCACAAATAGACTGCTTTCAGCTTCTCAGTTGATGATTTATGAAAAGAATATTGGTAGATATCTATAGATTGCTTGCAAAACAAAGCATCTGGTTTTCCAACAAGATCTAAAACCCAGACAGCAGAATAGTTTGACCCAAGTATGGTTTCCTCCACCCTTTCCAAAGCCTGAAATTCTCTTGAGAATGCTTTTAACCATTAATTGAAAATTAAAAGTTATTAATGTGTTTAATTTACTGACTTCCCTGATACAAACATACATCTTGATGACAGTACAAACACATTGGTCATAAATGAGCTGCAGGCATGTTTCCCCATACATATAAATCAACCTAAAAAAAAGTCTGGAAATGTGTCTGCTCATACAGACTGATGTGTTCTGCACTGTGTGAGATGTGCTCGATATAAAGTTGATTAATTATATCTAAGATTAGAGCCATAAACGGTGACATCTTTGTGATGTTGGACGTTTAATAAACTGATTCTGGGTCAGATGCAAAAGCTATAAAAATGACAAGCGGCAATCGTTTAAACGTACTCAAGATGGAGTACTTAAAGAAAAGAAATACATCAATATTTTACAGAGATTATATCCGAGACGCAGATTTCTGGTTGATCAAAGTCATCTTGATTAAAAACATCCTCAGAGGTCGTCTGACATCATTCGTACTGGCTGAAAAGTTTTCCCCAGAGGAACAAAAAAACCATGAATAACATTTCAAAAAGCAAGAGAAACTAATCAAGACTGATAACGAGCTCCACAATTGTCATTACATGAATTTCGGTCATAGTTGGAAGACGTCTCGGACCAATCAAAGTGCTGGCTGCAGCTCCTGGTTATATAAAAGCCACATCCATCAACAGCTCGCCGATTATCTAATGAAAGGAGATGCTAACTTTGACCGACACATTTGGGTCGATAAAGGGGAAGTGAAGTCAGGAAGCAGCTTGTTCCTCTGAGGAAAATGAGATCATGACAGCTCAGTAACTGTATCCTGACTCTGGAAATGTCTGCTATATAAACACTCCATTAAGAAGAGGTAGAAGCTGTTTAGCTTTAAACTAGAGGACATGACATTAATACTGTTTGTGTTTTAAAGCTCAGAAATATTGATCTTCTGCTCGACGATCTGTTCTGGAGCTCCTGATCTTTACCAGCATTGGCATTCATGAAAATATAGATGTTGAGGCATCTTTTATTGGAGCACCTCACAGACGACTCTTGGCTTCAAAGTTTAATCTAATTCACCTGCAATGATTATTAGTCAATCAAGAGAAACGATCTGCAACAGATTTTAATTCACCTAAAGATCATTTTAGTTTCACGCCAAAAAAAAACATATTTGAGATTTATCTTTTAGATGTTTTTATTGTGCCAGTTTCTTTCAAATAGAAGGACAGGAAACAGTCATGCAGTGTAACTGAGTACATGTACTCAAGTACTGTACTTTAGTAAAATTTGGAGGTACTTGTACTGTATTTGATTTTTTTTTTATTTTATGTAACTTGATACTTCATTTTGACGCAGATATTATCAGTGTTACTGCATATTTACTTTTTCATTTACTTCTAATTCAGCCATATGACATATTAAGTATTTAAAGTGAGTTACCTTGACAACAATTCAAATGCAGCTGGGATAAAGGCATCATTACAAATATTTGGGATATATTAAATAACCTGACTAACATACCCTCTACCTTTGATACTTTAAATATATTTTAATGCGTATACTTTTATAGAAAATTTATTAGTTTATTACAAAACATTTACTTTGTCAGCTGCTGTTATAAAACAAGAACATCAGCTTGTAACTCATAAATATTTGTTCAGCAGTTCAGCTCTGATTAATAATCTCAAAGCAAACCTGTGATGTGACTGATTCTGGATGCATCTTGTTCTGAAATTACTCAACAATTTAGTCATTGATGACAAGACATGTCCACAGTTTCCTCACGATCTTAACACTTGCCATCCGCTGTCTGATGCATCTGCTCGAATTCTGAGAATGTTCATGAATCATAACAATGCAATCATTTCTGCTAAATCAGTTAGGGTTCGTCTTTATTTCCTCTTGCTGTAGAGAGCTATTGTCTCGATCTCAAAGTAGTTTACTCAAATGAGTCGAATAGGATTTTAGAGAATGTGTATGGCATTGCTTTGTTGATAAGATGCATAAAACATCAGATTTGGAGCACATAAAAACCCCTCAGTTTATAAAGAGGGTTTTTTTCCCTTCTCTTCAGAGGAAGATAATTGTTTTCCTTGTTCTAACTATAACTGCAACAGAAATTACAGCGAAATGTAAATAAATCAAGCTCCATGCATCAGGGATGGCTCTCCCTTCATTGAATCATCACAACCGGAGGCTCGTTTCATTAATGAGCTGCTGAAGCTGTGCTGAAGATTGAAATCAGCTGCTGTCATGTTAGATTGGCGAGAAATCCTGCAGGCTTTTTGAGCTTTTCACAGTGCGAGCTGACCTGAAATGTTTTGGTGTTTGGCTCTGGAACTTGTGGGACTGATCATTAATCTGTATTTTGATCAATCTATACGTTCTGTGTCCCGGTGTGCAGATGATTGCCACGTAAAAACCAGACATGTGAAGCACATCATGTCCTGTGTGTTTTTTTAGAGATAACAATGCCTGTCTTTTTGGCTAATCCTCGCCCCGTTCAGCCCCGTTTGGCCTCGACTGTGGCTAGATCAGAGGTTAGCAGACACCTTTCTCTGCACCACGGCTTCGCCCCGGGCGCTTCCTCCCGCCCTGACTTCCTCTGACAAACATTACTTCCTGTAAGACACACAGGAGAGATTAGTCAACGTGTTTTACAGGTTTCCCCCGATTAACTGAGAAGCACGTGGAGCTCAGCGTCGAGCAAAGCTGCTTGCCTGGACAAAAGCACACACTGAGCTGAACACGCTGCTTTTCATTAAACTCTGGCCTAAAAATGTTATCTTCACTCCTCCTGCTGTTTTATTTCTTGACTGTTTCTCAGTTTTTCTTTGTAATTCTGCCATTTAATTCATTTCATGTCAACCATTCTTGATGCTTTCACCGCAATGTCTTCTGTGAAGCACTTTTAACTACAATGTGTGCAAAATGTGCTGTGGAAATATGGTTTTACTGTCTTACAGAGAGGACAGAGAGCTTGTTGGGTTTCCATATGTGGAGGCTTTTGGTAAAGAGGACTGTGTGGTTTGGGGTTGCTACTTTCAATGAAAACTGTCTCAGTTACACGTGTAAACACACACACACAAAAGAAGCCGTCAAACCGATCAAACCTTCATTCATGCTGCCACTTCTGCTAAAAATGTGCTCATCAGTTAAGGTTAAAGCTTTCTGAAACTGAGAAGTTAAAGTAAAAATGTATTCAAAGATCCCCTTCTGTGGTATTGAGACACACATTGAAAATAGCTTGGACCAGAACCGTGTGTCCGGTTTGGTTTTTAGCAAAAAAGAAAAAAAAAGCTGAATTTCCAGTCCTTAAATAGGCACCTGATGCTTTATGTTATTACAACTATAAGAATTTATGAATGTTCAAAGTTTACCACAACTTATAACTTTTGAAAAGCTTCATTCAGCATAACCGTGCAGCATGTTTTCATTCACTAATGAGCTCCTCCTGTCTGATTGAAGGTGTGTTGAACAGCGACTGACAGCTGCGTGCCTGTGTTCAAACATGTAAACAAAAGGCACAACACGCCTCTCATCACTCGCTGTCGGGCTGTTTTTTGTGAATGTCTGCGAGGACAGCCAAGCGAGGCGGTGATGCAAATCCAAAATTTGCATAGTGGAGATAAAAATCTAGATGAGGATCAGTGGAGCTCACCTGAGTAAAACACACAAACAAAAACACAACCAGATTTCACTTGGACTACATGATCTCTCCTGCGGCTCCAAAAAAGCAGACCTGTCAGGTGCTGGATGCAAAATAAAGGAGCTGAGGATTCTGGGTAAAACAAGTGAGTGAGTGTTTAGTCACACAGATGAAAGAGATGCGGTCGTTTGATTGTTTGCCAGTTTTATGATTGTTGTCGGCATGAGAGTAAGAGAGCGGGGCAGACGAACAACATCATGGCACGAAAACAAAGTGTGCCTACCAGTAACTGATGATGTCACTGATAGGAGAGGAGGATACTGGGATGAAAAGAGTCGGGCATGTGCCATTGATTAGTGATGCCTGGCCCGCTGCCACCCAGAGAGCTGGGCTGTGTAGGATGCAAAGATGTTTGCAAAAACTCTCTGCTGAGATGAAATACACAGCAGGAGCTATACATTCAGATTTATTCCTTTGGTCAGTTATGATCCTAAAACAGCTGTATGAAACAGTCTCACATCAGCTGGTTATTGTTTCAAAAGCTGCTGCAAAGAGAGAAACTGGTTTGATTTTTCTGACTACATGACCCATAATTCCTGGGAGCTATGGGCAGGATTTGGCAGTAAGGTATGGTTTCTTTAATTAAATGACAAAAATCATACCATTTGCCATAGCCACAACTTTATAAAAAAAAACAGAAGGAATCATCAGATTTTCACATTTCCGGCGGCCCTTGAGTGAATTATGTGTGTCTAATGCTTGTGTCAGGAAAAAGAAGAAAATCACTGTAAAGCCAAACCATGCTGCAGATGATTATTCAAAATCTTTGATACAAATAACAAGTTTAAGACTGAAAATCAGACAATGGTGCCTGTGTTCTGTGCATGATATATCGTCAACTTTTGGTGATATATTTTTTTTAAATCCACCGTCAGGTTTTGGACTTCAGCAGGGTAATAAAATGCTAAAAAGAGGGAAAAAAAACAAACAAAAAAAATAATAATATTGGACTGGATAAAAGTGGATCCAGGGGACAGAGACAGGCAGGTACAGTTTAACAGGTTAAAGTAAAAACGTCTCACTAAGTGCCAGCATGTTGCTGCAGTAAGTCACCCTCTCTCTCTCTCACACACAGACACACACACACACACACACACACACACTCCGGTCTTCCCCAGATGCCTGGGCAGGTTTCTACACGACCGCCTGTCTGCTGTGTTTTGACTGCGATCCTCCATGCAGAGGGTCTGCAGGTCCGATGTTATCACACTGGACACACTGGAGACATCCCAGGACTCCCTCCAGGACCTATCCAGGACCAATTCCAGGACTCACTCCCAAACAAAGACATTCCTCTGCATTACCGCAACCCCAAGACATGAAATCATTGATAGCGACAACTTGATAGGCTCATCTGTCACATTGTTGCTTCATCTTCCCTCCCTTTTTCTGTGTTCTGTTCTCGTCAGTATTTTCTTTACTGCTCTGTTCTTGTCTGCTTAGCTCTGCGTTGACAGAACAGGTTTGATGCAATGTTTTAAAGATCTCACTATTGGACTTTGTCTCTCCTGCCAATAGAAATGTTGATTCACACACTCCGCTGACACAAACCAGTTTGCTCTCTTTCTTTCACCCTCTTCTTCCTCTTTGAAAAAGGATACGCTGGATACATTTATACTAATCAATGTGAAACAAAAAGAACAAAATGTGGCCGCAGTATAGAGCCTCTCACTCTACTGGAGGGACGTTCATGGTTCCATTAAACTTTTTAAGGGAGCCAGAAATTCCAGAAAATCATCCAACAATTATTTTCAGATGACCATTAAGTAGAAATATGTCTGCAAATGATAAAAACTGTCACCAGGAGTTATAAAACTTTGACATTTGTTTTGTCGAAGCAACAGCCTAAAAAGTAACATATATCTATTTCTATGTCATAAACGAACAAATTAAATGGAGAAAAGCAGCTCAGTGGCATGAGATCTAAATGATTAATCAATTATTAAAGTATTTGGTTAAAAGTGGTGATTGGCTCGTTAATTATTTACTTTAGGCAGTCAAATGTAATGGTCTTAGTTACTTATTCTGATGTAAATGAAACTGTTTTCATTGAAGTAAAGAGAAGAAGAGGCAGTAAAAAGAAACAGGGCGACTGTTTATTTAAAAAGATAATATGCGGGCCAAACCCATAATACTGGAGGAAGATGGCAGTTGTTCAAAATCCAATTTATTCATGACTTTCCCAAATGTTTACCAGCAAAGAGATCGTCTGTCTGACCTCTGACCTCATGCATTGCATCTCTGAAAGTCCCTAATATTCCAGGAGCTCCATAACCTGCATGAATCCTGTGGAGCCCTGATTTAGCCCCGCAGCAGCTCTTCGGTTGGCCTCGTTTTGCCTCGAGACACAGGCAGGTTTCACAGCGCGCAGTTAAACCAGGCATCTGTTTCCTGACGGCGGTTAGCCGAATCGGGAGTCCTGCCAAACTGTGAATCTGCAGCAGGACTTAGCCGAACCGCTCATATGTTGTTCTTTTCTTTTCTTTGTTTTACATGTACGTTGTCGCTTTGTGCAAAAAGCTCAGCGACTGCCGCAACAGGGAACGGCAACACCGGGTTGTGTCTGTCGACGCCTCGTATCAGAGCTGTCACTCAAACAGCAGGAGAAGAAACAGAAAGCAGAAGTGGGGGCAAAGCAGACACAGAGTGGACACTCCCAGGACTCGGCCTAATAAACTGTTTTACTTGGTCTTTTGCAGATAATTACAACACTTGCACTCCCAATTTGTCATCACTTCACACCTACACTGCATAGGTTACGTCAAATTATCTGATCTGAGAAGTATTTTTAGGAAAATCTGAGACTTAAAGGCTAAAAACATATTGTAAATATAAAACACTCTTGTACTGATTTAATTGCACATGTGCTCAGATAACTGATTTCTTGTGTTTTTATCGTTTTGTTTTGCTGCCTTTCCATTATAAAACATTATAGAGTGATTCTTTAAATATAAATTGTCAATACTACATCATTTATCATGTACAGAAATTGAACAAATACACAATAATCTGCTTTTCATCCAAAACAATGAATTTTTATTATTATTTCTTTAATAATTTCTTTGTTATTACTTTAACAAAAAACCTTAAAATGCTAGATTATTAAATGATTAAGGACTGTTAGTTTTAGCCCCAGTTTAACCATCATTAAAAATGACATCAATTTGATTTTAAAGGGAAAAAAAATAATAAAACCACCTAAGTTGCCAAGAATCTTCAGCCAAAACATTTTCCATGTACATGCTTGTTTGTTTTCGATGGCATTCGGACAAGTATCTGGACTTTGAGCGCAGATTGTTTTGGCTGTAAACGCCGTTAGCCCCCTAACAGGATGGCAACCTCTTGACCCGCCTCCGTCCTGGACCATGAGACAGGTCAGAGGTGGAGCTGGGGGTCAGGAGGGGTCACAGGGTTCAGAGAGAGGAAGCCTCCGCAGCTTTAATCAGCTGGGAATAGTGTCTGAGGCCTGAAACTGTCCGACTGGAAACACATCTGGAAAACGCATGGAGGATGAGGGGGGGGCCGTGCAAGAAAATACTGAATGTGTAACAAAGAAAAAAGTGTGTATACATGCATGTATGTGAGTGTGTGTGTGCTTCCTGAGGCCCAGCGGAGGAGGGAAGTTCAGCCGAGCTATTATAAGACCACAAATTACGGCTCTCCACAGCCAGAACTCTCCTCTGCAGGGGCCTCATCAGCAGCACGATGAGGGAAACCATCCACACACACACACACACACACACACACACACACAGGTCCCTCATCAGAAACAAATATGGGCTCCTTTGTCTCAGAGGTTGCCTTCACTTGAAGCATTTCTTTTCTTTTATTTGCAAGTGCAGGCAGTGCAGCGGCTGTTTTCTCATTTCTTGTGAAATACATCATCCTTGACTTTCACACCTGTCATGACTGCCGCCTCTAAGTGTGCACCGTCAGCCAAGTCAACACGTCCTCCCACGCAAATGATGCAGCACAAACAATGAGAGATCTCACAAAAAGAAAGCAGCGTTGTCTTTGTTTAAATGACATATCAACACCAACCAACCACATTCCTGCATTTTTCCTCCAAATAGATAAATGAAAAATGTTTTTATGACTTCAGATGTACTTGGCTTAGATTTGGCGTTGTTTTACAATGATTTTTGGACTTATTTTGTGTGTTTTTATGGTGATTTTGTGTGTCTTTGGCCTTCTCTTGTGTCTCGTTTTATTGCGTTTCTGTTTTTTTGAGTTTCTGTCATTTTGTGTCTCTTTGTGGTATTTTGAATGATGTGTCAATTAAAAACATAAATACTCATTGCAAAAGAGGATTTGGCTGTTCGGTATTACATCCATGCATTTGTGCTTTGGTACGAAAAATTATGGAACAACTGTGTATAAAAAAATATTCACAGCATGCATGCAGTCATTTCAGTCAAATGGGGGGAGGGGGGAAACAGAGGAAGAGGAGACCAGGACAGAGACAGACACTGAGGATGAGACAGAATAGTGTCTGAAGATGAGGGAGGTCTGGCTCAGAAATTGTTCAAAGTGTTAAACAATGGCGGTGTTGTGAGTGACGGCCATGGGATCGAACCCCCGGGCGTTTCCCATCGGCCCTTCGGCCCCCGTCCTGCGGCTCGGGAGGGACAGGGACGCGAGGACGGACACAGAGCGTTCCTTTCTCAGCCA
This sequence comes from Hypoplectrus providencianus, assembly GCA_028566105.1. Taxonomy (NCBI): domain Eukaryota; kingdom Metazoa; phylum Chordata; class Actinopteri; order Perciformes; family Serranidae; genus Hypoplectrus; species Hypoplectrus providencianus. The sequence continues at coordinate 722,024 of JAOWBC010000959.1, read as the reverse complement.
CATCCTGCTGCAGAGACACGCCGGCCTGGCCTTCCCATGAGCCTTTACACTCCTGGGTCATCTTTGTTCAGTCAGAGGCATTCTGGGAAATTCACCATCAGACAGAGTCTGACTGGTTTGTTTTGTAACGCCGCAGTCACAATGAGGGATTGAACAAGGCCGCAGACGCTCAGTCTGTTTATCAAACTATGACTGTCCTTATGTCTGACAAAAGGACTCCTCCAGTCCGAGCGCTGAATGTCTGCTCAGATTATTTTACTTGATGTCAAAAACGATTAGTAGATTAGATTATTAGATTTACAATCCAACTACTCAACTGTTCCTGCAATGCTTTGTCAGTGTTGCTTAAGTTTGTGCTGATACAATTTAAATAACTCCCAAATCTGCCATTTATTAAAAAAAAAACACTCTCAGAACTGTGCGAAAAACACAAATCACTTGTTAACATCTCAGTGCAGATTTGGCCATTTCGAGGTCCTATTGTTCTCCTTTGCACGCCTTCATCACGTCAGATGGAGAGGTTGGCCTGTGTTAAAATGACAGTGGAGGATGCATGTCTCTGTTGGCAAACACCAGACTTTCTCAGCCCTGGAGGTCTTGTGGTTTGTCCGAATTCCTCATGAAGAATAATCTAATTGAGAAACTCCTGCTGGCATCAGCGTCTGGCCTGCACCGAGGCCACACACAGCAGCGCTAACAAAGGAGATCTTCATGTCTGTGATTTGGGGAATGACAAATAAGGTGACGGCGCTGTGCTTTTTGTTACCCGCTACTGTCCAATACTTACAGATTTTTAGACCACTGTTTGAACTGAAAACTGTGAATCAACATCTAAATTTGGCCTTTGTCCACATGTTGTACTTCTGCATGGAAAATGTGCCCTTCTTTCCCAGATGCCAACGTTGGAAAAGTCTAGTCTCGTTTAAGGGGCTAAGAATATCAAAGCCACTTCCTGTCCTGGTGCAATGTGATTTTACACAATATGGCCACTGGTTTAATTGAATATATTTTGGTTTAGGAATGTCTGCTCAGACTAAAAAAGTCAGGTATGGCAACTAAAACCATTTTACCAACAATGTTGTTAATATGCTGTGAAAACACATCAACATGACCGAAGTAACCTCATCATTAACCTCACACCGTCTCTGTTTTCTGAATGTTGTGTTTTGCATGTTAAAGCTGCACTGCAGTTATTTTAAGCTTCGGTTGCCTCGAGTGAAAGAAAACAGTCTGATCTTGACTTGAGCAGCTGTGTCGTGTCAGTATCAGCATTACCTATTGAATCACCTTGTGAAACCTAATTTTATGAACGTGCTGTTACATGATGTCTCCTATTTTATTGTTTTCACTATTAATTTTGCCCTTGTTCTGGGGCTTTTATCTTGTGGTGCCCTCTCCACTTTCAATCATTTCCTGACTTTGATGTCTGCTTTTTATTTGACTGTTTGAGTGCTTTATAAACTTTGATATATAAAAGCTTATACAAGTAAGATTTATAATCGCAATTAGAGAGCAGGAGAAAAGACAAAAGAGGGAGAAATAATGGACAGAGAATCGTTATTATTGTTATAATTATTAAGCTGGACATGCACCAGCCAATGATCTGTACACTGTAGAACCTGCACGTCTTTTAACACACCTATAAGTCATTCACCCTAATGTAATCATCATCATCATAATAATAATAATAATAATAATAACATTGAGCTCAGGAGCAGGATGCACAGCCTTATGTGCAGACACAGGCTGACGCAATTATTAAAGACAAACAAGAACGATAAAGAGGCACAAGGAATTAACTGGTTTTGCTAAAGCAGACAGAGTCTATATTTCTCTCTAGATTCATTACAAGGTGGACAAACAAACATGTCATTACATGATGAGAAACCTCAAAAGCCTCAGTAATGAGGACTTTTAAAATACATTAAAAATAAGCCTTCAATGTGGATAATCACATGCACCACAATGCACTTCAAATGAAGTCTGATGCATGCACTGGTATCCCTTTGAAGCAGGAGAGAAGTAAAATTGGGGGACCTTTAAGTGTGTGTATGTGTGTGTTGGAGACTTTCATGAATGCATAAAGCCCTGAGTTGTCCCGGTGCAGGCCTGCCGTGCGAACAGGCCTCCCTGCTGTAACAACAAACTGGAATCCTGCAGCGTTTGTTTGAGGTGGAGGCGGGGGGAGAGGAGGGGGTGGCGTG
>JAOWBC010000959.1:686328-699891 GCA_028566105.1 Hypoplectrus providencianus | reverse complement strand
CGGATTATGCAGTGGCTGAATACAATTTTAAAACAGTGTACTTAAGTACATATTAAAGTATTTTCGTATTTCTATTTTATGCTACTTTTTCATCAGTTCAGATGGTCGGTTTCCTCCACTGCATTTCTCTGGAAGGTTAAGTTCTCTGCAGATATAATAAAAATGCATTCAAGCTTCACAGATTTAACGATTAACAATTAAAATATACGCCAGCTATTTTGCTGATTGCTCAAACTGAAAAATCTTTGGAGGATACTTTTGTCTTTATGGTGAATAAAAAACAGAATGAGACGAAAAGTATCAACACAATTTCAACAAAATGGTTGTGGTGCCACAAGAAAGGTCAGGGGGTCAACAAAATGAATTGTTTTCTTGTTTTTAAAGTGTTGGACAAAGAGACCAATCAATCTGCTGGAATGAAACATTCCACTGATTTCTTGCAGCGAACCCGATCGCCCAGGATGAACTGTCCTCCTGTTGCCTGTTCAGCCTCAGTCCGAAGATCCAACCCAAGAACATCCTGCGAGCTCAGCTCTGGGTCCACCTGCGGCCTGCCGACATGGTCACCACCGTCTTCCTGCAGATCTCCCGCCTCAAACTAGGGAAGGAGGGGAACAACACCCGCGTCCGTGTCCGCTCCCTGAAGATCGACACCGACGCCGGCGCCAGCTCCTGGCAGAGCATCGACATTAAGTCTGTGCTGCAGGCCTGGCTGCGTCAGCCCGAAACCAACTACGGGATCGAGATCAACGCCTACGACTCCAATGGAGAAGATCTGGCCGTCACTTCTGTAGAGCCTGGAGAGGAAGGACTGGTAAGGTGAAGCACACAAGGACAATTGTATTTGTTAAATGATTAAACCCACTGCCAGATTCATACATTCAATCATGAATGTAACTAGCTAAATATGCACCAATGTGCTTAGAAATCCCATCTTGATTTTACTATTCACACTTAGTTCACAGCTGTTCACAAAAGTTGAGCTTTTATAAAACACCAGTATAATTTTAAAAGTAAATTAATTTATCCTGTAAATGAATCCATGAACTTTAAAAGACAGAAGGATCCCCATTTGCTTTACATTGGAATTTATACATTATGTGCCACCACCACACAATTTGCTGTTAGTAGGTTGTGGCCTTTTCAAGTTGTGTAGGTTCTGTTGGTTTGACAACTGTAACAAGTTGTTATTCTTGACCAGGTAAACATTTTACTTCCTTTCCAGCAACCGTTCATCGAAGTGAAGATCCTAGACAGCCCCAAGAGGTCCCGCCGTGACTCGGGCCTCAACTGCGACGAGGAGTCTGCAGAGACCCGCTGCTGCCGCTACCCGCTCACCGTCGACTTCGAGGAGTTTGGCTGGGACTGGATCATCGCGCCCAAACGCTACCGGGCCAACTACTGCTCAGGGGAGTGCGAGTTCATGCACTTGCAGCAGTACCCGCACGCTCACCTGGTGAACAAGGCCAACCCTCGAGGCACGGCGGGGCCCTGCTGCACGCCGACCAAGATGTCGCCCATCAACATGCTCTACTTCAACCGCAAGGAGCAGATCATCTATGGGAAGATCCCGTCCATGGTGGTGGACCACTGCGGCTGCTCCTGAGGAGACTCAGGCGTCTGTGGGACTTGGACTTGTTTTCATAGCAAAATGTACAACATTTTGTTCAAAATTTTAAATCTAGATCCAGAAACATCCGATCTAAGAAAGACGTGCAAGGAGAACCCTCAAGGACAGGACTTTTTAGATACCAGGCCAAACATTTTAGGAGAAGAAATAGATCACAGATATTCTTAAATACCTTAATAATCTTAAGATATAGTCTTTAGACAATACTGATACAGAAACTATTCAGAATTATCCTGTTGATGTCTGATATAACTTTCTTATTCTAACTTTTTGGCCCAGTCTCCTGTCTTATGAAAACGTGTCCTGATTTGAGCCTTGACCAGAACAAAGCCTGCAGGGCGTCTTCCATTATTTTGAAAAACATGAACTGAATGACTGCGCTGACAGATCGGCGTCCCCTGTCCCCAAAGCTTGTTTGCAAGCTCCTCGCTGTGATCTGTTCTCAACAGTGACCGAGAAAAAGCTGTCACAATGTTCTTACTCTGAGACTGCAGCCCTGTCCCTCCTGACATTATCATGAATGCATGTAGTGAGTGGGTGATGAGAGAGCTGTCAGTCAAATCTTAAAGGTACCCCTGTGAGTTGTCTTGAAATCATAATGCTGCTGCATTTTTATATATATATAATATTTTCTCTTCTTCTCTGCCTTTTTTTATTTCTCTCATGTTCATGTTTTGTAGCTTGCATGCACTTCACATCTAAAGGATGAAGAAGGGATACCTTAAAAAAAACTTTTTGTATGTAAATTTTTCACCATGTCATACCTTTTACTCTTGGAGAAAATTTGTCCAGTATTATAGAAAATCCTTTGAATATTGAAGTATATTGAGGCGTAAGTAAGTGTAACTTCTTTTTGCAGCCGCTGGAGTTGCCCCCTGCTGGCCATTAGGGAGAATGCAGGTTTTAAGTCACTGGCTTAAACTTAGTAGACCCAAAGGTCAAAGGTCACCTCCTTTTTTTTTTTTTTATCATCATGGATGTTTAATACATATTATCGTCAGTTTTTTTTCTGAAATTAAAGTATGCATAGTTAATTGAACAGAATAAGTATATGAAACAACCCTGCGGGATCCAACATAAGCTGAGGAAGAATATGTTGAGATTTTTGTGCTTTTTGGAATGATTAATGCACTGATTTGCTTGACTCTGCATCAAAACCAGACCTCTCAACTCAAACTTTAACCCCAACTTTCCATACATGGAGCAAAAACCTTAAGAAAGGCAGAAACTGACTAAAGACTTGAGAGTGTTAAAAAACACAATCCATCCGCCAGTTATAATGTGAGGGCAGGAACTGTAATCACAGAGGGAGGTTTGATCTCGATGCAGATGTCCCGATTGTTGTTGTGCTTCACAGGGGTTTCTGACCTAAAAGTCGTTGTTCTGCTGTTGGAACAAAACGTCCGTGAGCAACACAGTTTCACATTCGTGGTTCTGGAGTGCACAAAATGTCCATACGTGATATTTAATGGACATTTGTTTGCTTTTCTGCAAGAAAGGGGCAGATTATTGGTCTGTTTTATTCCACTTATGCTGTTTTTTTTTCTGTGCATGTCTATACACATAAACATTTTTAAAACGAGCATTATTCTTAAAATTTCAATAAAATGATTAAATGACATGTTAAGGTCGATATGTTTTTGTTGTATTCTGTTTCAAAATTGTTACTATAGCAACCTGAGATATTGAAAGAAGCAGATTTGGTTGATTTTTTATTCAAGAATGCATTTCTGATTGCTGAAGCAGAAAGTTTGTTGCTATTTGCCTCTTGAGGATGCATTTAGATGCTGCAGCCTCTGCTTTTATATGCAAAGTGTTACTATCCTTTAAAAAAAAAAAAAAAAAAAAAAAAAGAAGCCAAACAAACAAACAAAAAAACTATGATGACGTAGAACACTAGATATTGATGTAGGTCAATTTTGTAACAATTTGCAATAACACTTCAGACACACTTATAATCACTTGAAAATGTCAGTTTCTAGGGTAAAATGTTCACTCCCTTTGGTGCATCTTTGTGTCTTTAAAAGCACCAACAATCAGAGAGTAATTATTTTATTTATGTACAAAAGCATGTGATTTTAATGCCACATTATTGCTACTAAACAAAGTACTGTCGTATCACATTGTTCACTATGGCTACACACTTATTGTAAGGATGTTTGTGCAAAGGGATTTTCAGGCAAAATATTGCAGAAATAGACTGAAACCAGTGATTACATGCATTGAAAGAAAAATAATGTAAAGTATGTGCTTATTAAACACAAGAGGGCCCTTTTAAGATAATTATCTAATAATAATAATAATAATAATAATAATAATAATAATAATAATAATAATAATAATAATAATAATAATAACCTCCTTCAAGATGTTAGAGACAGTTTATTTATTTCTGCCACCAGGTGGCGCCAAATGCTTACAATTCAAAGCAGAAAGAACAAGACCTTTTTTTATGTGCTTGTCTCCTGTTATGTATTCTTTTTGTTCTAGATATCTGCAAAATACATGTTTTTCTTGTTGCAGTGCACTCTGTATATGAATATTGCATATATAATTGTTCTTATTTGTACAAATTCTTTGAAATGTTGAAGTATGTGAGCAGAGGGTCAGATTGGTTGAATTATTGCTCATATATACGCCTGGATAAAAGCTTTATGATACAAGTTTATTTTTTAATGTTTTGATGTGCATATATAACAGGTCTGGACGCATTTTTGATTGTTTTTCCTAGTATCGTTGATTAACATTTCTTATATATAGAATTATATTATATATATGGCATGAAAGTGCTGCATTTGGTAGAACAATTTCGTGTTGTGATTTAAGTTTTCCAGCTTGTTAATCTTTTGTAAAATTCTCAAATCTATCATGTTAACCGTTAGAGATGTTCCGATGAACAATTGGGAATCATTACGCATATATAAAGTAATATTGTTATTATTGATATGGTGGCAATTTTGACGAACTTTTTCTTTGTTCTTTTTTTATTATCCAACATTTGTTGTTGATGAATAAAGTCTTATTTTACAATCATACATTTTTAGAAATTATTTTCTTATCTTGTTTGATAAAAAGTGCAAAATGATTAACGATAAGTTTCAGTTTCAGAGTCGTAGGTGTTCCACTTACTTTCTCTTTCTCTGAAAACACGTGGTTTCTGTAAGCTGTTCTGGTTATTGGCTTTCCTCCCTGGGAAACTACATGAATTTGCTTGTAATTATATTTTGAATATTTTTCATATCGTTTTTGAACCACTAGAGTTTGCATAAAAATATTTATAAGTGTTTATTCTTGATCTTGGCCACAATTTATCAAAAAACACACAAAAACACACTTCATATAATTGTCATTATGGATATAGCTTGCTAACTGACAGAACAGCCGTTTTTCATCGTTCTGATTGGCTATTACAAGCAAGGGGGCGGGCAAGTGTTGCAAAGATTAAGTTGTGATTGGCTGACGCTGTTTCCGTACACTGACAGTACCAGAAATAGGCAGCTGCCTTGCAAAGTTGTTGCACAATTTGGGAGAAAACCTTTTTTTGGTTTATTGTATTTCTGTACACACTGTACACGTTTACTCAACGTTAAAGGTAAGTACTTATGTCTACATACAGTGACTTTATATAGCCAACGCAAGCTAGTTCTTGTCATATAAAGGTAATCTTGGCGATTACTGTACTCGAAAAACGAACTCTTTGTTAAGCACTTTCTGTCTATTTACGTTATGCTTTTACTTGTTTATTCGCTATGCAATCCATCAGTTTTTTATTTCTAACATAATCCTTATAAACGGATTTACTTATTCTATCACCGTCCACCACTTGACGTTTGAAAAGTTAGCTATTAACCATCAACCGGTCTCAGGTGTTGTAATTTAATCTTGTACCTTACACCAGGTAAAATTTAACTTAGCCGATAACACCATTGAAAAATAAATAATGAGATGAAGAGGAATTGATTTTGCTATGACACTGGTATTACCAGCACCACTGAAGAAATTCTTACCGAATCACATTTCTGGACGGATTTTGGTTTGCAAAAACTAGCAAGGTAAAGTGTCTTCAGGGAGGAATTCCTCTGTGGGTTATTAAAGATTGATGATTGGGAGAAGAGTGTCAGCAGTGGGGAAAACGAAACTTATGGATTTCTCTTCCTACGCTCACCTTTGCCAGCTTACAATGTAAGACTTAATATTAATGTTGAGTTTGGATAATAAAAAACAAGATTTCATGCAGGAATAACCTTCAGTTTTCTATACGTTATGAAGCAGTTATAGTAAACGTGTCACTAGCTGCATCTTTTGACATGTAAGAATGAGTCAGTCTAAATCTTTCTCTCAAATATTGTTAATTACCTATCCTGCTTTTTAGATTTTATTCAAAATAGTACTCTTTTGTGTCAGATGTTAGACTTTCATGTTGGCAGTGAAAGCATCTTCACAGAAAAAGGAGAAGCTCATAATGATGCTTGAGTCAGCATTTTTGAAGAGTTTCCTTTATGTAAACAAGCTGCAGCATTGAAATCTGTGCAAAACATTTAGTCAAAGCTCCAGTATGCCCTGACCTTTGAATTACAACGAGGGAAGCATGTTGGAAAACATTAGAATATCAAATTACTGTAGTATTCTTTTATATGCATCAAATTATAGTGAGTAAAAGAATTTTTAAATTAGTTTTTAGGGTTTGAAATGAAGGATTAATGAAGATTTGTTGTTTTCACTTAAGCCCAACGAGTAAATCAGTGTTCGTATGTATCTATTGACTGATGCAACTCAACCACAATATACTGGGGTCATCATTTAAATGTATATCAGCTGGAAACATTGCAGAACATACAGTTTGGTTTGAGGTTTCACTCTTACAAACATCATCATAGACCGCTGACCTGTTATTTTTTCAACAGTGAAATGTTTTGCAGCGACCCCATGAAAATATTTGTTTTACAATATTTAAGTTCCATTCGATCACAGACTGCTATACCAGCATGGTGTAGGCTGCAGTATTTAGTATAAAACCCCTCACCTTGCATCCCTCATGAAGTTGCTCTTGTTCTCCTGCTCACCAGAAGATGGCGCAGTGGTGCCAGCTCCAGATGCTGGACTGCAAGTACCTGGAGCAGGTTGACCAGCTGTACGATGACTCGTTCCCCATGGACATCCGACAGTACCTGAGCAAGTGGATCGAGAGCATCGACTGGTAAACAAAAGGCCTTTTTTTTAACTTGACATTATATATTGACATATTCTTTTATAAAGTTTTACTGTATAAAACATGTTGAAATGTAGTGATGAAAGGTCAATTTGTACTTTTACTCATGTGTTGTATTTCTTTTTCTTCTCAACTTTTTCTTCTCAACATTTCAGAGAAATTATTGTCTTCTTTATTTCAATAATAACAATAACAATAATATTTAAAATAACAAAAATGTTTTAATATATCAACTTAAAGGTACCCACAGATACTTTATACAATAAAAACAGAAGCAATACAATTTCTTGACTTTATTGCTATTAAATTTATCTAAATACTTCCTGCCAACTGGATAAACTGTGGTGATACTATACGAAGAAAAAAAATATAAATTAAATACTTTCTGGACTCTACATTTTATATAGTGTATAGAATCAATATGATAGTCCATTAATGAAAATAGTTGTGTGCAGTGTGACTCAGTGTGATCTCTACCTCCTCAGGGACACGGTGGCGATTCAGGACTCTCTGGCCACCGTTCGCTTTCACGACCTCCTGGCTCAGCTGGATGACCAGCACAGCCGCTTCGCCCTGGAGAACAACTTCCTGCTGCAGCACAACATCCGCAAGATCAAGAGGAACCTGCAGGTCAGAAATCCAACTGCACCCAGAGATTTAATCTGTATGTCGTGTGCGCTTGTCCTAGTTTTACCTCCTTGAATGTCCCTGCAGGATCGGTTCCAGGAGGACCCTGTCCACATGGCCATGATCATCTCCAGAAACCTGAAGGAGGAGCAGAAGATCCTGGCCAGTGCAAAGACTGCCGAGGTAAAACTTTGTAGAGATTTTTATTGTCTTGGATAGAGGGAGAAATTGGAATATTGACTAATTGTAACTGTATGAAGCCAGTGGTTTACTTTAAGGGTATATTTCAGGTTTTTAATAATTTTCAAGTAATTCAGACTTATATTTGATGTCTTAAATGTTTTAATATTTTAATTTATTCATATTTATTTAGATTATTTACAGGTTTTTAAATTCCCAGTATTCCCCAAAATGTTTTAGAAATGGCGTTTTAATTACCAGTTAATGTAGGAAAAATGGGTTATATTTTTTAGTTAAGTTTATTTTTTTTAGTTCAGTTCCTTAAATTTAACATTAATCAAATGTTTACTTTGAACATTAAAACAACTGTCCTAAAGTAAAATCTATTTTTTACCTTGGTGTTTGCAGCAGGAGGGTGAGGGCACGGTGTCGGCCATGGTGGTGGAGAAACAGAAGCTGGACAACAAAGTGAAGGAGATGAAAGACAGAGTTCAGGTAAATAAAATGGAATAACAGGAAAATGTAAAGACCAAACAGTGTTTGGTGAGGTATGACAAGCTTTGTCTTCTGCTGCTGCTAAATTGTCATTTATTGATCCAGTTTGTCCTCAAATGTTCTTCAGGTGGTGGATCAGAACATTAAGAACCTAGAAGACCTGCAGGACGAGTACGACTTTAAAGGGAACACGCTGAGGAACAGAGGTGAGAAGAAGTTTGGGCCAAACTTGAATTAAAATCATGTATTGTGCACAATGAGACACTGTTAATATCAGATTTGTTTTAAGTAATGGTGTGTTGTTTAGTTAAAGTGACATTTACATTTCACAGTCACTCTGGAAAGTACAAGCAGTCTTTGAGGTTTTTTGAAAATTTCATATTAAGCCCATACTCAAGAAGCACAAAAAGAGAGCTTCTCAATTAAAATAATTATCACAGGGAAGCTTTTCCATGCACATAATAAAATAATGCACGGTCATAAGATAGAGATCATTTTTTAACGATATAAACTGTAGATAATGTTGATTTGAGTCCAGTTTAGAAACATAAATGATATCAGATGTAGCCATCAATGCAGTAACGTGGATGTAAACAAACTGGCTGATACAGCTTTTCCTCATAAGAGCTCCCTACAGCACATCCAAAGGTTTACAGGTTGTATTTCTGTTTCTGTAGAGAATGAAATGAACGGCATGACAGCGAAGGAGCTGGAGAAAGAGAAGATGACGGTTGCCACCATGTGCTACGAACTGAAAGCCAAACGTCAGGTAAGCAGACCGCCACGAGGTCATCCCTGAAAACCTGATCCTGGATGGAAGGAACACTTTTTAGGATTAGAGTTAGCAAAGGTACCCCAATGTGTTGTCATGATTGCCTTCTGAGTTGTGTTTTGTTTCTTTTGCTTACCATGGTAGCATACAGTCATCGTTGAGTCTGACTGGACAGAACTCATCTGTCCTAAATTTCATTCCACCTCTGGTCTTGTGGAAACCAAACTTGTATCTTGAGCCAAAATGTTTGAGTCTTCCCTCCTGTTTTTATTCCAGGATGTGGTGAACCAGCTGACCGACCTCCTGAACGTCACTAATGCGTTGCTGATGGACCTGATCAACGAGGAGCTGCCGGAGTGGAAGCAGCGGCAGCAGATCGCCTGCATCGGAGGTCCGCCCAACGCCTGCGTGGACCAGGTGCAGAACTGGTGAGGCTTCCTGCCGTCCAGCAGCCCTCAAAGGAAAAAAAACAAGTGTTCCTGGTTCTCCTTCTCATCGTTCTTCCTCTTCCTTCTCCTGCAGGTTTACAGCAGTAGCAGAGAGTCTCCAGCAGGTCCGTCAGCACCTGAAGAAGCTGCAGGAGCTGGAGCAGAAGCTCACGTACGAGTGCGACCCCATCACACAGAAAAAGGCCAACCTGGAGGCCCGAGCACTGGACCTCCTTAAGACCCTCCTCTCCAAGTAAAGCACTCCTTCACATGTTATTGATCACACTTTTTTTGATTATCAGTTTGGAATTTGATTCTGTTTTACGGCTTCAGGTTTAAAAAAATAAGTGTGTGTGTGTGTGTAGCTCTCTGGTTGTAGAGAGGCAGCCCTGCATGCCCACCCACCCCCAGAGACCCCTGGTGCTGAAAACAGGCGTCCAGTTCACAGTGAAACTCCGGTAAGAAACAAAACTACACACAATACTGACAACTTCTTTTGAAATTATTTTTTAAATAAGGCATGTAGAATGAAAAGATTTCGATAAAATATATCAAGAATCCTAATGCTGCCTGACATGCTATTGTCGCATAAAGCCTGCAAAAGCTGATGCAACTTCCTGTTTCATTTGAATTTCTGTTTTCATTCCAGGTTCCTGGTGAAGTTGCAGGAGTTCAACTACCAGCTCAAAGTCAAGGCCTTGTTCGATAAGTAAGCTGCATCCATAAGTTCATGTAACCTGCTGGCAACTTTCGTTTAAACATGTCCTTTAATAAATCCTCTTTGTTTCCTCAGAGACGTGACGGAGAAGAAAGGGTACGTAAAAAAAAAAACCAACAACTTGAATGTGCATTTCAATATATATTTTATATATTTGTATTGTCAAAAAGAACATAATTTCTACATGTATTATAATAATTACTGCTGTGTCTTTTGTCAGGTTTCGGAAGTTCAATATTTTGGGAACAAACACCAAAGTTATGAACATGGAGGAGTCGAACGGCAGCCTGGCAGCAGAGTTCAGACATTTGGTAACACTTTTGCATTTTTTTCATTTTTTTTTGAGTAAAGTGAGCTGATAAATCACGTCGCGGCAGGATTAGAAAGCATAAAAAGCGGGCATGTAGGTGGGTTCAAGCTAAAACTAAAACCCACATAAATGCAAATGTTTTTTTTTGTTTGTTTTTAAAAAAAAATCTAATTTCTTCTTTTCTTCATGCAGCAACTGAAAGAACAGAAAGTTGCCGGCAACCGAAACGAGGTAAGAGCCTCATTGATGATTGATGATGATGATTATTATTCAGTATTTTTACTTTTTTTTAACTTATTGTATAAGTTGTATTTATTTGTTTTACCCAATACTTTAATTATTATTCTTAATTAAAATGTTATTGTCCTTGTTCCTATCTCTGTTTAGTTTTCTTTTTTTGTATTAATTAATTTATTTTTTTAGAATTGCAATATCATCATTGCTGTCTACAATTTTTTTAATTTCAGTTTTATTTCTTAATTTATTATTATTTTTTTTTTAGCAGTTTTGTTTCTGTGTTTATACATAACTTGTTTTCTAAACCATTATTGTTGCTCAGTGATAAGAATATTTAAATTCTGTCTCATGAAATTGTTTATTTTACTTACCCCTTCAAATAAAAAAAAATCTGGGCATAAAACATCATAAATAGCAACAACACAACATTCACTTTTTGTGAAACATAGTGTTGTAGTTTGGGTGTTGTAGGCTGAGAGTGTATGTGTATGTGTGTTTGCTCAGGGTCCCCTGATCGTCACAGAAGAACTTCACTCGCTCAGCTTCGAGTCCGAGCTACAGCTCAACCAGTCGGGACTCAACATCAAGCTGGAGGTGAGATCAGGAGACCAAAAATATGATTCCCTCTGAATTTTTATGCGAGTCTGTTCATGGCGACGTTTTGTTGTTTTTGCAGGCCACGTCTCTGCCCGTCGTGGTCATCTCCAACGTCTGCCAGCTGCCCAGCGGCTGGGCCTCCATCCTCTGGTACAACATGCTGAACAAGGAGCCCAAGGTCAGCACACACACACACACACACACACACACACACACACACATTTTCCTTTCAAAAAAGTTAAGTAATAAAGTTTTTTCATTATTCTAGTTGTTTATTTTTATTTGTACAAGTTGCTTTCTTTTAATGTTATTATTATTTGTTTTACAGAATCTGAAGTTCTTCCTCACCCCTCCTGCGGCAAAGTGGTCTCAGCTGTCTGAGGTCCTCAGCTGGCAGTTCTCCTCCGTCACCAAGCGGGGCCTGAACCAGGAGCAGCTCAACATGCTGGCTGACAAGCTGCTCGGTAGGAGACACAAACTTCTGATACCGGCAGGTTTTTCTACAAATTCAGTAGAGTTCAATGAAGCGTTAATGTTAAAACCTTTGTGTTTTCCTGCAGGAGCTAAAGCCCAGAGGAACCCAGAGGGACAAATCCCCTGGACCAAGTTCTGCAAGGTAAGCAGAACTTGTATTTATAATCCTTTGTTAATCACTGATGAGTAATAAGTATTTCTTGTTTAAACCATATTTATTTGACCATTTTAAATATGTAAGATTTTTAAAAATAATATTTAATTCCTGTCTTTGCTCGACTAAACCCCTTTTTCTTTTGTCCAGCAGCAGAGTGCCAATGAGAAAACGTTTCCTTTCTGGCTGTGGATCGAAGGAATCCTGGATCTGATAAAGAGACACCTGCTGTCCCTCTGGAACGACGGGTGAGCGAGTGCTGCTGGATCAGAAAGTGTCAGGCCACAACGCAGAGATACTCTTATATAAGGAAATGTATAAGAAGAAAATATGTAAAAGTAGATAAACAAGGATCAGAATCTTTGGGCCAGCCGACCTGGTCATCATATCAGCTCTTCCTGAATATGTGTGTAAGTACATGGATGCAGCACTTGAATAAACGTTCTCGGCCCCGTTCTCCCTGCAGCTCCATCATGGGCTTCATCAGTAAGGAGAGGGAGAAGTTTCTGCTGACCAACCGGTGCCCCGGCACCTTCCTGCTGCGCTTCAGCGAGAGCAGCAGGGAGGGAGCCATCACCTTCACCTGGATCGAGCACGACGTGCACGGTGAGCTGAAAGTGGATGTTGTTGTCAGCTGAGTCGCTCACGGCTCCACATTTGGACAAAGAGAAAAGAATTTAATTCTTTTTACAGAACCTGGCTCATGCAAATGGTTCACTGATGGGGACATTTTAAACATAATAAAGTGATTAATATGAAATATCATAGCTTAGATTTGGTAATAATGCTGACAGAAGATTTTGTCGCTGATGATGTGTTCAAGGACCATCAGATTCCCAATTTGTCCAATAATAATTTTCGTTTTTAAATCTTATGGCTTTACTAAAGGGATAGTTATGGCAATTTGAAAAGAGACTGATTATTTTATGGTAAAATTGTTCCTGTGAAGGTGGTCAGATGATGCACGTTGTGATCTACTTAAACAGTAACGATCTGCCGTCTGTCTGCACCCAGACAAGCCGCTCTTCCACTCGGTGGAGCCGTACACAAAGAAGGAGCTGACAGCCGTCTCTCTGCCGGACATCATCCGCACGTACAAGGTGATGGCCGCCGAGAACATCCCCGAGAACCCGCTGCGCTTCCTCTACCCCGACATTCCCAAGGACAAGGCCTTCGGGAAGTACTACCCCAAACCCTCAGAGAGTAAGTCCCCAAACACCATGGAGAGCCTCCACCGCCTCACAGAATGTTTGGTAGTGAGTTCTGCTTGCTTAACCTTTGTGCAACCTGACTTCCAGCTCCAGAGCCCATGGACGTAGAGAATGATCCGGACAAGACCGGCTACATGAAGACAGAGCTCATATCAGTCTCAGAAGTGTAAGTTCAAGTTTCTGTGACGGCCCGTGTGATACATCTAATGACAAACCGATGAAACAGAGTTAATTCCCGATCTCTGTCCAGACATCCGTCCAGACTGCAGGACAACATGATGCCCATGTCTCCGGACGACTACAAGGTGTTGTCGCAGTACGTCAGTCCCAGAGACATCGATGCTGTGGTGAGTGGTGAACCAGCCTTAAGGTTTATTAGAAGCTTTGTGTTCCTCCATTGACCTGCTCACTCTGTAAAATCAAGATGCTCAGTTTCTTCTGTGAATGAGACCTTAATAAGAAGCAGAGAGCTTTTGCACAAATGATGCTCAGTCCATGAATGTGATTGTTTGTGAATCTTT
>JAOWBC010000959.1:659222-670614 GCA_028566105.1 Hypoplectrus providencianus | reverse complement strand
ATGCATGTTCTAAAAATCCTTGTTAACTCAATTTTATTGAGACTGATATTTTCATTTGTTATGATCTGAAGCTGGCTGTGTTGTGTATTTCTATATGTGTTTTATTAAAGCTAATCTTGTTACGTTTTCCGGTTATTTCAATGTCCTATTCTTCCTCCAGTCGTGCTCTTGGTTGAGCTGGATGAAACTTCGACAAGATGCAGATGACGTGTAAACTGAGGAGTGATGAATGATTAATGGCATGCAGTGACCCTTTTTCTGCTGCAGGGAAGTGCAGAGGACTCTGTCCAGCATCCACAATTCTTATTAGATTCTGTTGAAAGACTGATGCTGATAATAAAGGTGAAACAGCAAGCAGGATATTACTTAAAGAGACTATAAGAGACTATGTTTAGATTTTTGAGTCTTGAAACTTTTGAAAAATCAACCTCCCAACACCTACAATGTATGATTTTTTCAAGAATAGGAAAACTCTGTACAAAATAAATGTACAATGGTGTAAAACACCCTACTTTTTGAAGAGGTGTCGGTCCAGTGCTCCATCAGAGGTCGTCTTCAAGGTCACCTTCAGCATCTCCATACATTCTTTCAGCCGGGGGTCTCCTGTGCGAAGCCCCGTGGCTTTAAGAGCCTGCACAGAGGAGGAGGGGGAACATCATGATTACGAGAGCCTGACAACAAATCAATAGATCTACGAGGCGTGAGCAGAGGCTCCTGAAGAGCCTAACAAGAGGATTTATCCTGCTCATAATTCAACAAAGGGGACAGCAACAAGCCTGTTAGATTACCTACAACACACATTTTTCTGCTTGTCATAAATCCGACTTTACTTCGCCTCTTTTGCTTCATGTTTTTTTATCTTGTGGAAAATACTGATCTTTCCAATACAGTAGACTGGACTCACTGTGGTGAATTTGTGTGCAGGGATTTTTTCCTGGCCCTCTGCGATGGTGTAGAAGAGCAGGTCCTCCAGGCTGGGCAGGATGCCTGCCTTCCTTCTCCTGCAGGAAAGAAAAACAAAACACACACGCATAGAAAAAAGTGAGAAAAATAATTCCACAGTGAGGCCCGCTACGGTGGTGGACACATGGATGGGAACTGCAGCAGAGGGAGGAGGAAGAAAAAGCTTTTTGACTGCAAGGAGAGCAGTGAGTAATAACTGTAATACTGCACTGGAAAACATTACCTTACACTGACCTTAGTGGAGTATTATAACCTGTGGAAAAGACTACACGTAGACTTTTCCATAGGTTAATATGCTGCCATAAGGCCACTGTAATGTAAACTGTTAATTGTGTATTATGCTAGAATACCAGCCAGGAATGTCTTTTAAGAGGTAAGCTAACCAGGCAACTTACTGAATAGCTTTTAAAACAGGAATGTAATCCCAAACTGTCTGATCCTGAATGAAATCCTCATGATTGATTCATGGTTGTGAAGTTTGTGTAAATTATGGGGACATTGGAGCAGGACAGCACAACAAATACTTCATGTCAAATAACAGTCTGAGAATGATGCTGCCATGAAAGCATCTTTGTCCAAGCTATGTGTGTGTGAGGGTTGTAATGTCAGAGCAATTCGGCCGTGTAAAAGCACAATCTGTGAATTGTGGTGACTGGGTCTCAGCAGCTATGCTCGCCAACGCTCTTGGCACACTGCTGCCATGTTGATCAACGGCTGGAAGCAGCCGGCTGAGAAACGACCACCAGACTCCCACTGCATGACAGTACAGTCTACATCATGGTAGTTACATTGAGCCCCAAGTCACGATTACAATGCCACAGCAAAGACTAAATAATTTAAAATTTTGTAGTTTTGTAGTGCCAACTGTAAGTTTGTTGTTGGCTTTTTCATTTTAAAGTAACCAAAAACAGATAGACAGACTGTGCGTATGTTGGAAAGTTTGCAGTATCTTCATACTATGAATATGAATGTTAATCCACTTGTCTAACTGTGAAATGCTGCCCCCTATTTATTTGGAGTATGTGACATAATGCCCTTTACACACTGTACTATTAATGTACATGACTGGCACTTTGCATATAATTGATGTATTTCCATCCTACAGTGCGCTGAACAGATGGTTGAACATTTTAATAAAGCTGGCAGTCGTATTTCAATCATGCCCTCGCAGCATTTTGCATTCCTGAACCACTAAACGTGTTTATCCCCTGCTGCCTGGCTTCAGACCTCTGATTTGCAGCTGCGGTCGCTTGTTTCCCATAAAGATGATTGAATTAAAACCTGCACAGTGTCTGGTGATTTATTAATCACCCAGTGTTATGACCTGGCTGGTATTCTAAGCGCACTTCCACACCAAGTCGTCTCTGGGAGGAAAGTTAGTAGCGTGTCAGGAGGCAGACGGGGCGACAATCTCACAGCAGGCTCTCTGCTATGATTCATATCAACACCAAATTGGATTTGTGCAAAGCTCTGGGTGCCCGCTCGGACGCACTCTGTCCTGCAATGCATCATGGGGCCTGTGTGCTAGGAGACGATGCCTGGAGGTAAAGCTTTATTTGGCAGGTGGCTCCTCGCAGCTGCCAACCAAGATATAAAGCTGAGTTTGGACCCTTTGAGACACGAGAGCAGAAATCTCGTAGTTTGAAACTCAGCATTACCAGGGTTTCCTCTGGATTCATTCAGCAGCAGTGACCCATCAGGAAATTATAACCCATAACAGAGGAACTGAAGGATCAATAGACTGCATGACAACTGTAAAGAGCCATAATCCTTAAAATCATCCCTAAAAATTGTATTCAACAAAACCTACAGAATCGGACATCACTCCTAGATCTCACTGCTGCAGAATAACACAGAGGAAGCACTTCATTGAGACGTCATTATTGATGCTGAGAGTTCCACACAGAGCGACATAGTCAGAAATTCACAGGAATTACAGCCAAAGTGCATTGCAGTGCTTCAGCGTGGAAACAAATATGGACACAGACAAAATAAATTCCTAGTACTCTGCAGGTGAATGTGGTGTTTTGTTGCAAACTAATGCTGAAAAAAATAAGTGGCCTTGTTCAGGGAATCTTATAAAAGATATACTTACTTTTAAACCGAGACAACAAGCTGCATCATGGATTAAGATTCTCATTTACTTGAAGGCCCAGTATATGGGAACATGTAGTTAGCAAGTATATCTCCAGCATTTTTTTATGTTACCATGTAATAGAGTTTGATGAGGTGAGCTTCCTTCATTCAGGAAGTCTGAATTGCTGACTTTGCAACTCATGCGTGGAACACAGCATTAGTACCGGGTTAAAAATATTTCTCATGCACTCCGGATTAGCATGTTGTTGCAACTTTTTCATTGCTTGTTGGCGTGGTCTGGCCTCATTTATGAAGGCTGATGTCTGCTGGTGGGGAAGGAATACACATCAGAGATATGTGTGTGTGTTTGTGGGGGGAAGGGGAGGAGGATGGAGGTGAGGTAGAGGGGAGGGGATTCAAGCGCAGCCTCTGGGAGGAAGTGAGGTCATTTCAAGGTAAAAGCGGTTGTCGGCTTTCCACAGAAAACCTCTACTTCTACTGGAAAACAGATGGAGAAAGAAACAAACACTAAAACTAAAATAAAAAAAAATAGAAACATACTTACAAATGCAAAGCAAGCAGATCAACAACAGGGAGAGAGTGTGCAGAGGGAATAATACTGAATTAGTAACAGTGATAATGACATTTACAGCACAGTAGGCCAGCAGACCATTACAAAAACAAGCAATAATGTAATAATAAACAAAATGTAATCACATTTTTGGCTGAAATTACACACAAGTATGGATGCCGGCATAATTCATAGAAGCTGTTAGGACAAATAAAGAATGAAAGGCATCACATAAGCTGTAAAATAACATTTTACGATTCCATCATAATATACATTTTTCACACTGAACCAGCAGTATTGGGGGTTTAAAGAAATACTGGCATGGTAAGTAGGTTTGCTGCTAAAAATAAACCCTCAGTGTGATTCAGTTACTGCAGTAAAATTTAAATGAAAGAGGAATAAAGGAAGCTCATTAGATCGAAACAGGAACCTAAATAAAGTAGCATCCACACATAAAACAGTATGGAAGGACAAGGCCATGAGTATTGTTCTTGTTTGGTTAATGAGGCCTGTGAGAGATTTCACCTCTGGGAGCATCATCACCAGCGGGTTAGAGGTGGCCGCTGCAACATCTGGTCCAGGCCGCAACGTCTCATTAATCTACCTCAGCTGCTTTCATTAGAGCTCCTGCTTCCCTCTCTGTGTGGTTTTTTAAAGGTCAGCTGTTATAAAGCACGCATACAGTTTGTCAAGAAAGGTGAAATTGACTCTCTGCTGCTGCTGCTTCAAAACGCTTTAATCTAAGTCTATTCTGATTTTAGCAGCACATGAAGGCAGTTGAGTATTGTGTCTCCATCATGCAGGAACCAAATAGTTTCTGATATTCTTAGTCAGAGTGAATAGTCTTATGAAGGCAGTTAATCCCCATGTTTGAGTGTAAAATTTTCAATTGTACAAAACTGTAATATGTGTTTGCCTTGCTAATATATAAAAAAAACAGCTCACATTTTGTACATGAAAGAATTTTGTGTACAGAACAGATCAGTAGTTTAAATAATAAATGATTACGGTAATATAATCTCTCCCTGAGGAACCTCTCTGTCAGTCCCACATGTATTATAAGAACTGGATAACAAATGCAGAGATGGCACCAGTTCAGACCAATGAGGATCTGTTGCCTAGTGCATATGCCAAAAAAGTCAGATTTTCCCCTGGTTTCTTGCACTATAATACCATTGTGTGGACATCACAAGTTATTGAATAAAATTTCTCTACATGAGGAAAGATTTGTCATTAAAAAAAACCCATTCATGGTTAAAAATGCGTAATAGAAAGAGCTTTCTAGGTTGAGGTGCCCTGTTAATGATGCATATGAGTCACTTAAAATAATTTTATTCCATCAGGGGGATTTTTAGCTGTAATACTGCAAGTGGCCACTGGGAAAAATTGGTTGGAAGGCTGAGCAGCAGGGCCTATCGAGTAGTTATTCTAATTCAGCCCTGTCAGGAATGTTATTAATGGGGATAAGGATGAAGAACCAACCCTCTTCTGCAATGTTCCCCTCCACTAACTGACAGACTTAAGATTATATTGACAAGCCGAGGTCTGTGTCTGTAGTATCCGCTGTGTTTGACAGGATCGATGGTGCCGCTTTCGCTGCCTCACAGATGTCATGACAAATTGGTGTGGAGGGTGGAGGCAGACACTAAAGCGGGAGCGTTGAGAGGCGGTGCTGCACAAATCAATCCGTGCAAGTGACTCATCTGCTCCTGGAGGCCCTGACAACTGCTGGGCAGCATGCCAATATCCAGGCTTTGGTGCAAAAAACGTGGAAAGATGATGTGGGCGGGATAAGTTCCCCTGCATTACAAACATTTTTAACCCCTTATTAGCCAGAGCACAGCCTCAGGACCCTGCTAACCAGACTGGAGTGGAGGCTGAATGCTGTCTGGACCTCTGGGATTTCAACAGAAATTATATTCAACTGATTTATACATGTTGCACTGACCCGATTTACTGACTTTTAACCAGGGTTATTCTTTATGTCTGGCAACACAGCTGGTGGGCAGTTTATCTGCTGATTACTTTTCTGATAAGTCCATTAGTAGCTTTAGTGGTGTATAAAATGTCACAATATAGTGAAAAATCTGTTAAAATTTTTTGTTTGTCCAATAAGTCGTGCATTACTTTAATATTTTTAGTTTATAGTGATGTACAGAGAAAAGCAACAGATCCTAACATGCAAACTATGCAATATCACTTACCCAACACAAATGCCAGTGCAAGGTATTTAGCATTGAATATGTCCTGCGGATGATCAATTAACCGTTAAACTGCTGAAATATTTATAATGCACAGCCAAAATGTTCCTCAACAGCAGTGAAAGCACACTTCTGCTGACTCACTAAACGCTGTCTGTTGATGATTCCTCAAACACTAATCTGCACTGTGGATATTTCACAGGACGAGCTGAAATTAACCTCGAAGGGAAACAAGACGTAGCTTACAACCAGTCAGCTGAGAGAAGTGACTGACTAAACATGGACGGCGTTTAAGGAAATTGTCCGTGAACAGAAACAAATGGGACGACGGCGGCCTGCGGCTGCAAAGAGGCATTTCACTGGCATGGAAAGGGAAGACAACGGCTGGTGGCACAGCTGCTTTGACTGTTAAAAGCAGGGAAAAGTAGTCTTCACTTTCAGTGCAAAATGGGAGAAAGTCTCATATACTGGCACGACTGACTTACAGCAGACTGAAGACATTCAACTGAATTACTGTCTATAGACCAGGGTTACTCTCATTACAGTTCACAAAGTCTGATCGTGTTATTTTTATTTTTTGCATTCAAGCACCTAAAGATGCACATCTAGTGCAAACACAAAATAAATGTAAGAACCTCAAAATGAGAACAAGATGCCCCCTTTAATAATCAGCCGATTAAAAGCATAACAAGATTGATTCAGTCCAGACTGCAATAATAGAAGAAGATAAAACAGATGTTCAGCAACATGCAAAGGCCTCCATCAGCACTCCCAACGTTTGCAGAGGGTAAGTGTGTGGAAGCATACTCCAGGCAGATTTACATCTCATTATAAGAAAACACACATCAGACTGGATGCTGCTGGCATGCAAATACAACCACAGACCAGCCGGCCCAGTGACGTCATCAGCAATCTGTGTCAGTCAAATATGAGATATTTGGTTTGAAATTCTATCATAAGCTGCCAAAGTAAATACTGACATACTTACAGCCACAGACTGTAATTGCAGGATAGACAAGCTATAATTGCTCAATATCCATAAAAAAAAAAAAAGCCAAATCTTCTTTGGTAGCAGCTTCTCAAATGTGTTCTGTTGCTGCTTTTCTCTCTCTTGTTTGAAATTAAACTGTATATCCGATGGGGGGTTCATAGCCAGAAACTAATAAATAAGCTAATAGATATGGTCACAAAACTTCCCCAGTTGATAACTGACATTGAAATTATTATATGTGTAGTGTAATTACAAAATAATTATATATATCAAGGGAAGTCTTATGTATTGCTCTGGAAACGACACAAGTAGACAACTTGAAGTAAAATAAAATTAGATGATTGATGATGATGTTCTGGATATATTCTTTCAACTAATCGATTATGTTACGGAAGCATAATTGCAAAAATCTCTTTGCATGTTTGAATTTAAATATAAACTAGTTTCTTGGCATTTATGAGACATATTTTCCATCTGTGCCATATTATGCATCCAAAATTAAAAGGAAATGCTAGTTCCCCTCCCAGATACAATGATGACTGACCTTCATAAGACATTGACGGATGCTTGGTTTCTCTGCATGGTGCATTAAGGTAAAAATACACATATTTTGGTTGTTTTAGTTTAGTTTTTTCAATTTTAAAAGACAGGGGACCTGGTGGCAGGTTAATACCTCAGTGGGTTTGACACACTGGGCTGAAGATGAAAGCTGGAAAGCTGGTCACGATATCTGCCTGGCTGCACACGACATGTATTTATTTGACCTTTTTCATGTGGAAAAGTTTCATCAGGCGCAAATCTCTTACACACATTAATAAAACACAAGTACAGCTTTGAATAATCCTGAAAATACTCATCTTGTGAGAACTAGCATTCATGTCCGATAATGGATCTCGCTGCCCCTTAGCTATCACGCCCTGGCTGCTAACGACAGGTGAGCAGGGAGCCTTAAACCGGTCATCCCGGGCTTACCCTCCGGGGATGATCGATGCGTCACCAGTCACTTTTGGCTATCTTTCCCCTTCATAACTGCCTTGACAAACCAACACTGAAGCATTAGCTAAGCATCAGTATAGCTGCATGGCTAGTTCGTCATTCCAACAGTAAAGCATCTAGCTAGCTAATAAACAGCTAGCCTCTGCGTGATGTGCTTGACGAAATACCATTTAAATATCTAATGCTCAAAGTAGGCCTTGCGTGTAAATGCAAGGCATGCAAAACACAAAATCCTTTTTAATCATAATGCGATATTACAAGTTATTTTTTTATACGGCCTATATTCTATATATAATATAGACTTATTTTAAACAAAAATGTAATTGAAAGAAGAGTGCGAGGGTGTCATCACAGGCTTCCCAAACCGATTCGAGCGGCAGTAAGATTGCTGTTTTTTTCTATTAGGTTTGGCCTACCATATCCATTTGAGCTAGCGGCTAACATCTGCCGAGTTTACTCACTTCTCTGTCGAAGAGTCCTTCGCGACTTCATTCTGGCCGTCCTCCTTAGAACAAAAGCCTCTCAAGGCGTGCCTCCTGGCGAAGTTCTGCGGGGCAAATGGCCTCCCTCTGCCCGGAAATCTCCCATCCAAACCGGCGGTGCTGAAGCAGGCGGCGGTTGCAGGTGTCGCTTTCACACCAACTCTACCTGTCAACGGACGCTTCAGCTGGGTCTGAAATAACTCCTTGAGCGCTACCGTTGACCTAAAATGTAACATTTCAATCCCGTCTAGAAGAATATCTGGAAGACGTAACTACTGTAAAGCCAGGAGGAGAAATGTGGAGAAGTAGAGGTGCAGTTTCCTAACGGGAATGTCGGCTTTCTCGGCCGAATAACGGTTTTCCCGGTGACTCAACGACAGCAATACTCCTCAAAGGAACAACCTACTTTTCACGTATCAGGGATTTTGATTGGAGGATGAAAATGCGTATTTGCATATGATTGGTAAAGAGGGCTGTCAATCAGTAGGACTGTCTTTCTGACTGTTTTGAGTGTGTTGAATGAATAATTATTATATATACAAACTTTAAGATGTTGTAAAGAAAACTATCCATTTAAGTTATTACACGGACATTTACTGTATTATTTTACAGAGATTGTCTTGTGGTTCTCCCTCTATAATTGAGTACTTTTATTACAAATAAATGACAATTACAAAAATAAAGAAAACAATAAATAAAGTCTGTCAATTAAATTAATATAATGGGGAATTTACAGACTACGATTATTACTAGATTATTTACTCACCTTTGCTCTAACCTTTGTTTGTGTGCTGTAAAAATGTGATTATAATCATGAAATACAATAATTATATCTCCTTTATTTGTCTTATAGTACACCTATATTACTAACTAATAATGACTTTAATGTGGTTCTGCTATCACAGAACATATTTGAATGCAATACTTCGTGAAAGGTCAAATAAAGCGCTTCAAAGTCAATTTAAATATCACTGAGCAGCAGATATCAGCTGAGCAGAAGATTTGATATCTTGCTGTGCTCTGACACCATGTGGTCGCTTTTGGTACTGCACATGCTCAGACTGGTTTTCTCAGCAGATGGTGCTCTCTGTCCTTAATGAAATAGTTACAGTGCCATCTTCTGGTTGGAAATCACAAAAAATTAGTCAAATAATACAAAATGAATCCTTGCCCCTAAATAAGAGTTATAATTTAATTAATTTTTTTTTTTTTTTTTTTTTTTTTTACTTTTTTATTACATTTAGGTACATTCCTTTGAATTTATTTCTGGGAATCACATGGTGACATTTTTGTCATATGATGCTTTTAAAATGATAAATGATGTGCTCATTTTCTACAAAGAACCATTCCCTGTGGCTAGAGGTAAATTCCTTTTTTGTAAAGCTAAATGTTTTCCCTCAGTTTTAGTCAGACATTATTGTAATGTTTGTTTTGACCTCTTTAGTGCCTTGGGTGGGTAGAGTTTGACACTACGTATAAAATAATGACCTACAACAGAGATTACTCACTGGAAAGTTTTTCTCTGCGACTTGCTTCAGTTTACTTTTCTGTGGCTCTCAAACATTTTATCTGACTTTATCTGAATCTCGGTAAAACTCCACCCACCCAAAGCTCCAAGAAGGATAAAACAAACACACTCATGCTGACTAATAATGCGTCCTTGGAAGATGCAAGATTTAGGACTTAACGTACCAGCAAAAAGTCTGCAGCAGCTCAAATTTCCATTGAATAAGGTCAAGATTTAAAGGGGAAATCCAAGAAATGTTTTTTGTTGGTTGTTATTTTACAGGAACCAGCATATGTATAAAAAAAAAAAAAAAAAAATTGCAGTTGCTGAAAGAGCTTAAAAGACAGGGTATTGGCCTGTGGTTTGCAACATTATACAAAGAAGTATGGGGGTGATAATTTGTATGCATGTCAATTTTCACCTGTAAATTTTAAAACATTTCAAAAGAGACACTATTCACTATATACATTAAGTTATTTGTTTGAATACACTTTGTCTATTTGTCTTGGTAGATTTGTCCTGAAGTAATTCAAATTTTATAGAATGCCTCATTTGCATATCTAAATACAAACTTTAATAATTTTAATACATTCATTATGACTAATATTTAAAATGTTTTACCCTATTCTCCTTCAGTGGAAAATTCTTCTTTTGCAAGAGTTTTTCTCATATCTATATTCTGCAGAATTAATAAGAGGGTTTCATTTGTTTATCACTCACAGCCTGACCTATGGAACATTTATTCATAAAAAAATGTATGATTTATGGGGCCATATAACAAGAGATATATCAAACTCCCTTGTGTAATAACCTTGGATTCTGAAAAACAAGAATAAAAAACAAAACAAAACAGCTAAACTAAATGAGAATTATGAACCTGGATTCACCCAGTGTTCATATTTCTGTTCTGGGAGATAAAGCTTTGTTTGCATATCTAAACATCCACTATGTACAACTTGTGATATAAATTACAAAAGTCTAAATGTTAATAATCACTTCAGGGGAGTTTCATGTTGATTCTGAATATTTTAATCACCTCGAATCCTTCTGGATGTAAAATAAGCTTCTTGGAGAGACCTTGGTGTAATGATAAGAAGCATATGAAAAAATGCTACTTTTTCAAACTAACAGCGTGCTCTCAAAGTTTAATTTTGCGCAGAAATCCCCCCGTGAGCAGCTGCGTTTTCTCCGCATGCAGCAGCAAAAGCAGCAAACAAAGGAAGGAAGGAAGGAAGGGAGACAAACAAGGCGATCCCTAACGAAGCTGCAGGGAGGAGAGGCGATAATTCACCAACACCCACACCTTCTCAGAAGCAGTCAGCCTCATGCTCCTTTCAAAATGAGGGTGATGGGTGCGCTCGGCAGATCACTCCCACGCTGCTTAGCGGCTGGCTTCCGCCCACCGCCCGTGGAGCCCGCCCACCTCCGGCCGTTGCCACGGCAACACATCATCATCAGTGACTTGCACTGGAGGAGGAGGAGGATGAGGAGGAGGACAGGGAAGGGGAGGGGCTGTTTGAGTGCCGAGCAGGGCGACCGGCAAAGGGTGTTCATGAGCTGAGCTGCTCTCCAGAGGAAATCTGTCTGTGTGTGTGTGTGTGTGTG
>JAOWBC010000959.1:644506-659122 GCA_028566105.1 Hypoplectrus providencianus | reverse complement strand
TGTGTGTGTGTGTGTGTGTGAAGGGGGGAGTGGAGAGAGAGAGGGAGAGAGAGAGAGGGAGAGGATGACGGGAGGTATGTGAAAAGGACCTGCGTCAGAGTGACTCATCAGCCAGTTTCACAATGTGTTGATGTGACGCTGATGCAAATGGGCCTGCGCCGGGATTCAGCAACAACACAAAAAAAGACAAGAAGAAGAAGAGGAGAAGAAGAAGAAAACAAACCGAGGACAGCGGAGCTCCTTAAAAGGAAGCTGGACTGTCCCCACTCTCATCCCATACGGTGTCTCTTTTCAACCCGTCTGTCTCAGATTACTAAGCACTTTCTCACAGTTCCACCCTGCTCTGCTTTCACACACTGATTTACACACGGAGAAGTCAGGCAGGTTCAAGGCAGGATCACTGCTGTTACTGGGGGTCATTATATGTGCAACATTCTCTGTGCAATGTTGCAACTCCAGCTGTTGACCATCTGCGTTCTATTTATTACATATTGTTTCTTACATTCTGAATCGTTAGTGATTATTTTTTACTTGTCTAAAGTGTACATTTTTAATATATTTTTTTACTTGTTTAACTGCTAATACCTTCTTTATATTTATAATTTATCCTGATTGTTTACTATCTATTATTTATATCTATTATATTGCTGCTTCTCTTGATTTTCCCCACTGTGGGACTAATTAAAGAAATCTAACCTAATCTAATCTAACAGATGGAAAAGTAACAATGTGAGAAACTGGGAAATTCAAGACAAATTCTGATGATTTTGCCAAATTTTACCCCCTGAACACAAGTCATTTCATGATCACTGTTTTATCTCTTGTTAAGTTTTACTCATTTTGGCCTTGATTTTTACTGCAATATATAAACTCTATACAATACTCCTGCAGCTCAATGGACTCAGAACAATCATGGCCAGAAGTGGAAAAACTCATGGAAAAACCAACATCTCAGGTTCCCCGCTACGAATTCCCACTGTGATTCAGATGAAGAAGCCATTAATCACAGAACGCACCTCACAATAGAGTTCAAAAAAATAAAGTTTAATGTTCATGTGCTGTATAACAAATAAAATATATTAGTGTTTAAAAAACAGGTGCATAACTAGGTGAAGCCTAATCTATCACTTTACAATAAACAGTGAGGAGAACGGTGATCAGTGAGACGGCCGGTCAGACATGCATCGTACAACAGTCACACAAACTCGGACAGTGTTTGAGCCAAGCGGACCCGGAGGCGGAAACGCCGTCTCCGAAACCACAATGACTTTATCTCCCAGAATTCACCGGGTCAAGGACAAATCCACGCTCGAAACAACCTTCATGGAAAGAGCTCGTTGTCTTTAAAATACACTAAAAGTTGGACGACAGGAACCGAGCAGCAGGTGAATTCCCACCCTCGAAGTTCATGACAGACGTACAGTTACTGAGCACATAACCAAATGGATCCATAGAGTATGCAAATAGACTTATTACTTACATAAATATTGCATTGGTCTGCCGTTACGCTGAGTGGGACTAAACTATCTGCAGGGAGTAAGGGGGGGAAAGGTGAGTTAGACCAAATTGTCTGGACATTATCATCATCTTGGACCAAACAGACGTATTTACACAGTGTGGCGAACACGTAAAAACACAGTGAACACTTATTTGTTATGTATCTACCGCTAAACAGCAAAAACACATTTTTGAAATATGCACTGATGGCCATCACAGGTGGATTAAACACTGTTAAGAGCTAAGGCTAATCAACATTATCATCATGTAAAGCATGTTTTTTTTTAATATACCAGACACTTTCACACTTGTAATTTTTTTCCTCAATGACACTTAAGTTGTCTTTTTTTCTTTTTGCTCTACATACATAAACACTGTATTGACACCGAGAAATCTACAGCAAAGTTACACTTGACAAAGGAAAACCCTGGTTGAGAGATTAGGCTAGCACTATTTGTTATCACGGTACTATTTACAGATCCCAGGCTGCTGCTCCGAGAGGAACAGCGATACATTTTGCTTTTTTGCTGCCGTTGATAAAAAACACATACCTGCAATCTTTAACACTCTGCCTTCAGGTGAAAGTTGATATACTGAGTCAATTTCTGCTGTTGGATCACTGGTAGGAAACACACAGGCATGTTTCTTCCTGAAATACTCCCTGTTTGCAGATGTGTGGCTTCGCCTCAACAGCAGTGTTTTGCTAAATTACAAAGTGAAATGAACCAATTAGCTCGGCCTCCGGCGTGCCAGCCCAGCCATCCTACCGAGACGAATGACAGAGGTCCCCTGCTGTTACTCCACAACAGCTCCTATACATCCTCTTCTTAAATTACCTTCCATAAATATACACGAGACAAGAGCGAGGAACGAAGGATTAATCCCACCTCTCCTGTTTTCCCATTTGAAGTGAACGACACGAAAAGAAACCCGCTGAGGGGGCAGAGTCCTGACCCAATCTCCCTACAGTACTTTTACGACTCCGAGTTACAGTACGAATGCAGACGCCTAACTTAGATTTGGGAGAAAGACGGAGGCTCAGAAGACATGGGAGGCCGGGGAAATGACAATAAGCCACCGGCTGATGCTGCTAAATCTTTGGCTATTGCTGGTAAAGATCGTCTTGTTGTAAACGATAATTCTAGTTGCCTTGTTAAGTCATGGAGATGGAGTGCAATTCTCTACATAAATTTGAAAATGTATGACACTTTAATCCTCTGGACCCCAACAAGCAATTTCGGGGCATATTTTGTGGTCTTGTATTCGTTTCAGGAATATAAGAAACGTGTCAATATATTTAACATATTTTCCATTTCTACAAGCTCTCATGTCCTCTCCACTCTGATCTGTGTAACAGATTTTCAGTTAATATTTTCAGTACTTTTGTGTGTGAATGAGGGGTTCAGGGATCACTGAATTTTGTTTTAAAATAATAATTAGTTTTGCAAATATTTTCCTCTAAACCATCCAAGGTTAAATGATCTTGAACAATGAATGTCGAATTCTTCCAATTATAGAAGTATTCAAGCCCCTCTTTGGAGTAGCACTGTTATGAGATACTTGAAATATTTGAAATCTAAACTTTTATTTTGGCAGCATCTGCAGCTTGAGTTTTAAGGTGCAAGTGAGCGGATAAGACCTCAAAACCTCGGCTACATGTTGGAGATGAAGACGTGCAACAACAGCCATCATCTCTGCTTCTATCTCATCTCTGAATCTGCGTTTGAGTCAGGACTCGGCCCCGGCGTCACAGCCTGCAGCCTGGCTGTCCGAAGAAAGCAACAAATACAACACCCAGGCAGAGGTAAAGAGTAAACAAACAGATCACGCTTAAATTACACGTACATCTAACGTGTACAATTAATCAAGAGACAAAGACCTGCAGAGCACTGAGTGGCTCCTCGACATGCTCTCTAGGTGCTTTGGCAAATACCTTTAAAAACAAAAAAAACAACAAAAAAAGACAAAATAAAAGAAAAATAAATGCTATTCATGAGGCAACATTGGTTGTTAAGGCTCTACTGTGTCTGTGCTTGCTTAGTATCTATTGACGGGTAATAACTGCATACTGTCAAGTGTGAGTAGAATGAATTGGGGTTGGGGACAATGTGGGGACGTCGGGGCGGGAGGCACTATGTGGAGTCTTCCGGCTCTGACTTGATGGTCTTCTTCTCTGCGTTGCTGGACGTTCGCTGCGACGTCCCGTTTTCTAAAAGGCGAAGATAGAGGGTGGTGTCGTCAGCATAGAGGTTTATAATGGAACTTAATGTAAATTAAATGCATATTGAACAGCAGCTCTGATTTAATTACTCATCAACCAAAGCTCACAAAAAAGGGAATATAGTCCAAAATTAACAGAACAAGAGAGTTAAACTGGTTTCTCATGTGTAAAATTTGGTTTCTAAATTTTTTTTTCAATGCTTATGTATGTGATTGACGTACAATTCACATGAAGAAATTAATTTTTAAGGATTTTTTTAATTACAACTATTTTTAAATCCATGCTAAATATTGTCTCCAATTACATTTATTCATTTTGTATTTTTATTCATGTAATTTCCTCGCCTTATAAGACAAATATCAACAACAAACAATATAAGATATTATTGGCTATGTTTCATTTTAGTATCGTCATAATGCTTTTTATATAACAATAATTGTTTGAGTTTTAAAAGAAAAATCCAACATAGGCGATCACCTTAATGTCATCACAACATCACAAACCTGTTGCTGGTGTTTTGGTCTCGTCTGTGTTGTTGTTGTTGTTGTTGTTGTTGTGGTTGTGATGGCGCTTCAGTTCATTGGCTAATTGCTTGCCCAATGGGAGGTCGCCTTCCTGCATGTTCTGACTCACCACACGCAAGTTGATTGGCCGTTCGTCTGAGGCGAGATAACGACAGAAAGTTATTCTCGATTTGCTTTCCTTCATACAGATATATATGATATACGTTTAATATTCACAATCAGACCGAAGAGAATCCTGTTTAAAGAGCGCAAACATCAGCCTAGATGTTGTTTTAACACTGGCTCTGTTTCACTGTACATGTTGAGTATTCCCAGTGGTAACAGCGTGTGTGTGTTTGTGTTAGAGAAGCTGCAGATCCCTTGAGTTTGTTTTTCGTCCCCTTGGAGAGCAAGAAAATCAGAAACAAAGACAAAGGAAGAAAGGCGGGGAGATTTATCTGCATTTCCACTATTTTTAATACTGACATACAGATAGATGTTCCTCATTTTAAAGATTGTTATTTCCTCGACACGGACACTAGTACTTCATTTCTCTCATTTTTTTTAAACTTCTACAAGCATTTTAAGGGATTTCATGCTGCAAAAATGTGTCTCATATCCCTCCCAATATATATCAGAATTTTAAGCTGTTTTAGTGATATATAATATAATATGCACATAAAGAAACATTTGCCTGGTGGAGAGATGAAGAAAGGGAAAGGCAGAGAAAATAGTGAATAAACAAGAAAATACAGGATAAAATAAAAAAAAACTGTGGGAGGAGAGGGACGTTTGGACAGGCAGAGGACAAGAAGGAGAGGAAAAGAAATGACAAATGACAGGGAGGAAAAAAACAAGGGACAAGAAGTCGAAAAGGAGGAAGGAAAGCAGAGAAGAAGAGGGGGAGGAGAGAGAGAAAGAGAGAGAGGGAGAGAGACGCCCCCCTCCAGGCAACTGGCTGGAGGTAAACAGGCGTGGGTGTGATAATTACAGGTGCATTGTGGGATTTGTGGGAACAGCGATATAATGAGCTGTCGGGAGTGGGTGAGGGAGGAAAGGGATGAAAATGAGATGAGGCCCGGAGGAGAAGTAAGATTCTGAATAATGATGTTTTTTTTCTCGCTCTCTCTTCTTCTTCTGTGTTTGAGATAAAAAAGTGACAGCTGCCACGGCCGGGTGTGGAAAATCACCACCTATATCCACAACCCGTGGCTTTTATGACATGAAATACTCTCCGTAAAATGTCACTTTAGGCTTTGTTTGTTTGTTGTTTACAATCATAGCCTGATTGGACACATGTGGCAGCAATAAGCCAATATTAACCTTGTCAAAAAAATACGCTGAAAGAAATATGACATTAAAAACTCTTTTTAAGAACCAGTAATCTCCTCTCCACCGTCTGCTCATCTCACCTTGGTTGTCTCTGCTGGCATCGGCGGCGGCTCCGTTGGTGTTCTGGGCGTCATTGAGGTACTTTAAGGCGGCGGGGGGGATCCTCCAGTCCAGAGCCTGCAGCCGCTCCTGGACAGCGGCGTCCTGCAGGATCTCCATCTGCCTGGCCAGGAGACGCTCGAGCTGCATCTGATGGACACAAACAGGGACTTTGATAAGGACTCATAGTTCAGTACGAACACTGTCAAACATCTGACTGGACCTAATCGAGCCTTTTTTCCTGGAAATTCATACACCTCCAGTCCTCACAGAAGAACCAAAGGAACCACATAAGCTCTCCTTGAGAATCCTAACTCCGACTTCAGGCCGTCACTGAGCGTTCACACAGTTGACGAATGAAGTCAAGACTGACAAACAGTTGACGTCTCAGTTTCATAGAAATGTGCAGGAATAAAAACCTCCTAACGTCAGTCAGTACATCACTGTCAGCTCAGATTATTACGGGACATGCTCGGCATCCTCACACAGGCTCATGTGAGCAGCAGTGCAGAGGGCCCGCGGTGTGAGCGCAGCCATGAAATCTCCACTTCTTCTTTTTCACATCAAAATGACATGACGGATGAAGTGGCGTATGCACACACGATCACACGTGAAGAAGTGAATGCGCATTGGTTTTCCACAAACGGTTCACATGAACATGTCTTCTCGCTAATGAGTTATCATAAAGCTCTCCTCCTACACTCTGGCTCTAATTAGGAACAAGCCGCAGCAGCAGAGGCATTGGAAACCAATAAAGAACATTACTGGGATCAAACTGGAACCTGCTGCCACAAACATCTGCTGACATGGAAATCTGTCGCCATGTCTGCTGCTGAGAAAACACCCTGCATGACGTATAATCATTGCAGCGTTAGGGGAGGATGCTGTGTTTTTGTCTGTTTAAATGAAGCTTTTAAAAGAGACAAATTAAACCCAGGATATTTGAAACCAACGCTAACCAACTCACGCTGAGATCCAAAATTGTACTATTTACCACAGAAAGAAACTTGATATTCATCTTTCTGACAGTCAATTAATGCATCATTCGTGACAAAGTCCAAAAAGAAATCCAAAGTTAGGCCTAAAATAGTTTGATTTCACTAAAATCACTTTATTCTACATTTCTTGTTTATAACATCTGTCTAAAATCAATCATTTCGTAGAAACAAAACTCTTCAAGACACTGTAAAACCATGAAAGATTCACCTGGCGTGACAAAATTTCATAGAAACTTGGACGAAACTGCAGGCTGTTTACACACATTATAATAAGTGAACCAGCAACACTACATTCTACTGTACCTACCTGCAGATTTCGCCCGACGGTTTCCTCCCCTTTCGACTTGGCGCAGGCCAGCTGCTCCCTCAGCATCTCCTGCCTCATGTGGATGGCCTGAAGCGCCTCCTGGATGTCAAAGAAGTTCTCCTGAGCAACAACAAATAGAAAAAAGGTTCTGATTAGTTTTTTTTCCCTTACTTAACACTTCTTAAAAGGAATGGTTAAGTCAAAGGTCAGATCACTGCACTGTTTCTTGACATTTTGGAGAAATATATAAATAGATTTTTTTTGTGAGTGTGTTATTATTCTAATTCTGAAGGTATAAATAGACCAACAGTTCACTATTTAAATATTAATGCTAAATTCTTGAATGTTCATTTCCATCAATATTTCTTTCAATTGAAAAATATAGAGAAAAGGTTACTCATAATATATATGAAGTAAAAAAAAATTAAAGTTATATTAACAATCTAAGTACAAATATAAAACACTTACAAAACATTATATCAAACTACCAAAAAAAAAAATGTAAAAAAAAAAAAGTGATTAAAAGAAGTTTCTGATGTTAGTAAGTTTAAAAATGATTCTAGTTGTTCAAATTAATATTGTTTATTATATGACTTTAATTGATTAGTTCATCCATATATTTATATCACAATTAAATATAAAGCTCTTGAAAAGTGCTTGAAACTGCTTGTTAAAGAAAGCATAACATAAATAATTAATCTAAACTGTAACCACGACTATCTTAACTCTCATAATTACCCTTTTAATCATAGCAACATAAACATAGTGACATGAGATCAGGGACATTGCTTTCAAACATCTCCATTAGTACAATTTCCTTTGACTAGAAAACAGCTGATAAAACAAAGTGGGAGTTTTCTCTGATTCTGCAGAACAGCAGCCTGGAAGTGAATTTGGCAGGAATTCCCCCTTTTTGGGAGCTCGGCATAGTTTTCTGCGAGCAGGTGTCGGTTCATCTGCGGCTCTTCGGGTCGGTTAAAATCCCTGCGGAGACGGCGGTCGCCACATGTTTCCTATCATCGGTTTACAAAACTGAGAGGAGCCATTCAGAGCTCAAAGAAAAACTCTCAGAGCCAAGTGTGTCGGGAGACGAACGCAGAGAGATGGCTTTGTGCACCGTTCAAGGCTGAGTCCATTCTGTTTCTGATAGCTGCACGCAGCATCTGCCAACTGTGTCTGAATCTAAAGTGGCAATCAGCAAGTTTATGTTGGTGTTGATTAATTTACCACATCCCTTAAAAAAATCCACTCAAGACTTGTTTAACTGAGTAAAAAAATCTCTGGTTTGTATCTGATTTCTTTTTTTCACAAAATAACTAAAAAAAAATCTGTTTTTTCCCTTATTGTGAAAAATGAAACCTGAGAGTATGTAAATATCTTGGTATACTGGACTGATTTCAGCGGAAAGTGCATGAAAGTTGCGTACTTTTGGTTTCATATTACAGTTTGCTGTCTCTGCTGGCTACAGACAGGCTATGGTGGCAAGATTTTCCCCTTTAATCCTTCGAGAGTTAAGGTTGACAAAGAGAAACTGTTCTCCTTCTGCAGGTGAAGGCAGAATTGTTGGTAGGAAACATCACTGGCACATGTGAACAACTAGAAAAGCTCACAACCCTGCATGTTATCTGACACACATAAACGCCGAATTTCTTCTTTTTGATTTCAGTCAGTAGCAGCATGAAGAACTCCCACTGCCACTGCTGACCTTACCTCTGTTTTAATCCGTTTAGGGGAGGGCTCGTCTCTGTCTCCGCAGCGAGACCTGCACAGAAACATCCGGAAAACACAGTTCAGGACTTAAGACTTTAAAAGCAGGCATAAATAATGGAGGAATGGCTTCACTCTGCAGTATGCAGAGGACAAAACTCCACTCAGCAGAAACTCCTCAGCTTATTCACCAAAGAACTTTTTTGCATGAAATTGTCGGCGTGCACAGCAGCATAAAGGCAGGATAAGAGCAGTGTCACTCACTTGCTGGTGCGGTACGTGTATTTGTAGGTGACCTCTCTGGAAATCTGGCGGGCGAGTCCGAACAGCTCGTCTCGTCGTGTCAGCAGAGCCATGTCCCGCATGCACAGCTGGGCCGCCGCCTCGTTCACCGTCAGCTACACAGGTACAGAAACACAGGAAGTTCAAGGTCATTTTCATTCGTTAAGCAGATGTGTGTTTTTTTTTTGTGTGGACCACCTCGTGCAGCGTCAGGTGTTTGCCGTCCCTCCTCTTGGAGTCAAAGCGTCCATAGATGGCGCTGTATTTGCGGATCTCCTCTTCCCTCCGTGGCTCATCGTCGCTCATTTCAAAGATGTGTCCGATCATCTTTGCCAGTTTCTTGTTGTTCTTCAGCTGCTCTTTGACCTCGGCTAAGTCCGTCTTAGGAAGTCCCGGCGCCATCCTGTCCACACACTCGAGGACAGACTGGACCGCAGCAGCGTCCAGAGCCTCTAAAGCGTCTCTCGGCGAGGACGGGGAGCCGAGGTCCGACGGTGACAGGCTGTGCTCGCTGTCATTGCTGTGGCCCGACCAGAACCGAGCTTCGCTGCTGCCCTGCAGGGGCGACCCCGCTGACACTTTGTCCCGCGCCACATCCAGCTTCCCGGGGTCGGAGCAGGCCGCGGCGACGGCTTTGGGCATTTTGACGCTGGCGGTGTTGGCGCGGTCCTGTGCGCTGAGCAGCGTGGGCGAGCCCTCGGGCAGTTTGTAGACGGGGATGCTGCAGACGGGCAGCGACGTGAGTGGCTGGTTGAAGATGGCCGGGTTGGTGACCCAGTCGCGCAGCGCCTTCTGCAGGCGCCGTACGTGCAGCGGCTTGCTCGCCATGCCGACGAGCGCCATGATCTCCAGGAACTCCTCCTCCCCGGCCTCGCACAGCTGCTGCACGTCGTCGCCGCCCTGCTGGATGAAGGCCTCGTAGTAGTAGAGCAGGTTCGCACGCTGCAGGATCCGGTAGAGCTGCAGCTCACCCAGGGTCCTCGGCAACACCGCCGCCATACCTGAAGGAGAACGCAGGTTAATAAGACCCAAAATAAAATGTGGATTTACTGCAGAGAGTTAGATCAGAAAATTATCATATTTTCAATATAATATTTTAGGCCTTTTTATCTAATAATTTCAAAGTTTTATCTCAGAATTTTGACTTTCTTTATTACATAATAACAACATTTTATCTCATAAAATATCTTTATATATCAAAATTTTGACAAACAGTTTTGATATTTTTTTTTTTTATAACTGGCTATAACAGGCTTCCATAGAAAATAGACCCCACTCTCCTGTGAAATAAAGCTGGAGCCTTTTAGCTTAGCATAAAGGCTACAACAAAAGAAATACATTATTGGCATAAAAGCTCCACTCAGGCCTGATTCTGCAGCAAAATCACCCCTGCACACTGACATGGAGGCTTTTTTCTATGAAACATGTACATGACTTATATTTGGCCTGTGCATATTATTCTTGGCAGGTGCATGATATACAGGTTATCAGGCCTCAGCAGGTGCGTGAAAACGATGCATGAGTGCCTACATTTTTAGAATGAATGGTCCAGGAAGGTTTTTCATATTCAGGCTTTAACTCTGTGCAGTAATCTACATCTTTCAGGTGTTTAACTGAATCATGTGTGGGGAAAGATTAAAAAAAAGACTTTCTGTCCATGCATGGGTGCAAAAATACTACAAAGCTGCTTTTCAGAAGGCCAATTTTGCATTTCTTATACTTTTAGAGAGCACTGATCAACAAATTAGTTTCATGTCATATTCAGCTTGAATGCACGTCATCACAAAACATGGTGTTTCCAGGCTTCCAACACATTTTGTAGTTCAAAATCCAATCATTTTTTGGACTTCTCTGTAAATTGTTCACACTTTATTTGACATCTGAGTAACACAAATGTAATCATTACTCACCTAATCGATGAGTCAACTGAGAGAAAAAAAATTGACAGCTATTTTGATCGATTCATGGGAAGTTATTCCTTATGCAAAGAAATGGCAGGAAATGCTCTTCCCAGCCTCTTAAATGTGGAGATTTCCTAGTTTTCTGTGTTTTATGTCATTTAAAAGAGAATATATTTAGGTTTTGGACCAAACAAGATATTTAAAAACTATTGATCAAGACAATAATCATCAGATTAACGTACATCAGTAGACAATAGTTTAATGCAATATTGTATTTGAACACATGGTGTATAGTGGTATTTTATTCTACTGTTTAGCTCAAAGTGTGTCTCTACATTCATCAGGGCACATTGTGTGTATAAACTTTTTCAGGATGATACGTTTGGCTGTCAGATTAGTATTTATCTGTCATTCACTCTGCCTCCTCTCCCCTGCTCACAAAGCAAAGACGCGCTCATATCTGTGCCAAACACCGTCGCTTGCCGACCTTAAATTTGCTATAAAAAAAAAAGGAAAAGTGGAGGCTTGTTCTCGACTCTTCCTATGTGCATGCGAGGCTCGGCGGAGGCCCAGCTCACAGAGGAGTGGCAGTCAGCAGGCCCGGGTTGCTGGGAGGACCACATGCCTCTCTCCACCCCTGCAGGATGTGTAGGTGGTGGGCTCGCCTCGCCCAGAATAGGCCCGGAGAGCCTCAGCCCAGGGAGCCAGGCAGGCCTCGACTCAGCCACTGACTGAGTCGGGGAAAATGACGGCTGCTGCCTGAGAGGAGACGCTGATTTCGACTACAAACACAACTGCTACTACGACTACGGCTGCTGACGCTGCGAACAGAGCGTCTGCTCAGTCCCTGACCTGTTAGCAGACACCAGAATGGCTTTTCTGTTAAGCCTCTACACACAAGACTAGTGACAAAAGCCTTTATCTGGCAGCTGTCCTGAAACAGTGACGTGTGCCCAGGTTAATGATCCATACTTTGAGACTAATCACAGAGACAAGTTCAAACAACGATTCCTTTGTTAGCATCCACAAACAACAGCTCATCTGAGCTTCTTCCAGGTCATCTGTACATTTCTTTCTTCCATATCAAAAATAATGGGTGGGCTGATGTACTTTATGATTTTAAGGTACCCTGTCTTCCTGAAAAAAGTATGAAAACAACAGTACATCATAGTCACAATGTTTCACTCTAGACTTTGTGAAATGCCAATAACATGGATCATCAATTTAAACAATTGCGTTGGAAATTAATTTTTAAGGCATATATTTGAAACGTAAGCAAAAATTCAAGACCTTGCAGTAACCCTCCCCTTTTTTAGCTAAAGACTTCATCAATCTGCTTCTCTTTGCTACTTTAACCTACAAACTGTAGATCAGACAAATTGGCACTGGAAGTAAGAAAAATGTGAAAAGCGGCATTACATGTTCAGACAGAATTACTTTTCAGGCAGCAACAGACAAGTACTTTCATTAGTTTATCAATGAATAGTCAAAAAAATTGAATTGTGTTTTCAAAAAGCCCAAGGTGGCACAATTTTAAGTTTTTTTATCCCCTCAAACAGTCCAAAACACAAATAAATTCCCAATTCGCTATATCTGGGTTTAGGTCACCTTTTTAGAATACACTTTTAAGATTTTTGTGGTTTTTAAATCTGTATTAAACCGGATGAAGGATCTTAGTCATTGAACATCTGGATCACAATTTATAAGAGAAACAAGCTGTGCAGATTGACCAGCCGTCTCTGATGACCTGCGTCAACAGCATAAAAAAGCAGATATTTAACCTTAGAACCAATCTATTCATCATTATTAGGCATTTTAATAAGAGTTCTGTTTGTTTTAGAAAGAAGGAGACGTGTGTGGATAATTCTGGTGAAAACAACAATTCCCATGATCCCATGCTGCTTCACAATATCACCAAACTCTTTTATTTCAATCAAGAGAGACCTAATTTCCCACATATGTTATAGTAATGAGCAGTTGGGGACAGAGGTAGTACAGGATCCATAAATATGCTAATTATTTCCTGAGAACTCAACAGAAGCTCAACCTGCTGAATTTCCATGAATATCACCTGCGTCAACATAAATATTGTGGTGGCGTTTACAACCAGAGTGAGTGCTGTAAAAGAAAGTGGTGACACAGTGAAAATCACTGTGGGAAAAAAAAGTAATGCATGATAGAGGAAGTTTAACAGGCAGCAACAGCACGAGCATCAATGATGCCACAGCCAACACACACGCACAACAAAACAACTTCTCTTGTCACTCAGGTTAAGTTATATTCACAACTCTGGATATTATACTTATAATGCTGATGCTTTTAATGTTGCTGTTGATGCTTCACTGTGTTGCTGTTGCTGTTCGAAGGCTGCTCCTTGACATTTAACTTAATTAAATAATATTACTTCTATCTTTTAGTATACATTATACAATTCTGAGAGGAAAGAATAAAATAAAAATACCATTAATCAGGATGAATGCTGAGCAATCAGTGATAGATCATGTGTGACCTTTATAATCAAGAATAAATAAATAATTGAAGCAACAATTGAGCAACACTTCCCAAAATTACATCCAAAAGGAAATGTATGCAGACAAGATTTGTTCCAAAACTTTTCCAAATTTCTTTCAAGATGTTCTTACAGCTACTATATTATGAAAGTGTAATTTATTCCTGTTACGGACAGTTGCTGGGATAAAAATAAGTTCGATAAATGCGTCATCTTGGGTTCTCTGACAATTCAAGAACAAACCGTTAAAAGTTGTTCGTTGCTACAGCCCTAAATAAAACAATGCAGCCAACAGAGGTTGCCACGAGGTCCATAATTACGTTATCCACTTATTGAACTCATCAAGCATGGTGGCAAGATGTCCATATAACATATGATACTTCCTGTTGTGTATATAAGAGTGTAACCGACTTATCAATCAACATACCATAAAAACTGCTGAATTTTCCAGACGAATCGCCAAACCCCAAGTGATATACTGCCTCCAAACTCATTCTAGTGTGTGTGGCTTAGTAGTGGCTATCAGACCTTGCATGGCATTATTATTGTCTTTGTAGAGCCCTTTGTTGTTGTTTTTTTTTTTGTAAAAGTGCCAGAAAATAAAGTAATTATTATCATTCTCTCTACAGAAAGAGAGAACCAGACAATTTTCATGTACAAAATGTCCATTCATGTAATGTTTAACTGTATTTTTGTTTCATTTTTCTTTTTGACCTTTATTAGTTTTCTTCACATTCTAATTCCAATTTCTGAATATAAGTTCGCTGCTATCCTAAAGGGTGCACTTGCATTATTTTGCCTTATATCATTATTATATCAGTGGCACAAAATAGTCTTGACGTGACAACAAGACATTTTTTCTGGCTATTATTTGTGTCCCTTTTGTCATTGAAGGATTTTTCTGCAATTTATTTCACAATAAAGTGCGGATGTGTGAATTAAAAAACTATATTTAGCTGCAGTGTGAACTCCTGTGTGTGTAGCAGGTATAACTGTCTTTCTGGGGAATGAAATAATCCTGCAGCTTTACAAAAAAAAAGGCAGCACACTGTGTTTTTCTGCAAATAGAAACTGGATTCATTTACTTCGCCGAGAAAATAGCTTCAATAACACAGCTTATTGTCAGTGTTTTAGTTCAACAGCCGTCTGCACAAACACTCTCAAGACTGATATCTAACAGCCTGCCATCTTACTCCAGTTTTATCACAGCAGACGTGTGTGTGTGTGTGCATGTGTGTGTGTGTGTGTGTGTGTGTGTGT
>JAOWBC010000959.1:599452-638857 GCA_028566105.1 Hypoplectrus providencianus | reverse complement strand
CCACCCCCAACACAGCCACCGCCACGAACAACCCCCCCAAAACCGTGCCCTCCCACCTCCAGCACCATCACACGCTGAACACAGCTGCCACAAAATGAAATAAAACAGTTTACAGGCAACGCTGCAGCACTTCTTTTGTGTCTTCAAAAGCCCAAATCATGAGAAAACTAGTATTTGCACTGTGTGTGTGTGTGTGTGAGCCTGTGTGGGGGTGGAC
This sequence comes from Hypoplectrus providencianus, assembly GCA_028566105.1. Classification (NCBI taxonomy): domain Eukaryota; kingdom Metazoa; phylum Chordata; class Actinopteri; order Perciformes; family Serranidae; genus Hypoplectrus; species Hypoplectrus providencianus. The sequence continues at coordinate 638,640 of JAOWBC010000959.1, read as the reverse complement.
GGGGTGGGACTGCTTGCTTTTCAGATCCTCTAATTAATTTCAGAAGGAAACTAAAACAAATATCAAAGCAAACCTGCAAAAATATTTTGGAATGCAAACTCCTATAGGAATATAATGCTGACAGCAAAATGTTTAATAACTACTGAAACACATGAATTTTGTCTTTCTGGCACATAAACTTAGTATGAAGCAGGGTTGGATGCACAAAACGGAATTCTGTGCTGCCAGGGGTCTCTTAATCAAAAAATCACTTAGTTTTATGATGTTGTTAAGGGGCATGGCATCATGGGAGTTGTTGTTTTCACCATTATTAGTGCGACTGCAGTCAGTTACTCTTTCTCAGTGTTCATTCAGGAGGTTTTTATTGGGAGCCGAATAACTCGCAGAGGTCTCATCCTCTCCAAAACAAGCAGACTCGCTGATTAAAACCAGTAAAAATACTAAATAAAACAGTTTTATGTTGAAATTAACAGTTTCTCCAATGACGTTTGGTGGATGCAGGAAGCTCTGGAGGATATTAATGTTTAATCAGCTTGTTTCTCTGATAAATTAAGATCCAGAAGTCTAATCAGAAATAACCTTCATCCAGTTTAAATCTAACTGTAAAATGAGGCTTATAACGGGATAAAAAGATATAATACCTCTTACAGGCTGTCATTTGATTAAAATGACAGCAAGATTTTATATTTCCGTTCAAACATTTAAAGGAGGTAAAGGGGCAGGGTGTCTTTTGTTGTAATGTAACATGCGAGTTTTGCAATGCAATTAATCAGGTTCTTTATGTTGATTTCAAATTAGATAAATGTTACTGTTAATTCTTTTGCAGCACTGTTTCTGTTTCATGTCAACAAATTCAGAGGCTGCAACCTTCAGGACAACCAGACCAACGTGCACAGCTTGGGGTTTCATTTATGGTAAAGCAAAAGCACTCAGCTGGTTACGTTTCTCGGTAAATAACGCCGAAACACAACAAGTTTCTTTTTAAAGTAACGTTACCCAAACCTTTTAAGGAGGGAGTTTCTCATAAATTAGTCCAGATGTCACTGATATATAGAGCTGCTTGACTACTGCAAAAATCCCAGTTGTAATTATGGTAACTGGCAACTAATATCAACATTTTTTTCAATACAATTACTTATGGACTTTAATAACGTCATGCATGTATTAAACTTTAAAGAAAAAAGGGTATTTCCTTGAACTTGAAATGTAATTTAACTGAAAAAAGTAAGACAATTATGAATTATATATAAAAGAAAAAAATATTACATAAAAAAACTATAAAACTTAAACTTAAAGTGTAAATAAGATAACTCAAATCTACTGTAATGCACTGAAAACCGGATTGTCGTGGGGGGTTTTTTTTCTCATACCCTAGCTGCAGTGCTGCAGACCATGTCACTTGCTTGAAAGCTCTGGAAAAGTCAATCAGGGAAGCTGCAGTGGAGATTTTTTTTGTCTCACTACGTGTGTCTAAAATCAAGAATGAAGTTTCATGCAAATATTTATGATGTGTTTTCCAAACGCAGGTAGGCAGGTAGGATTCCAGACCGCCCACCTTCAGCCTCTAAATCCACGTCTGGCTGTGTGTGTGTGTGTGTGTGTGTGTGTTATTATGCAGATATGACCTTCTTCCAGCGTTCCCATGGTTCTGAGCAGACGGGGATCAAATCAAATTGTGAAAGAAACAGAGAAGAGAAGGAATATCAGCTCTGTATCGCTCTCTTTTGACCTCTCTCCTCACCCACTTCACTCCTCCCTCCCCCTACACACACACACACACACACACACACACACACACACTGCACAGAGTATATAACAACAAGAACCAAACAAGAACAAATTAAAATGAGAGCGCCGGCAGGAAATAGGATGTCCACCCACACTGTGAGGTAGGTCGACACCCAGGCTGCCTGTTCCCACAAGTCCCAGTTTCCCAGTTTACCCATTTTTACACCGCTGCCCTGCTTCATAAAGATCCTTCTCTGCTCGGAGTTTATTTACATGATTGTTTTCACAGAAGACAAGAGCTACCACAATTTATCATGCAGATTTGCATAAAAACTTGACTTAAAAAGCTCCCTCTTATTATTTCAAGGGTGGGAATTGTACTTAATTCAGCCTTTTATAGCATTGGGTTAAATTGCTAATTAGCAAAGGTTAGCATTCAGAATGTAACGTTTAATATTAATTCATGAAACTGATATAAATGCAATATTTGCACATTGTTTGTTCCTGCATGTGGGTCTCCATAATTGTTTAATGCAGTGAAATCCAAAGTTATAGAGACAAAACAGATTTAAGCCCCGCCCCAACAAAACAACCAATCTTCAAAAATAATTTTCGTCAGTTCAGTCTGTTTTTCGCAAAAACAGAAAAACGTCTAAGAGCTGTTTTACTATCAGGCTGAAGAACCTGTCAATACATTTTTTGAAAACTAAACTTTAACGATGACAAAAATAAATATAGATATAAACAGATGTAAGTCAAGCTTTTTGACGGTTTGCAACTTGTGTTGTAGATGATGATGAATCTAAGAGCTCTGCAGTATTCTGTGTCATACTCGTGCTTTTGCTTACACACATAGCATAGCCTACTTTGTTTGTATATTGGTTTGGGTTAGCCCTGACCCTAATCCAGGGTAAACGCTACCCTCTAAACCCAAAACCCTAAAAGCTTGAATGGACTCGGATGCCTAGCTTCAGTTATTATCATCGGAATTATTGAAAATCGCAATATGGACCGCCAATATCCAGAAGTGGAAATTCATTCATAAAATATCCTAGTTTGGTGCAAAAAAGTATCAAACCATGTCAATTTTATGTGTCTTTCAATGAGAGTCAGAATAATGATTAAAAAATCATCACTACCTTCAATATCGGGAATCGTATCGTAAGTGCAGTATCATTCAAAGTAATTGAAATTAGTAATTAGTTATTTTTGGGTTTCCTACGTTGCTGGGAATTTTTTGGTGGCTGTTACCCAGAATACCTTTCTCTGCAAAAGCCTATGTCGTTTATGTTTGAGTTCAGTTGATCCGTGTTTAAAATGTTTCTGAACCCTCCCCAAATAAACTCCACTCATCCTTTAATTTAGTCCTTAAAACATAAAAAAAAAACGCCGAGAGCAAGAGGTACAAGGTTTTCACACGACAGCAGCAATCTGCTTTCATGTCGTCCTGTCAATCATTCCCAAAGAGTAGGCGTCACTTTTTTTCCCGTGTCCTCCCCTCCCCGCCGAAACCTCCAAACAGTGGATGTATCTCATTTGGCAAGGAGCCTCTTCATATTTCACTTTTCAGGAGACGCCTGTTCATTTAATTTCTGCAGCTCTCTCTTTTTCTTCTTCTTCTCCTTTTCTTTCTCCCTGCAACTTTTTTTTTTCTTCCTTCTTCTTCTTCTTCTTCTTCTTCTTCTTCTTCTTCTTCTTCTTCTCCCCCTCCGGAGTAGAAACACATTTCAATGACACGCCCACGCCTGGGCCTGTCAGCCCCTCGCCCTGTCAGAGCGCCCACGCTGCTCTGCTCCCCTTCTCCCTCCCCTCTGTCTCCTCCCTCCCCTCTCCTCCCCTCTCCTCTCCTCTCCTTCCCACCAACCCACATCCTCAACACTTTGCGCTCTAAAAAAGCAGCTCTTTTCATCCAAGTTCCTCTTTTGGAGGAAAAAAAAAGAAAGAGGAGGAACAACAGAGCGGCATGATTCAGTCTCCAGGCGGTGGTAGTGCTTGTCATGGAGTGTCCCTTTTCATTTGGAGGGAATATGGGTTACAGGATGACTGTGATGCCAGAAAGCAGGAGATAAAAAAATTAGAAAAACACTCTGGAGTTTGGTGCCTCCTATTGTCGTCTCCACCCAGTGTTGTGTTGCCGTTTTTGGGTGGCAGACACATTTTAGACGGGCGTGGATGTGAGGAAGAAAAAAAAAATGTTGTGAAATCAAAAAATCTGGTCAGAAAGTAGTTAAAGCAGCCGAGTTTTTTTTTTTTTTTTTTTTTCATGAGTTTACGATGCCATATGAGGCCACGGCTCGTGTGTGTCGAGAGAGAATGTGTGTGTGTGAATAAAGCCGGTGTGTTTGCACAGGCTCCCTGGTTAGCAGAGTCTTACTTTGTGTCTGTTGAGAAAGTGTGGGATGGTATGAGCGGCTTATGTCTGACTGAACACGTGTGTGCCTGCGTGGGTGGGGAGTGTGTATAGGGGCGATGTGTGTGTGTGTGTGTGTGTGTGTGTGTGTGTGTGTGTGTGTCTTTGCACACAGATTACACTTGTGTGGGCGTTTTGGGCAAGGATGTGTGTGGGCGTAGTGAGCGTAGGCGGAGGTTATGTGACATACAGATAGAGACTGCAGTGTTCCTGCAGTGTGTTTATGTGTGTGAAACTTTACTGCAGAAACAGCTATAGGGGCCCTGCTGCCTGCAAATGTGCCAGCGTGGAAATCTGCTGCCTTCACACTCATCTACTACAACTTAAAATCACCTCCACCAACATGCAGTGTGAGAACGTGGACACATCACGGGAGAGTTCTGCTCTCATCCACTTAAAGGTGTAATATGTAACTTTTACACAATCAATAGACCTTTGTGATAAGTTGCAGAGCTGGAGAAATATGTCATTATTATACAATCAGGTTGGATTTATTTAGTCACCTCTCAATGGCATTATATCAACTGACTCTATAATATTAATAATATTAATTTTCCCCACCTTTGTATTAATTACCCTCATTATTTCCCTTTTATTATTTTTTAAATATATTTTAATATTTTTTTAAATGACTAATTATGCATTTATTTTGTATTTAAGTAATTATAAATAAATGTAAGCATAATAGAAATAGTTTAAAAAGTACCAAAAATAGATCTGTTCCTTTTTCCTTTATTAGTTTTTCATGATTTTTGTATTATTTAATACATTTATATATTTGTTTTTACATTTTTGCAGAATATTTTGTTAAATTTTATTAACTTTATTTTTGTTATTATTTTTTATGTTACCCCCAGTCCCAAGTTCTGCATTTTTGTTGTGAATATTTTCAATACATTTACAAAAATTACCTCTCTTTTAAGCTCTGGGGACTTTTCTTAATTTTATATTTTTTTTATATTTCTGACAACAATACAATACAATTGAAACAATACATTTACTTACATGAAAATATTAAATGTGCAAGCAGTCATGACAAATGTGTACGCTAGATTCTAATCTTACATTGTGCGTCCTTGAACTTTCAGAAACTTTATCTGATGGTCATAAGGGCACATCTGCATGTTAAATAAACTGTAATTCCACGAAAACCCCAGTCTTTGTAAAAGCATAAATGATTTGCATTGTTTCAACGTTATGTTATGCATCATTTAGTGTGTTTCGAAAGTAGTGGGCTCAGAAAAAAATGGGCCAGACGTCAGTGAGGTGGTGGAGTTTTTTACTGGTGCTAAAATGCGATGCGTTGCACCTTTAAGGCTTCAGTGGGAAGCCCTGCAGCTCCCTGCTGACAGGCCGTGGGCTGACGTGGAGGGGATTTGCCCGTTTTGGCCACGTACGGGCCTCAGCGACCCTCGCCGCCCACGGCATCCTCACCCTGAGAGTGCTGCTGACGTCTGACATGTCTGCTATCTCAGGCGGAGGCAGGCGCTCCCTCCGCCACGACCACACACTGCAGTCAGAGAGAAACCAGTCGGCCTTCGATGTGGTGCATGACAAAAACACCTCGACACTGAGCTTATCTGAAGGTGTGATTAATCTCTTAAGTGTATTAATTTTCGCAGAAAGGTCACGACTGCCTATCAGATCTCCTTCATGCCTCGCCGACTGACATGTGACAAAAGATGAAGGGGGGGAAAAATCCCTCGCAGGAGAGGAGGGAGAGGAGAAGAAAAACTGGTAGAAATGATGAAACAATGCGAGCTACAAGGGTGTGAGCAAAGTTGAGGCAGGCTTTGAAGTAAAGCCACACATTTTGCATGATTATTGCTGTTAAGTTTTTGATCTCGAGCCAGCAGGCACGAAAAACAACAGCAGCTTGGGATTAGTCTCCCCCCCACTCACACGCCTACCTTGCCAGCATAAGTCCCTGACTCAATTAGAAAAAAACCTCTGCAACTTAGGGCTCCTCACGCACAAGTACCCACATCGCCCTGCCCACGTCCCTGCAGCACATCACAACCAGCATCGCTTAAATCACAGGGTACAATGAATGCACAGGGATTTGTCTTGGTGACATTAATGCAGAGACGTGCTGACAACTAATATACACGCCGATAACACAGAGCCGAGACAACAGGGCCGAGCACACGGAGGAAATAAAGATTTATCTCCCTTTAATTAAATATCAGATATCATCCATGGAGGCTACTGCCTGCACAGAGCTTCACACAAACTGACTGGAAAATCAGGAACGTGACAGCTGACTGTCTTTGAATGAATCATTGGTTCAGTTCAGTCTTTCTGGGAATTTGGCTGGATGCAAATGTATTTATTATCTGCAAATAAAAACAAATGTGGTGTCGTTAAGTATTGATGGACGATCCCCAAGGAAGAAGTTGAGCTGCAGAGTTAGTTAAACTAATTTGACTGCGAGTTTGGGTATTTAACTGGCTGAACGTCGTGAGCGATCGTTGCTACTGGAAGGTTCCACTAGAGGGCGCTCCAAAGAAGTCAGATAATATTAGAATCCAACACATTCTCACTCCGAACTCATCTGTACTGTTTCCTGTGGACAGGGCCTTTCACCACAGTACAAGAAATACTTTAGCATCAGTTTTGGATGTGTCAGTGACGGCGTATTAGATCTCACTTGTTACATGCAGTGTGGATTTTCAAAATAAACTTCCCTTTTCTCAGGATACAGTTACATGTAGGCAACAAAACTGCTTTATTAATGTTAGGGGAAAGGTTAAACATGATCCCATGGGGTCAAAGTTGAAGTCTTTCATGTTTATCGTACTTTACATCATTGCAAGTTAATATATTTTACAGTGAGTAACTAATAATTGCAATATTATAAACAGTAAGGTAAATAAATAGATGAATGAAAGAAAAAAATGGAGAAACAGAGCAGACTAGTATGATGACGTACACATTTAAAAACTTCTGGTTTGCTTGAGCCGAACAAAACACCTCAAACGGGCCTTTACGCTCTTTATAATAAATTTGTTGCTTTAAACATCTTTAAAAAATGGACATGCATGCATCTCATTAAGATGCTTAAAGGGTTTCCTCTGCACCACGGACTATCTGACGGAATGGGTGTGAGACGAAACACATTGCGACACTCCAGGAGGTTGATGTATAGTTAATTCAGAGATTGCAGCAGGAAAAAGCAATTTGGCGCCATCAGCAATGGTTTGTAAAGCTAGAAAAACAAAGGCACATAAGCGTGTCTTAGCAATAAAATCAATATTTCCTGTTTCGAAAGGACAAGGAATTGAACTTCAAACATTGCGGATGTAAAAACAAATCCCTCTGTCGAATCTGTGGTTTCCCGCAGCAGCTCATATCCCAGCAGGATGAATTTTATGGCATCATTTCCACAGAATTTCACTTCCCGGCTCTGGCTGAGTCTGCGCTTCCTGGTCATGTTTAGGAAGTGAAGCGGAGCTGCTTACTCGAAGTCCCTCCAGGTAAAAAAATAAAAGCTCCGGTAAAGTGAGTAAAATGCAAATGTGAATGTCCTGACAGTGGGCGATCAGTGAAATTAATCTGCACTCTGCCCTGGACAACAGCGAGGGAGAAATGACTGAAATGTAAATGTGCGCGGTGTTTGTTGCTTGTGATGTGGGTGATCCAGGAGCTCACTGTAATGTTGTTCTTATTAGAGGTCACCCCGGACCACAGAGACAGCCATGAGCAAACACCTAAATTACAAATTTAAAAGTCTTTTCTGCTGGTAAATTGTAATGGACCTGAGGCTCATTCGGCATCAAAGCCTCCACTAAATGTCTGCACTGACTTTAATATACTATAAACATGAAAATATACACAAATAAGCTCTCCTGTCTGCTTTACTTGCTGATTCAAGTTTAACTGTTAGATTATATGCATTTATTTATTTGTGGTTTTTCTTTACCAACTTATAATTACTATTGCTGCGTGGTTCCTGTGTGTTTCCTGTCCCATTGGGAGCTGGGATCATTCTATACTATGGACAATAAATGAAAAAAAAAACTTGTATGAATAAATATATAATATATCAGACTAAAGACAACAATTGAATTGGAGCAAATGTATGTTTAAATATGTAAATGACGCATTATCCTTTGCAATTGTTGCATTTAAGAGAAATCTACAAACGCAAATCGACAAAGTGAAGTAAAATTAAAATTCAAATATGTATTTTGGATAGTTTATTTGTTAGGGAAGCATAATAGCCTCAATCTAGCAGTACATTAACATAAATACATATATTAAAAGCTTTTGCCCTGTAGTGTCAGATATTTATTGATGTCATAGAAAAATATATCTTTGTGTATATTATTTACATGTTCCCTTACTGAGTTCTTAAAAAAAAAACAATATGGGAGGAATTTTCTGCTGTGAATTATCAAAGTTTTGAACTGGCTGCTGTCTTTGGGTGTCACACAGTGATTTTCTCCATCATATTTCTAAATACATTTTACGACTGATCCAGTCATATTTAGAGTGCAGGCACTGCTGCTTATGTACATAAACCTCCTATTTCACTGATGTTGTCTGGTGTGATGAGATCTGCTGTCAAACTATATAATCAGCCTCTCTCAGCTGGATTGTTACCACAGCAACAGATGCAGGCAGGTAAACAGACAGCCTGAACCTACAACAACGAGCCCTGCAGATAATAAAGTGGACAGAAGAATCTAAGATGATAAACGGATCGCCTGCAGCCAGAAAAACGCTACTTTAAAGAGTCATTTAACCAGTGCTGGAGTTAGTATTTATATTTTTTGCTCCATAAGTACAAATACCATTCAATAATTTGTCTTTTATGAACTTTTTTTAATTGTATCTTTTTAACATAAAGCATTACTTACTTAGTAACTTACTAGTACCTCAGATTTGAGCTGTAAATACAGTTATTATTTACATTCAACTGCTGCATACAGCATCACTGGTTTAGCTTCATTTGATCTCCTTTTTCTTCTTTGTGCCTCTTTTCTATTTGGGTCTGACTCATTGATTAAAGTCAAGGTGTAAAGACCTTTGTTATTGTTTTCTATCTGAATCTGACTCACTGATTACATTCAAGGTTAAAATATCTTTATTTAAATCTGAGTCATTGATTAAAGTGAAGGTGTAAAGCCCTTTGTTGGTGAATGACATTCAGACATTCAGAGCTTCTCAGTGAAACTCGCTCCACATTAATGACTCACTTGTAAATGTTTACACTCTGCAGTAATTAAGAAATAGCCATTTAAATGTCTGAATGCTGCATGTTTATGTTTTGGTGTCAGCAAATGCTCTTCCTGTGCAATACAAGCCATTTTAAATATTTAAAGGCTATTGTCAAATGTTTGCAGCATGTTTAAAGCAGCGTCCATCATATGTCAGAATGAGAATGGGTTGAAATGCTTCAGAATTTTTTTAAATTTAACAAACTTTGGTTCAACTGCATCATTAAAATGTTTATTCTGGTGACTGGCTGCTTTTTTGTCTTAAATCAGCAGTTTTTTGTGAAACTTGATGCTTTTAATCCAATCACATTCCTCCTCTTCCTTTCACTGACACCCCATTGGCTGAGAGCGATCCCCTCCTCTAGCAGGAAGTAGCTCACAAAATAAAAGCTGTTCACTCTCCTACAGTGACTTTAAAAGTTCACCGGAGTGTCAGCTGAGAACTTTCACATGTAAAGTGCAGCTCTCCTGTCGTTGTGTTGGCTCTGCAGGGCTGCGGGGGCCGGAGGAGGGCCCAGGCGGGGCCGGGACCGGGCCGGCCTGCTGGGCTGCTGGGCTACCGGCCGCCCACGGAGAGGCCTGGCCGGGTGGGCGTCATCTATGGAGCGATTGATCCCAGCCAGGACAAAAAGTCTCCCTGTTGTCCTGCTGGACCAGCAGCAGCAAACAAAAAGTGCTTAGAGTCCCTGCAACACACACCGCTGCACTACAACTAACTCTTACTACAGCAGGACTTCAAATGACTCAATATTACTGCTGCTGCCTCTTTCTCTTTTACTTATTATCAAAAGAATAATAAAACATGAGTAAACATAAAACTACTATATAACTGCCCTACTTCTACTGGTGCTTGAATTACAATACAGAGCACAGGTATCCCAGTTTCCCTCATACTTTTTTTAAGTTAAAGGCTGCTGAATAATACATAAGCCTCTGATGAAAGCATATTGATAGAAGATAAATGTATACATTTATAACATTTACACAAGTTTATCAATCAGTTTATCAGTTTATTTAGTCAATACTTGAGTAAATGTACTTAGTAAGATTCTACCAAGGCTGCTGCACACAGTCAGTGTTCTCTGTGATATGTTTTTCAATTAAAAAAACTATTTTCGCTTCCTTTTGTCCAATTTATTTTTGATTTTCCATGTAAAGAGCGCAAGACTTTGAGCTAATAGAGAGGTCAAAGGTCACAGCCTGAGTCTTTCTGTGATAGCAGAACCGAAACAGATTCATACTTATATGAATCTCTCCTAACATCAGCAGTTTCCAAGAAGTTTCCTCTAATTGTGCCACTGCGTGAGACAGCTGTGGAAAATGTGAAGTAAAAAAGTTTGAGCAGAGCGCTTCAGTGCAGTTCAGTATGACTTTCTCCAGTGTTTGTCCTTTGAAGTCCAGGCAGCGGCGCTGGGGGGCGGCTGCCGCTGTGGGTTCAGTGTGGAGGTGTTCGCCTGGAGAGGGGGAAAGGTCACGGCTGCGGAGCACGCATCCTTCACTCTCTATCATCACGCGGTCGAGCTGCTTATCAGCTGCTCGGGAGGAGAAGAAAGTACCTGTAGTTTTTTGGTGGTGTAGGTTTGATGCTGACTTTAAGGCATCGAGGAAAGTTTGGAAACTTTTGGGTCTGAAACTTATTAACATTTACTGCATAGAAGCATTGTAGATGTATATTTTTATATGGAGGTAAAGTAATTTTCTGATCCTGCTGAAAAGATTTACCACAACTGACTTATTATTTAAATTACTGATTCACTAATTCATCAAAATTAATAACAATAGACAATGCATCAGCAGGCAGGTAGAAAGCACAAATATTGTTACAATATTGAGGTAAAAGTCGCGAGTCAAGGTATGACCAAACTATACTGAAGTAAACAGGATACATGATCACATGATATATTTTTATGCAGCTGACTTAACTCTTTTGCCTCATCAGGGACTTTTTTTTAATCATTATATAAACTATTTTAACTGTGTTTTTTTTAATGCAGGACATGAGAGCAATTTATTTGTAATGTGGACCAGGGGTTTAAAAAACAGAAACAAAGCTCTGAAAGTACCTTTTTTTTATGCTGCTGTACGACAACACAGTTCTGTCAGACTCCTCCATGAAACCAGCTGCTACAAAATGAATGATTCTTCCCACAACAGAGACAAATGTTCGCAAAAAGCTGCTTTTTTGCCATCAAGGTCAGCGCGACGGCCTTAAACTTGCTGAAAGGGATCAGAACGGCAAAGAATTTCTTCGGGCTGTTTTCGGCATTGACTTTTATCTGATATGATGAGACTGCATTCAGTAAACAAATAGAAGCAATGTTTTATGCAAAAGGAATAATTAAATATATGTTGAGTGAAGTGTTACATTGTTTGCAGGGTAAAAGGATGTATATATGTACATAAGAGCGATTATATATAAGACATGCACCCCTGCTTGATAATCTTACTTTTTCACATGCAGAGCGTCCTCTCCTCCTGACAGCAGCATCTGTTGGAGGCCGCAGATGTTGATGCATCTGGGAAAATGAGATTTTTCAGTAATTAGAACAGTTAGTGACACTTCACTCTGCAGTGCTGTATCCACTGCGCTCTCATCTCGTGCTAATTATCATCATGATCCATCATTAACCGCATCACAGACCTACACTGCTGCTCGCAGCCTCTCATTGATTTTTAATGATTAATCATGCATTTCCATTACAGGCACACTATCTGTGCTCTCTGTGTATTGTGTGGATGTAAATAATGCATACAATCTCTCACAAAGAATGAATCTCGTTGTGTTTTTTATTCTTCCCCAGTCTTTTCCTTATAGGTTATCAATATAAAATGAAAAGCAACAATCTGTAGTGCAGAAAAATACCACCAGACTGCAGCGAAACACTGGTAACCTCCCATCCTGTTGAGACGCTCACTGTTTTTTTTTCTAAAATCATATTTGGCTGGTGAGACGGTGAATGGCTCTGGCAAAAATCTGAAAAGCACCAAGCATTGTGACCGTTGGATGAAAATGTTAATTTCCTCCCTTGATAATGATGCATGTCGTTTCCAAATGTGATTATACAAACAGAATGGTGTGTCGCACGCTCGTAATGTGCTTAAGATGTTTTAAATTACATTACCATGCCTGCACACTGTGAAATGGAAAAATACCCTGAAGGAAACCTTTAAGGTTTTCTTCAGATTAAAACCACAGGAGGACCCGGGACGGTTCCCTGGGGAACCCCAGGATTTAGGATTTACAGGGAAATAAAGGTGATTTATGACATTCAAATATATTCGAGTATTTCAAGTCCTGACAACGTTTTGCAATCATCAGGTCTCTGCATGTGTTAAAACACTGTCGCATTTCATTGAATATCCTGCTAATCGTACTGTAAAAGTTTTCAAAAGAATCAACGAAAAAAGTTATAGAATATTTAGCACTAGAATTTATGTTGATGTAACTTTTGACTGGTTAAAAATGTAATCTTCCCGATTCAGTAATGCTGGCCATTTCTCATTAACAGCATCACAGCCTCAGTGTCCTACACGAACACAAGTTTCAGAAGCCTGAGTTACCTGGTGAATCTTTGGTGTTAAACTGATTCATAAAAACCTTTTATTACCTGAACAACAATATCCTCTGCCGTGCTGTGGTTCCACACATCTCCTCCGGCTGTCTTCATGGAAAAGACGGACGAGAAGCCTGGCCGACCCCTCACTGCAATAAAACACACATCAGTTCATCAAATAAGCAATTAAAATGAGGTCAGTGTCCAATAAAGCATCATTGTGCTGTACAAGGGCAGGTAATGTTTCAGTATCCTCACTCCACTGTGTAAACAGAGGCGAGGCTGGATGAACACAGGCAGTGGGGTGATGCCAGAGCGACCATGACAGCTGTCTGCTCTTATATATCTTACTCTGCTGCACCCAGCTCAGGCTGCAGATACTGTCCTGCCCTGCACATATAGTGACTGTAAGGTTACTGTAAAACCAAGCAGCTAAAGTAGAGTCACCATCATTTCAAACCCCCAACACTGGGACCTTCAAGCATACTGTATGTTCAGCTTTTAGCACTAAGCACACCATAGACAGCACTTCAGCGACCAGTGTTGGTATCCTGTTGCTGAACGAAATGTCCAAAAATGTGTTTTTGGTGCATAAAAAAAACTTTTTTACAACAACAATGCATTTACCGTTTCAACAGTAATTGCCATATTTTAAAGGACAACATACGATTGGTGCTGCAAAAGTTTCTGGGAGAGATCTCTTCACAAGAACCGACTTTGTCGCTCTTTATACAGCTTGGTCTGACTTGCACATAAAAAAACAATGGCCAACAGATGTAATCACTGCACATTAGGTGAACATATGGGACAGTTTTTGGTGAGGTTGGTCTGGTTTAAGTGCAGAAGCAGCCCCCACTTTGTAACCTTAACAAAAAAATGTTTTTTTTTTATCATGTACCAAATGGTATTAGGGCTGTCTTGATGGTAAATTGATCATGACAAGGTCTTTGTGGCTTAGCACAGTGCTTAGTGTTGTATGACACCCAAACAACCAGTAATTGTTGTTTCCTTGATTCACAATGGCCTATTAATACTGTAAAACACATTGGAACACATTGTACAGAAATATAAGCACCACATGGAAACTGTGCCGTGGTAACATGCAGCCCCTGCAGGATGCTGTTATAATTAAAATCAGCATATGAGTTCTAAAATAGGCACAAATTTCTCAACCCAAAAACAGAGCAAGAGGCTCGCAGCCATGTGATTTTCAGTCTGTAGCATCCTGCCAATAACATGACTCGCTGTGGTCTTTGCTCTGAGTCAGGCTTGACTCAGGTGGTCCTGATCGCGGTGCTGCAGGAGGTCTAAGCGAGGTCGTCTGGGGGCTTTCTGGAACGGCGTCAGCGCCAGGTTCATCTTTAACCCGTGACCTGCTCTGTTGTCTGCTCAGTTACACTTCACAGTTTAGTCATTTAGCTCGGTGGGCTCCTGCAGTTCGCCTCGCAGGTTTCTGTTGCAAGTGAACACTGCAGCAGCTAGTTTCACTTTCTGGTAAACACAGAGAGCCTCAAGAAGTCAAAACAAACCAGGATGGTAGTCTGGGGCTTCAATTCAGCAAAGTCTGCCCTTATTTATTAACAGTACAGCGCTATTTTACTGTTTTTCAGCCATTTAATTATTTATTTTTTACTTTTACTGGGTTGTTTTGGGGAAAACTGAGGTTTTAATGATCTGAGGGTGATACTGAGGACCAATGTTATGCTTAAAATCTTTCAACCTTTCTCTCCTCATGATTATTGTCTATTATAATGTGTCTACTATATGCAATTCTCACTACAATCAACTAGTTTTGCTGCCTATACATTGTTAAGTATTTTTGCCTCCTAACCTTAACCAAGTAGTTTTTGTTTTTTTTATTTTACCAAGTAGTTTTGTTCAAATTCAGAACATCTAAAACATGGATAAAACTGTATCAGGAACAAAGTGGCACAGTTTGACTTATAGTGCCTACCAGTGTATTGGACATATAAATGTTGCCAGTGAAAAGCGGCATTTGTTATTTTTAAGCTTTCATTTTACACTTTTGATGATCATTAGTATCTTTTGGCAGAAGAACTTTAGAGCTTGTGGTTGAAAAAGTTTCTTCCTGTGATGGAAAGGAAGCTCATAACAGGGTTGTGACCCTTTAGTTGCTTGACTAATAAGCCCGCCTCTCCATTCTACACTCCCCAAGGTGCCTTTGGGTGATTCCAACATCCTGTTTGGGCTCTGAAAGTGTCCCTGAACGCTCCAGTGTCCAGGGAGAAACCGTCATCACCTTGATTCAACAGATCCTGCCATGTCGCCTCCTCGGGGTGTCTAGCCTGCCTCTCCATCACAGCACAGGGAGGGAAAAAGAAGCTAAAAATAGCCTTGGGTTGTATCTGGGCAGCCGTTGGCCGCGAGCGAATGATTACAATAGTAGTCATGCTTTTTAATATGATGGTAATTAGGCAGGGTTAACACAATGGGTTCGCCTCTGTTTTGATAATGCCATTTATGAGGTATTAGCATCAGATTTGAATCCTTTTAATGCTCAGGTGGATGTGGAGGTCGTGGAGGAAAACAACAAACATCAGTGCAGTGGGTCAAAGAAAAAAAAAACCATGAGAGAGAAAATATGCTGCATTATGAGATCAATGAAAACAGGATGCAAACTGATGGTATTAAATTTAAATATAAATGTCTTAATAAATACATGAATTAATATTCCAGTAAATGTACATAAAGGATATTTTAAAAAAAGGCAGACATTACTTATAAATGTAATATAAACTTAAAATCATTATTATTTCTTTATTTTTCTTTATATTTTTTTTAATTAAACATTGCACATGTAGATTTATCTATATTTATAATTGTTTGTATTAATTCATTTTATTTATTTTAAAATCAATTATATATTTTGTTATTTTCACTCACTTAATACGACTTATACAAAGGTCAATAAATATAGAAGCAGAAAAAGTTTTTTTTTAAAATAAATGTATCCCTGTTTACATTAACTTTTTAACTTATTCTAATAGCCTACAATGGCATATTCATTCATTTATCTTTATTTATTTACACATTAATCAAGATTCAAACAAATGCATATGCACTTGAGTTTAAAGGTTTACATAAGCAGTCTCTATGCCAGATGTTGTTCGGCAAACAGGGATTTAAACTCGTCTGCATATTTTCTATTGTCTATAGACAAAATACAAATCAAAATTTTGGTTTTATTGTAATTTTTCCAATTGATGAAACCATAAAAAGACTGCCCATTGCAAAAAGCATCAAAGAAGATGTCACATAATCTTACAACTGTCTTAAAGTCCTGCCATAGTGACCATGTGCAAAACACTGAGACAGCTACCCTGCTCAATACTATTAGACCCAGTAATTGGTAACATCTGCAGATCAAGAATGTAATTTTCAGAGACACGTCAAAGACTAAAAAGCCCATTTCACCCCGACCCTGCAGTGTCACAGCTCATGGTCATGACACCCCTGAAAGAAGCAACACTATTATTCTGTTCATTATTAGGCAGGACAAAACAACAACAACAGCATCAACAGCAGAGGGGCTGGTGAAATTTCTCCACGCATATCAGACAGGCCGAGTGTGCCAAGACGGTTTTGATTTTATTATTTTTTTATATATATATATTTATATATTTTTTACGACAGCACAGTCTAGTTTTGAGGAAGCCTATTACTGTCCTCCCACGCACACCCATCAGTAGCAGGCGCACCACGACCTCAATAACCCTCCACACACACATAGAGACTGCTTCAGTTAGTTCAAGGCTCCATGAATGCACTCTAGCTCAGAACGCTACTGCCATCATGTGGCTGGTTTTATATACTACAGCATCAACACGACTGTGTTTAAAACTTGAGTTTACTGCAATCAGAAAGTATTAACAGTAAAATGTACTTCAAAGCATGAACAGTATATGGTGACTTATAATATGTTGTTAAAACTACTATTTTATAAATATGATGTAGGTTTGATGATATTGTGCTTTAAAAAAAATTGTGGAAATTTGAATAGTAACAATCCCAGAGAACTGGGTGAAATGAAAAGCTCCTTTGATTCAACAAGACAAACAGGAACACAGTCATTAAACTCAATCTGGGGTGTTATTTGTGGTATTAAACATTTAATAATGTTTCACCAGGATAATTAAGATGCACTGATACTGAATTAAAGGGTCAAACATCCTTTGATCATTCAGTTTTACAGACAAAAAACAGAAGTCTTCATCTAGCTAGCTGTTTGTGAGGGAATTTCCATCTAGACGACACAAAAATCACACAATACTGGGAATTGTTTGGCATGAAAATGGAAAACAAAGACAGTAAATATAGCGTGTCGGCTATTGGCAGCATCAGTACAAAAATATTGGAATCCGATTTTAAAAAGACCCTCAGCGAGACGGATCTTTCTGTAGGAGTGTCGCTCAGTAAAGGGCTCCGTGCTTGACATCTCATAATAATAAGTTAGAATAATAATAATAATGATGATTAAGAGGCTTACAGTGTGTTTAAGAGGCACTTCTTCATCACCACTCCTTTGGTAAATCATACAAATACATCACAGCAGTTACTGAGTATTAAAAGTGGGTTTTGGTTTGTAAGGAAGTGATGAAATCTGAAACAAAAGGTGACAGGATGGAGGTGAACCTGCTTCCTGTCAATTCAACCTGAATGTAATTAAATATTTTGCAAACTGGCCTAAATATATGTGATTATGATTTTTTTTTTTTTTTTTAACTGGCTGCAAAGAAAATTATGTGAGTTTGCAAAAGATATGAATAAAACTGCAGGATAAAGCAGGGTTTCTGCAGAATTTGACAAGTAGGTTTTAATACCTTTTTTCTGAGGAAACTTTTGGATAAAAAAGTATGAATAAAATGTGTATTATATTGTTGTAGAATAACCTAAGTTAAGGGGAAAAATTACACTTTATGCTGGCAAAGGAGTAATTCTTACTGTTATTGTAAAATAAAGCCGCTGAATTGAATACACATTCTTTCAGATTTTATCACTTTTTAAATGTAAATGAAGTTAATAAATAACTTTGAAGGATCTTCCTTCACACTCCACCGATAACGGACAGTACAAATTGTGCCCCAGCACCCAGAGGGCAGTCAATTTAACCACCTATGAGGGGCAAATGCCACAAAACTCTCCCTCCAGGTTGACGCAAACATTCAACCCACACTTCCCGCTGCAAAAAAAAGTCCACTAAAACAAGTCACGCTGGAGTCTTAAAAACATTCTAAAAAAGAGTTGCACTGTTTGAATTATTTCTAGATTTATGAGATATTATCGAGCATGAAATGAAAGATAACTTCAATAAATCTGTAAAAATATAGTGCTAAGTTAAAGTCATTTCCAACTGATTAGACAGATTTTAAGACTGAACTCAAGACTTTTTAAGTTTGCAGTACTAAAACACACACAATTTCAAATTAATTGTGTGAAATTTAAATGTCTCCCAAACGAACAGTCAGTGTGTGTCTCCAGCTGTGAAGGCTGGGTTTTCTTGTCCCGCGTTCAAGCACGTTTGGTCTCTGTCCTCGTTAGAGTCTGCGGCTGCTGGGTGGGTGGTGTTTGGTTGCCGTGTGGGTGTTTCTGTGGCGTCATCAGTTGGGTTTCTGTGTGACATCACCGCTGAATCAAACTCGGCCGACGCCTGCTCATTAGGTACCTGGCAACAAGAGGAACAAACAGTGATGGCGGTTGACAGACGGGCCGTGTTGGAAGCAGGAATGTTTAATCTGAGCGTCCTTTATTTAACCCTCGTGCATCACTTCAAAAGAGCTGCTCGGATGTCCTCAGAGGCTAGGAATGTCTGTGTCATTATGTTGTTATTATTTCCACTCGACTCTGGTCCATTTCTTTTGTTTTTAACCCTTTATACCTTAAAACTGTGTTTTTGATTTAGCTAATAAAGCGGTATGTTCCATGCGAATGGGGCCTTTTTCTCTCTGGGATGTGTCAGTGATGAGCAACATTATTTATTTTTGATCAGTTTTCATTTTTAGTGCAAAAATGTAGCGAGGAAACCTGTCAGATGTTTTGTTTTATTTGCTCTCTGACAGCAGAAATAAAAAATAAGCTGAAACGTTCAAATCCAATATGAATTTGCAAATTAGTCGCAGTTTGCAAACTAGACGAGCAAACGTGAGAAAATGTATCAATTGTGTGGAAAATAGTAACTACAATTGTAATTTGAGACTGAAAGCCTAAGATACTAAAATCTTTGCAATCTTTGTGGGATCAATGGTTTAAATGGGTTTGAATTAAGGGTCTGAGTGCCTGTCTTGTGGACAATTGAAGTAGCTGAATATATATTGTTTCCAAAATATATGCCATATTCTTCCAAACAAAATTATTGTTTTGATAAAATTATTCAGAAAAAGGACAGTGAGACAGTTCTCTAGAGATGCACGAGGGTTAATATATAATCCTCAAACAAGAAAAGAGCTAACTGACAAAACTAGCTGGTCAATCCAACATTCATGTAATGCTAACATGTTAGCCTCTCCTAGCTATGTTATTTGCTGTGCTAACCAGACAAACTCTGACTTTTAAAAACTTCCCTTCATGTCTAACTTCATCCGCTGCACTAATCTGTCTTCATCCTCAGGTCAGGAACTCCAACATGGCCACCAGGCGAGGGCGGGGTCGAGCGTGACCTCACCAGCGGGGTAATTATGGCATGCACGCACCTCACAGGACACGGGAGCGTGGGACGATCGCAAACACGTATGCATGCATGTACACGCCCACATACCACACAGGTACCGATGAGTCACTGAAACCGCCCCATGCATCAACACACACATACACACACACAGGCTCAGACACACACATCTCATGCACACATACGCATACAAAACCCTGGACGCCCCCACCCCGCACAAGCAAACATGCAGTAGTTTTCCACTATGTCTCACCTTTCTTCAGAGTGTGTGTGTGTGTGTGAGAGAGTGTGTGTGTGGGCAGCCAGTTAGAGAAAGAAGTGTCATAGAGTTAGTGAAAGTCAGAGAAACATTTTTCCAGCCATATAAGTATCAGATACAACAGAAAAGAGTACCATTACTTTAATTATTATTATTGTCATTATTTCATTATTTTTCATGAATCAATTTAAATATTTTACTGAAGTAACATTTTCACTGCAGGACTTTTTATATCATCCATTTATTGATGATATGAATGTTAAACTGTTGTGACATTCGCTTTTCAGCTATCCTAAGCCATAAACTAACCATATGTTGTCAATTGTGCCTTATTAGGTAATATTTCAAAATCCCAAAATTATAATCAGGTTTATTCATTGTTTTATATTTGGATCACAGTTATTCAATGTATTATCCATGATACATAAAAATCAAACTAGACTAAAATAAACAAGATAAAACTATGCGGTGCTCTGCCTCAATAATTGTTGCACCATTATTATCTTTTTTTAATAATCCTAGATAGCCAAAATCATATTTATAATGAATAAAAGTGGAATCCTCGCCCGGCCCCAACTGAAGTCATAAAGCCAGTGTGTTAGTAGTCGTGTTGAGTGTTGTGTTAGTACTTTCACTCAAAGATGTGAATACTTACATAAACAACAGATATCTGTATCTGTGAATAGGTGTGTTTTTAATATTATTATTCTTTGTTGTTACATGATGGATTTTACTGTCTGTGTGTCTAAAATTTGTGATTTTGTTCACCTGCAGCGGCTGAGTCTCTGTTGCTCCACCGCTTTTTGCCAGGTTCATCATCTCCTTGATCTGGACGATGGCGAAGGCGATGGTGACCCAAGGGGCGCCAGAGAGCACCCAGGCTGGCCTGGTCACGTCCTCCTGATCCTCCTGGTGTTTGGTCTTCTTGACGGGCAGTGCGGCAACCTGGCGGGCCGGGGAGGGGCTACCAGCGGCGGCCTGGTTCTGCACCAGGTCGATGGTGGCAATGGGAACAGGGCTGGAGGGAACTGGGATGTTCTCAGCCAGCATTTTGTCCTCTGAGAGAATAAGAAACAGAAGATATGACGCAGAGGCAGAAAACAAGCGTTCCTTTTAGAATAATGAATATAGATCACAGAATGTCTACTAGTATTTTCTCAACTTAGGACACAAGGACACAAAAACTCACCATGACTGCAGAAAAAGCATCAAAAAACTAAATTAAGAGAACAGCTAAGGCAAATCTAAACAACCTTAAATAATTACACAGGAAAGTAACAAAGAATGGACACCATAACTATTATTTTTAGTCCTGACAGACATTAAGAAGAACAAATGGCAGGGTTAAAAGTTCAAGCACTTTCAAGGTACTTAAATCATACATTTCCAGACTCCCTAAGTCTCAGTCATCACATCTAAATGATGACGCATTGCAGTTGTGAAAAATAAAGTTCAAATACTTGTGATAGGAGGAAGTAGAGTTCACTTAATCTATGATTCTGCATTTCAACCTGTTGAAGTGCATCAACAAAATATGTGCCGATGTCCTTTAAAAGATCTCCCACCTTTCCCCTCAGTCTCTCCGGTGAGACACTGGATCAAGGCGAAGATGAGGAGGATGACGAGGGATGCCATGCCAATTCCTCTGAATGTTGCTGCAGCGCCTGCATAGCAAACAGGAGGGAAGCTGTTGGTGGTAAATAAAATACTGACATGGTGATGTATCAACTAAATGTGCTACAAAGACTTGTGAGTCTTAAATTAATGCCCTACATAAGCAAATAATGACCTTAGCTATTCTTAATGTTAATGTAAAAACATCTTTAGGAAAATGTATTCACCAGTGATACTTGACACACACTGCAGCCAGCCACCAGGGGGCGATCTAGATGCTTGGCTGAATGTGAGCTGCCAGTCTCTGTCTGTCTATTCAGTCTATGATACAGGTATACATTAAAACATTATTCGTCTATGGTGTAAGGCTGTTGTGTCGTACCAAAGTAGTTGACAAACACTCCTCCAACCATGGCTCCACAGCCCCGGCCAAGGCCGAGGTGAAGGCCCTGCAGGATGCCCTGTGCTGACGTCCTCAGGGCCGGCGGGACGGCTGCACTTAGGAAGGAGATACAGGCTGCCCAAACTGAGGCGTGGGTCACTCCTGAGGGGCACACAAGGACAAAAATGGGTCACTGCTGCAGGAGAGGGACATCTGATCATCCCTCATGACTCTAAAACTAGATTTCCTTTCTTCCTGGGAGCAGTTTTAGTGTTGCTTCAAAATTATCCAACTGTTTGGCTTCTTTCTTTTTTTTTAATTTTTTTAATTTATTTATTTTCGAAAACTTAAATTATACACGGTAAGAATTATGTCGGAAAGATCATCCTGTGATTTCTAATATTTTGAAGCTGACAATTCAATTTAAATGGAATACTTTTACACAAACTAACTCAGCCTTGCAGAAATAATGTTGACATGGATACAGTAAAGGAATTTGATATAAATGAGTGCACGTGCCTGTGTATCTGTAAACTTTAGGAGGCAGATATAGCAAATCTGCAGCTGTAATGTTTTAAAATAAAGAGAAACTGCCACCCTCTCTCTCTTGTTGAAATGTCAGAGTATTGTGTTATTTTTCTGGCAGTTTTTCAGTTCCTGCCTCCGAGTAAGACTTCACATGCTTGAGGGAACAGCTGAGAGTCTGAGTCTCCACATTTGTCTTTGAGTGTTTTGGCTTATATATGAGTGGTAAAAATCACACTTTATCTATCAGGGTTATAGAAAGTGTGATCACAACATACCGCAAAGTGAAATACAATTCAACACTGGTTTCATTATTATGAAAATTATTAATAACACATACAACTGCTCTGTTTGAATCTCCGTTATAACACATAATTTCTTCTTTAATATTACTTTCTAAATACCTCTGTTCTTTTTCTTCATTTCCAAATAATATTAGATATCATTTAAAATGTATAATTCTTTAAAATTAAATAAATTATTTAATCAATCAATTATCAAAATTCAAAATGAAAAGTATTCTAATTAGTAAAAAAAATAGCTGGTTTATCAGTTATTTGATTAAATTAAATTAATTATAAATTGTTAAAAAGAAAAAAATCTCTCACTTTGAAGTCCATCACTTTGCTTCTGTTTGACTGTTTAACGTCTTTATTGGTGCTGCAAATATTACAGATATGTCACGATGAGTATATACCAATGATTGATTATTCACTGCAACACAGAAAGTGTTTTAAGACACTCTTAGTGTTGTCATTATGTTGTTTGTCCACCAGTGAGAAATGGAAAGTTTACTTATCAGTTGTCAAATTCCCTGCTCAGTGAGAATCTTAGTTAATATTTACAGTAAATAAATTCATCAATTTTCATGTTGGTATCTGTCAGACTTTAAGATTTATTAGCTGCTTAGTTAAATAACCCTTCTGGCGTGGATTACTCTATTGTGATTACGTCCCTGCATGAAAATAAAAGAGGCAGCATTATTGAGCCAGTTTTTGTTTATTCTGTGAGGCGTCAGTATTTTCTCAGGGCGGACATCTCAAATAAACCAACCAACCAACGCGCTTCTCCCACCGATAGTTTGCAGTCTATCTACTCTAGTTTGGTTCTGCTTGAATTTACATGGCACACACTTCTGTAAGGGTTGTGGTTTTACTTGACATTGGAAACATGAGCTCAACAATACTTCATAATAAACCATAATCATGATCATTATCATGATTATTTTGTTTGATTTTCAGACCATGATTGTTTTTTGGATGGATGCCATGGGTTCAGTGAGTTAGCTGTAGATTATATAATTTTATTTTAGCCTCTTTTTGTTAACATTATTTTAACTAGTACCATTTTTAATTCTGAAATAAACTTAAGACTGTGATCATTCTGAGGCAAGTTCTGCAGGAAAAAATTGCTTTCTTGTTCTCAGTTTTTTTTTATTTTGGAAATGGTCAGAGACAATGGCTTCTAATATAATGTGTTTGTGTGTCGAGAGTTTATGCAAATTATGCAAAATGTAGCCTCAAGGTCTTTTTAAAGTTTTAAAATAGTCTGAATGCCTCGGTGAGGCGTGCAGGCTCTTAAATGATGGCATCATGCGTTAGAGGTCGTTTAAGGGGACGTGATATTATTCTGACCGACTGACGGTAATAATAGGCTGAACTGTGGGCTGAGGGAGGAAAGAGGCCGTTTGATAAGCGTCCTGTTAGACAAACACTGCTGCTTCCTGCCCTTTCTCCAGGGTCCTAGCGTCCACACATCTCTGTCTGGATGGGCAAATGTTACCTTGAAGGACCTCCATGGGCAAGACAGTCCAGGCGTTCTGCAGGTAGGAGATGTACAGGTAGCGAGCCGTGTTGCATGCCAGCCCGATGTACAGCACCCTTAAGGGAAAAGATGGAGGGTATAAATATTCAACTCGTTGTGTAATATGAAATCAATGTGAATTCATACAAGCAGACTCTAAAGTAGAGTAATTCAATATAGATTGTTCTGTGTATTCTATTTCAGCTACAGCATTATGAGAACACAAAGGATTGAAATCTTATTATTTGCCAGAACCCAGGGAAAGATGTGGAAATGGTCCAAAACTGAATCACATTTAATTAACTGACATGAAAGACAAAGCCGTGCTTGTATTTTTATTTCCCCAGAAGCAAAAGGCATTGATGTGTATTTAGTGGGTGTATTGGGTGATGCCTGAAATCAATGTAAAAGAGTCAAACATCATTCAAACCAGTCAAATCCTTTCAGAAATTTAACACGAACAGTTAACTACTGTATACAGTTACATTATGTCCCATATTTCTCATAGATTGAATATTTCTTTGAATTGGGTTGTGGTTGCAATGCATTTGATTAATTTGTACATATCCATTGTATTTCTTTTCTGCAGACAAAGCATTTTAGATATTTTCTAGTAACTGATTAAAAGTAATTGGCAACTAAAGTAAAAATGTTTTTATTCAGTATAACTGGGTGTAGATAATGTGGTTATATTCCTGATTTTGCTTTCCCAAGAGTGCTTGATTAAGTTTGTTGGATTTTCTTCTCATAGCTTCTATGTTTATATTTGTTGAAAGGATTTGCTCTCACCGGGACAAACAAACGAGACAAAACAAACAGCACACACCCTCAAAAACACTGGAGGGTGTGGGGACGATGTTATTTACTGATGTCTCTTTTAACACTTGGAGTCTGTTGTGACTCTTGAACGTCCTTCTATCTTTAAACAGACGACCATCAGCGTGAAAAACCGGCAGTGTGCACCTTGTTTCTGCTCAGTCTATGCATGAAGCAGGAAGTGTGTGAGCTGAAGAAAAAACAATGTGTGTACCAGTCTCAGTTTTACTTTCCAGTTAGTTTGTTGAACTTCACTTAGTTATTCTTTCCATTCCTCTTGATTTCTGCATTCATATATATCATAAATACATTGTAATAAAGCAAACATAATAAAAAAACTACTTGACAAGCCTTTTATAGATGGAAAACAAGAAATTGTTGTTGGTTTAATCTGCAGAAATATGAAATTAAAATACTCTAAACAATGGTTTTATCTGAGGTTAAGTGCCTGACACATTTACTGACAGAAACCGTTTTTGGTTAATGATTAAAGGGTTTGTTTATATTTCCTATACTGTGGTTGTATGATGCACTTACCCATAGTCAGTGTGAGTTTGAGACTAAGCTAAAAGAAAAGGGTTTTTTTGTTTTTGCTTTGTTTTTAAGTTTATGCAGAGGGAACTGAAGCAGTGATCTCTGTGCTTTTAAAGCTACCACACTTCTTTGACAAAAATAATAATTTTACCTAGCATAAAGCAGGTGTTACTTGTCTATCGCTGCCAAACTGTGCAGACAGCGATGCACTGCAGGTCATACACTGACTAGAGATAAGAACCTCTCTCCTCTTTTAATATGAGACTCACAGATAGCAGCAGCAGCAGCAGGGCAGGTGTATTTATTTAGTAATTAATTATAATCCTTTAAAAAACACTCCCTTCCTTTAACTCCACCTCCTGTTGACTCAGGGGTTGCTTCAGAGTCAACAGAAGAGACGCTGTGTGTTTTCCGATGCACGTACAGAGCTGCAGCTGAAATCTAACACCGCGCTCTCAAATGTCCCCGCGGCCTGCAAGATCCAATCCCATATTCACTCCGACAGAAACCCCCGAGCATCAATGGCAGCTTTGTCTCAGACATTCAGTCTTTACTGCGTCTGCTGCAGCAGAGCAGAGGACGGATTCAACTGCTCAGTTTGAAAAGATCCCTCATCTCATGTCCAATGTATGCTTACAACAGTTCTTTATCAGGGTGTGTTGAAAGAAAATACAGTGGCAAAGAATGAGGAAGTCAGTAGTGATTTACAAGATCAACAGGGCATCTAACTATACTGAAAACCACAACTGGTTCAAAGGAGTTTTTTTGTATATTGACTTGTTGGCTATTGAATTCAGGATAAGGGATAACAAAAAACACATTCTGTTTCATCATAAAAATCGTATTACACTAGAAAAACATACCTTGAGGCTTATCATTAGCAAAATGTTAAAAACTCACCCCGGGTGTGTCTTACCTGACGTGTCCGACAAGCTCGATGAACTTGTGGCTGGTGAAGTAGGCGGCGAGCTCGGAGATGTGGCTCAGGATGGAGCAGACCCCAAACAGTGTGGTGGTCCCCTTCAGGTCCTCTAAGTGCCAGTACAGGAAGCTGAAGACAAAGCCGTACCCGAAGCCCATGAACCAGGCGACGAACAGGACGGAGCTGTAGCGCACGCTGCAGAGGAGTTTCAGCAGGTCGCTGTAGTGGAACTCCTGAGGGGGTTCAGGGCTGGTGGGTGTCTGGTCCGACGAGCTGGACTCCGGTAATGCTCTTGGGCTACCTGCCACCTCCACCCCCTCTGGAAGCTCCTGCAGGTAGTCACCACCTTTTTCAAAGTAAAACTGAGTGGCAACAATGAACGCCACGCCCATCAGCACGCCGAAGACGATGAAGGCAATCTGGTAGTTGTGGAGGCGGAAGTCGGGCACGATGCAACCCACGCCGTCGATCACCACGGTTAAGTGTGTGTGGTCGATCCAGATGCCAACTAGCAGCATGGCCAGACCCCAGCCCAGCGAGCCCCACATCCTCTGCAGGCCGTAACGGTCACGAGCCTTACCGAGGTACTGCAGGGTGACGGTGTCCACAATGGTGACTGCCGGAGCACTGAAGAACTCGCCCACGATGATGACGAGCAGGATGAGCAGGAAGATGTTCTCCACCTGGTCGTTGTTGTAGATGATCTGGTACTCCTTGGCTTCGGTTGGAGCAGGGGAGGTTGTGGTGGTTGTGGTGGGGAGGGTGGTGTTTGGTAGGGACAGTGTGGAGTTTAGCTTGAGCTGGGCTGTGGTAGTCTGCGCTAAGGGAGCTACAGTGGAGTTAGCGTCTACACTTCGCTCATACCTGTGGAACACACCTGAAAAAGAATCAAGGGTCTCAGAAAGTCCAGGGAAGTCTAGGAAGCTCCGGCGGCTTCTGGTGTGGTTGGTTGAGTTACTCTGCTGCGTTAAGTTAACATTTGGGGTAGTCGTCATCATGGGCGCCACAGTAGTCAGAGGCACAGCACCTTTCTCCTCACACTTCATCTCAGCTGGTTTGACGAAACCGATGCCGCAGTTGAACACCAACCAGCACAGGACAGAAAACAGCAGCACAGCCTTCCCTTTCTTGAAGCGGTCGGCCACGACGCCCCAGAACGGGGCACTGCAGAACTCGATGAAGTAACGGATGCCGACGAGCAGCCCGCTACGGCTGGCCGACATGCCCAGCTGTTTGTAGTACACGGCCAGGAGGGGGTGCAGCGAGCCGTAAGCGGCGTAGAAGAAGAAGTAGAAGACTTTGGAGATGAGGAGGTGAGTGTTGATGCGGAGGCACATCCTCTCGCAGCAGTCTATCGAGTCGGGCTGCAGGTCCAGCGGCTGCTCAGGCGGCATGTCCGAGGTCGGCGGCGGTGACGCAGAAGCGCCGTCCGGCCGCTCCATTGACAGCGTGTTGAACGGCTCGGCCAACACATACTTCCTCTTCTGCTCCTCCTCGTCGTCTGTCAGGATGGCAACCTTGTCGTCAGCTGCCATATCTGGAAGATAAGAAAATGAGGTTGAGAGCTGCGCCAACACCCAATAACCAAATGAGCCACATTCAGTCTGTCCACTCTCAAAAAACAAAATTATATTTGGCCTCTACCATAAAAATAGCATTAAATCTTTACTTTCAATCCTCCTAATAAAAACAAGTGCCATAAAATGACTCACGTTTTGTTTCTTTCTCCAACATCAATACTTCCCTCAGTCTGGCATTAATCAAACAGCCAATACTCACATAAATAGATCTCTCTTTAGGGGAACATTTGGAGAGATTTAATACTGATATTGACTCACATTAAAATGCTTTATTTGGGTGGTTATGCTAATTACAAGTGTGATTAAGGGATGTTAAATTGAGATGTTTCATATCCTGAATCAAACAGCTGATTATAAACAGACAAACATCCAACTGGAGTT
This sequence comes from Hypoplectrus providencianus, assembly GCA_028566105.1. NCBI lineage: Eukaryota > Metazoa > Chordata > Actinopteri > Perciformes > Serranidae > Hypoplectrus > Hypoplectrus providencianus. The sequence goes on along the minus strand of JAOWBC010000959.1, from coordinate 610,228 downwards.
AACTTGGGTCCAAATGTTTTGACATTCTGACAGATTATTAAGGGTTTGTAAAGCCTTTTTAGAGGGCAATCCAGGCACCTGGTAAGCCCTTTAAAATCACACAACTCAGGAGTTAGATCACTGTTATATCTTTGTTTTCACAATTACAATAAAGGTGATGTGAATTTGATACTGTGTGTTAAACCTTAACAAGACTATCTGTTAATCTAGTGTAGACTAAGAATAAAAACAGAAAAAATAGTGTTTAAAATCAGTTTTTCTTCAGCGCTGTTCAGCAGACACAGGACGTCTAGAAGGAGCTGCAAGTCAATCTGCCCCTAACCTTTGCTCAGCTTATTTCTCTGATAAGATCCATACATCTGATGCCTATATTCCTTCATCTGGTTCAAATAGATTATAACCAACCAAATGTATGAAATGTATGATAAAATGTGTCTGGATGAAAAGTCAATTCAAATACTATTAATGTAGAAATTCAACATAAAGGGTTAGGGTTAAAATTTAACCAACCAACTGGGTTTAAGACCCTTTCCCGTGTCATAAGCCTGTTTAAACACATAACTAGAGCAATAATGCTGGATACAGATTATTAAAGTACATTGCCATAAGTGAAAGTCTGCGACCGTTGTGGGTCCGCGGGCCGACGTATAAAACCTGTCTGTCAATGAGGGTCCTATGCGGAAGTTACAGCTATCTTGTACAAAGCTTGCTTATTTCGCCCGTAAAAAAAAAACACAGTTTAACCCAATAAAATGCAGAAATTCAAGGAAGTGATCCAAAATGGCGTTTATCATTTACAATAACAAAGAAAACCGGCTAAACTAGCAAGAAAACTGGCTCCAACTGACAGGCGTCATTCAGCCGCCTGTCATTCAGATGCTTTTACCTCAGTTAAAGTGTTTACACATATTCTTAGAAGACGGAAAGCTAAATAAAACACAGTATTTCATTACATGTTATTCTCTTACCTGCTCACGTCACCGCTCCCATGAAACTATGACTGCGCAGTTTCTGCTGAATTTCTTTCTCCTTTGTTGGACATTTTCACGAAAAAAAATGGAAATTAATAATGATACTTTAAATTCGGCGGCTATTGTTTGAATTTACCGTAACGTCTTCATGTTTTTATTTCAATGTAAATTCAAGTGTTTCTCCGGCTCAGTTCTCTTTGTATAGAGAACAACAGCAGCTCGTCAAACCGGAGCTCCCACCTGTCCTCCCAACGCCTAACCGTCAAGTCCGCCATGATGGATAATACAGCTTCCGACTCACTCTTTCAAAATAAAGTAATTGCGAGCTTATGTCTTGTACAAAATGAAAAAGTATGTGTCTGATTAAAAGGTGGATATTATGTATACATTTTTATTTACACATTGATTTATATTACGTCATTGTCATTAACTCTATTCGTCTTTCTTCAAATTACACTGAATGGCAATTTATATATTTAATATTTAAAAATATGTCTTAACTAACGTTAACTAAAATAACGTATCTGTATAGAGTAATTGAATTCATACAATTAGTGCTAAAATGATCAACGTATTAGCTGACATAGAGGGGATCAGATTCGAATATTTCTAAGCAACAATTGCATCTTCCAATCATGGTTTAGTTTTCAAATTCTCAAGCTAGACAAATTAAAAGCTATTATTTTGTTGATTTCCTGTTATCACTGTGCCAAATTCTGTGACTTTGACGCAAAAGAGCGACTCCGCCTAAAAGGTCTCAAGTGTGTCTATTAAAGGGGAAACTTCCATTAATCACAGTGTCAACATGAAAACATTCCAGTAATTTAGATTTAAATGAATCTTAATGACTTTAAGAGTAAAACAGCGCAGTAAAAAAGTAAAACATTAACCTTACCACTCAGCAGTACAGATATGATAGATGTCTCTACAGAGACATGATGGGAATATTTAAGCACACAAACATAAATAGACATTTAAATTAATTATTACATCAAATGTAATCTAATGGTAAGCAGTACATCTGATTTACCTGCAGAGGGCGCAACAGACTTCCATGTAACACTGAGGCAGTTGATGTAGGCAAATGTTTATCTAAAATAAGAAGTTTTAGTCAATAAAATGTCACAACATCCTATTTAATGTTTTACAAACTGGAAATAACATCAGGAACATTAAAAATACATTGTAATTGCACCACATCCATACACATAAATTAAATATTTACCATTCAAAGATCTAGGATGAAAAAATAAACCATTTTCTTAAAGTTAACTGTTTATAAATACACTGCATTTCAAGAAAATAAAGTGTTTTTATCATGAAGCAGATGATTTCGAATAATTCCCACCACAGTGTCAGTTTAGAGTAAAGCTCTGTGAGGCTTTTTGGTGTGAAGCAGATGGAAATCCGACAAAATGAATCACAGAATCTCAAATCTCTTTTCAGGCGTACAGATGTTTCTGTGGGATTTAAAGAGCGAGTAGTGGAACTACCGCCTGGAAGTTTAAATGCTGCATTTTCATCTAAGTCTTAGTGTGCCACAAAATAAAGTGCGTAAAAAAGACAGAATGAAACTTAATAAGTGATTTATTTCAGAAGCAAGCAGGAGAAAGGTTCAGTAGTCCGACTCATCTGAAAGCTCTCCCTGCTGCGTCCAGTGCTTCTTCTTCTTCTTCTTCTTCCTCTTCCTCTCTCCCATCAGCATGGCAGCCAGCACGGTTATCACCACGGTGACGGTGATGATGAGCACGGTGACCGTCTCGGCGAGGCACAGCTCCGTGTCCACGTCCATCAGCCGGTAGTCCCTGAGGACGACCGGCTCCCTGCAGGTCAGGTTGAAGTAGTCGTCCAGGAAGAGCCTCTGGATGCTGCGCAGCTTCCGGAAAACTCTCTGCAGGTCGCAGTCGCAGTTCCACGGGTTCCCCTCCAGCAGGATGTGTGTGCTGTAGGTGTGGATGCTGAGGAACGTCTTGAAGTACACGGTGGACATTTGGTTGTTGGCCAAGTTTAGCAGCGTCATGCTGGTGAGCGGCTTGAAGACGCCCGTCTCCATCTCGCTGATCAGGTTCCCAGCCACGTTCAGGACCTCCAGCGAGCGCAGCATGGAGAAGATCCCGCTCCTCAGAGACGCCAATCGGTTGTCCTCCAGGTGGAGCTGCCGCAGGCCACTCATGGAGGAGAACGCCCTCACCTGGATGATGTGGATGCTGTTGCTGCTCAGGTTCAGCCTCTGGAGGCTGTCCAGGTGCAGGAAGCTGCGGCTGTCCAGGCTCGTCAGGCGGTTGTGGGCGAGCTGCAGCTCTCGCAGGAAAGTCAAACCGATGGAGAATCCCTCAGCGAGGACGGAGATGTGGTTCCAGCTCAGGTCCAGTTTCTGCAGGAACTCCAGCTGGGAGAAGCCGCCGTCCTCCACCACGCTGATGTTGTTGTTCTGCAGCAGCAGGACCCGCAGCTTGCGGTTTTTGCTGAAGGAGCGCGCAGGGATGACAGAGATGTGGTTGTCGGACAGGTCCAGCAGCTCCGTGTTGGGGGGGACCCTGGGGGGCAGCTGGGTGAAGAGGGCCCGAGCGCAGATGGTGAACTTGAGATCCCCCCGACAGTCACAGCCCAGCTCACATAGGCTGCTGTGAGACCTGGAGGACGCCTCTGTCACCAGCAGGAGGAGGAAGAGGAACTCCTTCATGGCTCCAAAACTCTCTGAAAACAACCACAGAGAGTAAACATGAGAAAAAATTTTTATGATGGTTGAGGAGTTGATTAGTCAACAAAATCATTAGTGGACTAACAAGAGGAAAGCCTTAAATATCACTCATCCCTTTTCTCAAACAGAACAATCAAAATATTGCAGCGATTAAAGAAAGAGGAACAGAGGACAGAAGATTAAAAAAAGAGCTCTGTTTCCCCACAAAAGTAAAAGAAAGTCCCCTCTTTGTCTTACCAGCAGCTGCTCCCGTGTCTCCCCGTCTGCTTCACCTGCTGACAGCCGGCAGCAGGTGGAAACTGGACATGACGGAGGCGAGGGAGGGCAGGTTGTCACGGCCCGGAGAACCCGACGAGCGACACCACAAAGAGACAGAGTGATGGAAAGAGACACAGAGACGAGGGGAGAGGGGAGGGAGAGCTCGTCAATTATTCACCAGGCGGTGGGAGGGGGTTACGAGGGAAGCTTTAGGAGATTGAAGCTAAACTGGGCCACAGAGCCGAGAATTAGAAGGTCTGGGCAGATTTGATTGATTGCAGGCGGAGGGGCGTTTATCTCCAGGTTTATTTATAGATAGCTGCATATGAAATCACAATAATAAGTCTATAAGTTTAATATTCTTTTGATTTGCATCTGTGGCAAAAGAAGTTTAGAAAATCGAAGAAAAAGGTGTTAGCCACAGTATTAAGATGTCGTTTTAACTGAATTAAGATTAAATATTGGGCAATGTTACATTCAAAGATACATAAGACATGTTTAGAAGTAATTAAGGGAAAAGAAACATTTTATTAATTAATATTAATTAAAAATAATAAATTAAATTAAAAAAAATATTTCATATAGGAGCCATTTAGAAATTGTTCATCCATCTTTTTCTTAAACATGAAATGTTTTAAATGAAAAAAAAATATATTTTTATTAAACTGAAAAAAGTTATTATTATTATTATTTTTAATCTTATAGCCACATTTTGGCTAACACCTGTATCACCAAGACGACAGAGGTCAAAGGTCAGAGCAGATGCCTTTTTGGGTGATTTTCCTGTGATTATTTTAGATTAAGGACTCCAGATGAAGGACAGAAATCTAAAGGTTACACACACTTGAACAGGAGAGGAGGATTAATTAGGAGACCAAAAAGAAAAAGTTCCCTATTGTCCCTTTCTGTGAATAAATGACACAACGAGGAAGTAAAAGGTGTTATTGTGGGATGCTGAAGCCATCACTCTTCCCTGACAGATATGAGAGGTGAGCTGCAGCCCAGATGTGACATTATTTATTCTCATGTGTAGGATGAAGCGGGGATGTACGGAGAGATGATGATGAGCGGACCTGTTGGTCACAGAGAGAAAGATTACACTAATACCGTCCAAATCCCCGGCCCAGATAAAGCACTCTGCGCAGCCTCCACCTCGATTAATTGAGGAATGAGAGCTGGAAGCCCAGTTTGTACCGCAGCTCTTTAACCCAAATTCTTTTTATTTCTATTTTCCTACATTTTCTGCCAAAACACAGGATGTGTTCAAGACGTTAATTATTACTACCTCTGCCAAGCGGGTCATGTTTCAGCTCGGTTGTTTGTTTGTCTGTGAGCAGGATTACAGGAGAACTACTGGGCACAGTTTCATGAAACTTGCTGGAAGGGTGAAGAAGGGGACAAAGATCGTGTGTTTCTCCATCACAGGGCGGAAACACAGATTATTTTTAACATATATAGAGATTAGGGGTTCATGATGCATTCAGGAAGAAAGTTCTTACCCCAAATGTCTTTACACATCATGTTCCAGTATACCTTTATTTTGAAAAACGTAATAAATCTGTTAATTTCATAATAATTATTATTTTTGAGGATATATGATTGTTTTACAGGCTATGAGCTCATAAATAAATGAATAAAATAAAGTGCTTCCTCTTGCTTTCACCAACTTTTCTGTGTTAATATGATGTTTGTATCACCATTTCTATTGTTTGCAATGTTTTACAGATATTTCTCATATTTAAAAATGGACAAACTTGGACATCTCATCAATGTAGGCTAACTTTGCTACAGTTTGTGGTGAATTTTAGATAAAAAGAGCCCCCATAGTTTCATTATGCATCATATATTCATAAAAAATAATAATATAATAGAACTTTCTGAGGAGTTAAACAATTATTAGGTGTTTTTTTCAGGAACAGAAATATAGTCTCTAAACTTGAAGGTTTTCCAGGAGTCCTGAGTTGTATAGATATCAGGATAGGCAGTAAAAATATGAATTACACAAGTCAGTACAGGACACAATCTACTTCTCAATGTGTGTGTGTGTTTGTGTACCTGTCAGTGTCTTCTTCTCCCGGTGGCTGTTTGATAGCATCAGAAGAGACTCGTTTCAGTAAAGTGAATCATTAATAATCACTTTGCATATTTTGCCGGGTGAGTTTTGGAGACAGAGGAGGTCGAGGCTCCTCAGACAGTGTCTGTGATGGCCCAGCAGATATTGGGTGTCTGCGGGGATCTGGTTTCAGAACAGCCTTTGACTCGACCTGGATAATTGTGCAGCAGCTGGAAACGACTTCAGTTACCTTCCTACTGTACCCTTCACCTGATCACTGCAAAACACAAGCCACAAAACCTGCTTAGGAAGAAAAACATTTGATTCAGACACATTTTATCCTCTTTTTACTCTCCTTAAACATAAAAACTGGGACTTATGGTGACCTGCTCAGCCCTTCTAGCAGGGCGTCTTGTATGTACACAGGATAGCAAGTACATTGTTTTTTGTTGTTTTTTTTACCCGGCGGAGTTTTCACTCGCAGCAGGATTACAGTGAGACAGTGAAGCACATGAAAAGAAGACGCTAATCGGTAATCCCTGTGGACTACAGGGATTACCTCCATGCTCTGCTGCTGGAACATTAAAGGCCCGCTTGGTCTTCATCTGTCTCACTTTTAATGCTGCGCTTATTACTTGTTTATATTAAACACCTTTGAATTTAAAAGGTTGCCTAATAGGCGACAATTGTTCTGACAGTAAAATGAAAAAGAAAAGATAAAGTTAACTTTAAGTATTATTGCCAGATATGTTTTTTGCATTTCAAGAATAAAGTTGAACTTCAAGTTGCTCTTCTTTGTTATAATATTTATTATATTATGTTATTTATTTTTGTGTTTAAAATGCAAAAAAAACCAAAAACGTTCTTGATGAATTTTACTTGTGAAAAGTTTGAAATTAATTTAATAAATGCAACTGGGACAAATAAATAATATTTTTGAAAATTTAAAGTTATGCTTGGGGATCACTGTACACTTTGAGAGTTTTAATCCCTTTCTATCTCATAGGAAAATAATGAATTATCATATATGTTTGGAACTCTTGAAAATGTTCTCTGAATTCACATAAACATCCAGTGAAATTGGGAATTTCTTATCTAACATTTATGTTAGAAAAGTGTACCATATATAACCTATACATTTACAATAAATTTAATGTTAGATGCATCACATTCATATGGATAATTGCATGAATACACAGCTCTGCGATGCTTTTGTGTTTTGGTTTCTACACACCTGTAAGCGGGCTGTGAGGAGTCTGACTTACATGCAGTATCCGGAGCGGCCAGCAGGGGGCGACAGAGCTCCGTCTGAAAGATAAAAGGCACTTTGTTACAGGTTGGTGATGTGTTTAACCACAGCAGCTGGAATCTTAAGTAGGGACAGAAATATTACTTGTAATACTTGGTATTTGAAGTATGAGAAGAAATAGCAGCAGCAGTAAAAGCAAAGATGTGTGCAAAAAAAAAAGAAATACAACACATCATTTCTTGTTAACTACTTTATCTTGTAGTATTCCTGAATTTTGTTTTTAAAGTGTGCATATTCACTTTTATTACATCTTAAATGTAGATAATTGCTTCAGTCTTAGCTGCACTCAAGCTTTTTAAAGTAATTACTAGTCATTGTAACAATTTGCTAATATTCAGGGCCATCATATCTGCCATTCAATAATACTTGTAAAACCTTGATTATTTTTATTTTAATTAATTACATATTATAATCACATTTCATATGTTATACTCTATATTTATACATTACATTTTATATAAATATTATTTTATACTATATATAAATATTTTACATCCCATAATAAATTATATGGTATATTAAAAATTATAAACCCGTCAACTGTCAATCATCCCTCTCTGTCACTCACACCTCTGACTAATAAAGAAAATGCAGATGTTTCACAGCTCTATCACACTTGTGACAGGATCAGTGTGGACGTGAAGCTGCTTCACAGCGAGCAGTCAACCTGTAGGTGTGTGTATAAACTCCACCATGTGTGAATGTGAGTGTGTGTATGACAGATGGAGGTGTTAATGAACGCGACAGCGTGGCGGCTCGTTCACGCCCCTCCTCAGATCCAACATGGCAGCCCTGACTCGGTGACAGGAAGAGCCTCGGAGGGGTCACCGAGGTCAGGACAACGAGGAGCGGGTCGGCCTGAACAGATTGTCCCTGCCTCTGTCCGGTCCTCAATCAGGTCCTCACATGTGACAGACGAGTGTATGTGACCGCCATGATATTTAATTAGTGCTGCTATTAAGAGCCAGACTGTGGCAGCAGCTCGATGTGTAATCTGAAATTTAGTAGAAAAGTTTTAAAGGCAAACACCTGTTGATGGTAAAGCATACAGATTTTTACATTATTTAATATTTATATATAACATTTATATTATAAATGTTTTTTTTAGTATTACAACAAACACAAAATGAACAAAAAAACGTAATCTCTAATTTCTTGGAACATGCATTTATTGATATAAAGAATTTGTATTATTATAAATCAAAAAAATGAAAGAATTTGATGCTGGTACTGAATCCGTCAGAAGTCTTGTGTCTGTAAAAAGTGTTTTCTAATAAAGACTCCTCACTGAGTGCGAACCAATTCGTCTGGATAAACATCATCACCGCTGTCAGCGCTGTCATCCTGAGTGTCCTCACCTCAGTCATCACCGTCAGCTTCAGCTTATCTTTATTTATCTTTTACATTTTTAGCTACTACACTGAAGCTTTTCCAAAATACTACATTACAACACCATACAAACACTGCTGTGATTTTAGAAAATTAAAAAAACAACAACAAATACTAGGAATAAAACTCTTGCTGCTACTACAACAAACTCCTGGCACTAATTATAGTTCATGTATCACGCTAAATATGATTAATATAACTCTTATAATGCTTCTACTACTTCTACGACTCAATCTCCTGGTGCGACTTCTCGTATCTTAACTACAATAACTACTATGATTAAACTCCTGCTGTTATTTCTGGTACCTTTATGACAATACATACTATAAATAAAAGTATTGCTACTGCTTCTTAGTTCTTTATTAAATATTACTAATAATTAATTAAATACTGATATTTCTATAACTCTACTTCAATAAACTGCATTAATACAACCTCAAACTGCCACTTTTAGTACCTTCACGATAATAAATAACATTAATACAATTCCTGGTGCTGCTTGTAAGACATCTGCTATTATTAAATACTATTCCAACAATAAAAGTAATGGAAAAACACTGTTTTATTATTTTAACAAATCTCCTGACACCATTTATGCTTCAACTAAACCAAAAGTACTGAAGCTAAAGCAGTTTCAAATAAATTCTAAAAAATAAAAAGCGACTGTAAGTGACTATAAGAAGACTGCTGCTGCCAGTGCTGCTACAGTAAGACTGTCCTGTGACCTTTCACACTCCAATGGACATGAAACCTGCCATCTGCACAAACAAACTACTTCCAGTTTGACCTTTGACCTTTTGTTTCTAAGTGTGTGAGTCTCCAGACAAAGTCATGGTCAATAAAGGAAAACACCTCCAGGGAAACTGGGAACACACACACATACACACATACATGCACGCGTACCCAGTCTCCAGTGGTCTCTGGTTGTCAGTGTGGATCCATCAGACCAACAGGAGGGAGGCCGTGACCTCCAAACCAACACTCCTCTACTCATCTTTTCTGCCTCTCCCCTCTTCATTTCTTTTTTCTACACTTTTCATCCCCTTTTCCTGATATTTTCTCTTCTTATTACATTTTCTGTTCTTCCTTTTTTCTATTACTTGTTGTACGTTTTTCCTCCCCTCCTCCTACTGTCACCTCGTTTTCCCCTCCTCCTTTTTCTGTCTCCTTGAACCCTCTTCTTGTGGTTCCTTCAGTATCTAGGTCGAGGTTGTTTCTGCTCTCTAGTGTCGACCACTGTGAGCACACACACACACACACACACACACACACACACACACACACACACACACACACACACACACACACACACACACTCAGAGTATTTTTGGCAGCTCAGTGTGTGATCGCCCCTTGAGATGTCAGAGCTTTTAGGTCAGACAGATCTGTGAGCTTCAGCAGCTTCCTGGAAAAACTGAAAAACCAACAGCGGGACGCCAAAAATACTCTGAATTATTCAACATCATCATATCAAAGCGTACACAACAAACAACCAGAGACTCAAAAATTCTGTCGGATGAACACAAACTACATTAAAGGATTATGTTTCATCAGCGTTTTCACCTGTTGGAGGGTTTCAGCCGACACTCCCTGGTTCTCTCACTGCACAGAGCGCGGCAGGAAACTAAAACCCTGAGATGAGTCAGCGTTTGTGCACTCACAAATTTAGGAGACTTTTTCTTGTTGCGTTCTATGGCGTAAAATTATAAGTCATTTTTTTAACTGTCTCAAGGTGCATCATGACATTTTTTTTCCAGGGATGTAATAACACACTCAATTCATGATTTGACACGATTTCCAAGAAAGTGTGAACAGAATTTTATGAGTGAAAATAATTGCTAAAAAAAAACATTTGCCACAACAAAACAAAACTATGCAATTAATGGATATTTAAAATACATATATATTTTTAAATATATAAACTACATAATATATTTTCTCTTATCTAAAAAAAATATTAGAATCATTTTTATACAGTGCAAAACAAGGTGTGAAGGAAATTTGATACCTTTGTCATGGGGGGACCAATGAGATGGGAGGTAACCTATCAGAGTTCCCAACATGCATTGCAGGAAAGTGGGAATGTAGCTCTGAT
>JAOWBC010000959.1:586376-597940 GCA_028566105.1 Hypoplectrus providencianus | reverse complement strand
ACACACACACACACACACACACACACACACACACACACACACACACACACACACACACACACACACACACAGAGTCTCTAGCTGTGCTCCTGTCCCTGGCTCTCCTGAGCGCCTGGGCCCCAGCGGAGGCCGTTGGCGTGCGCGGCGTGCTTGTCCCAGCTGTCCGTGTTGTGCCCGTGTTTCCTCTGGTGGCGTTTGTAGTTGTCCCAGTGGCCGGTGGTGTAGGCGCACTCTGCGCAGGCGTACGGCTTCTCGCCCGTGTGTCGCAGCATGTGCCTCTTCAGATTCATGCTCTGGTTGCAGGAGTAGCCGCAGACGCCGCAGTGGAACGGCTTGGCGCCCGAGTGGATGCGCTCGTGGCGCCGCAGGTTGGCGAGGTTCCCGCAGGCGTAGCTGCAGGATGGGCACTGGTAGGGCTTCTCGCCCGTGTGCACGCGCAGGTGGCGCTTGAGGTTGTCGAGGTGCGAGGACGTGTAGGGGCAGTGTGGGCAGCGGTGCGGCTTCTCCTCGGAGTGCGTGTGGGCGTGGCGGGCCAGGTGGTTCGGGTAGTGGGACAGGAAGGGGCAGTGAGGGCAGCGGTACAGCTTCGTGCCGCGCTGACCTCGCCGCGACCCCCGAGACCCTGATCCTTCTTTGGATGACAGGTCCAGAGAGCAACGACGGCAAACCTGGAAGGATCAAAGCAGACGAATGTAGCAACACATCAAATATAAATTTAATTTAATAATAGTTTAATTTAATCGATTTAATTGTTGAAATTGTGCTGAGAACAGCAGACAGGTTTTAGGGGAAGTACCTGTCCTCCGTCGCCCTCGCTCTCCCCCTCCGCCTTGTCCCCCTCCAGGTCGGCTTCCTCCAGGGTGAGGCCACACGCCCGGCAGCACAGGGGGAAGAGAAGGACGGGGAGCGGGGCGGAGGGGGAGCCCAGGCCGCCCAGCGTCTGCAGGTACCCGGAGTCCTGGGACACCCTCAGGGTCAGGTCTGACACCACTGCAGGGAAAACACAGACAGAAACACCTGATAAAACACTAGAGCTCCACTTTGCATGTTCTGTTATTTACCCATGAAAAAAGATAAGAAAACCTCAGAGAAAAGCCCGAACGCTTTTACTCAGATACAGAAACTTATCGACTATCTCCAGCTCAGAAGAAACCTCCTAGTTCTCATTTCCTGTGGGGCTTGTGAATTTCTTATCTGTTCGTGAATCAAGGTTTTTTTTTAGAGTCAGTTTCTCTGCATTATCATCAGTTATGAAATAACTGCTAATAATGATGCAATATGTTTTGCATTTAGATTCAGCAGGCCAGTTTCAGTGTGATGATCAATCTACCAGGCAGAGCTTTTCTTCCTCATTTTCGAAACCTTAAGTTTCAAATCCTTGGTTCCTCTTTTCTGCTCAGTGCTTCCAAATAAAAAGGCTCCTCCTGCAGCCTAAAGAGACCCTTTACTTAAAAACTTTTCTGAAGCCAAGGGGAAGCAAACAAAACTTTTCTTCTTTCAGCAAAAGGAAATAATCGAACTGTTATTAAAAATAGCAAAATCATTTGAAAGCTTCTTAAAGCCATCAGAGAGGTTTAATCTGTACTGAAAGCTCTTTCTGCTGGTTGCAGCTTCTTTACTATTATTCCCCTATTAGGCACAGTGCAGGCAGCCAAACACAGAATATCTGAAATATAGAGTAATACACTTAATTTTTTTAAATTTTTTTTGCTAATTTCAATAAATAAGGCATTATAGACATCACCTGACATGTCGGGGCATTTTTTGTAAAATAAAAAAAGAAGAAAGGATATTTGTGTATTTCTTCTGCACTGGACTGATTAAAGTGTGACTTCTGTTTACCCCCAAAAATGCCATGTGCAGATGTCTTAGTGTCTGATAATCCACAAGATGATCAATAACAAGGGTGCAAATAAGCACTGCAGGTGTCAGTGTGTGTTACCTTCTTCAGCGTCAGCGTTTGCCTTTTTCCTCCTCCCTCTGCGTTTCTCCTTCTCCCGTCTCTGCGGCCTCTCCTGAGCGTGCATGCGCTGGTGCCGCCGCAGGTTGCCTAGCGAGCTGCAGGCGTAGCTGCACTGGTGGCAGCGGTACGGCTTCTCCCCGGTGTGGGTGCGCGCGTGGCGCTGCAGGTTGACGAGCTGGGTGGAGGCGTAGGGGCAGACGGGGCAGCGGTACGGTTTCTGGCCGTCGTGGGTCCTCATGTGGCGCTTCAGGTGGTTGGAGTAGCGCGAGGTGAAGGCGCACAGCGAGCAGGAGTACAGCTTCGCTCCGCCCGTCTTGCCTCTCCTCTTCCTGTCAGAGTCAGCAGCTTCCAGCGAGCCCTCCACCTGACGGGAGGGAGGAGCGCAATGAGTACAGACACAAAGAGCCCAGCAAGGTTTAGCTTCCAGCTGCAACATGACTTCAAAATACTTTTACATAAAACTACTTCTGAATATATTAGAAAAAAAACTAGAATTTACTGTGTTGTGTCCATCTTTTTGCTTTGAAGATAAATGTTTAGACATCAGGAGAACCGCTCCTACCTGAGACGAGTCAACTGAGGCTTCGTGCTGGAGGCCTTCCTCACAGGTGAGACAGTAAAGCTCCGCCCCCAGGTCCAGGCCCACACCTGTGGCAGAAATAAATCACATTTTATATGAGAAAAGGCCATCAGGTATCCTCAGTCTCTTTTTTATGCAACAACAATGCAAAGCTGTTGCATTGTTGCTGCTGACACTGAACACACAGTACTCACACTGACTGACAATATTTTTTTCCATTCTTTCTTTTCTGAAGTTTTCATATCTTGTATTTATTGACAGTCGTTGAAAATAAGAAAAATATGTGAACTTTTATCCACAAATTTACTCACAAATTGGATATAAAAAAATCATAGAATTAGCTAGAGAATCAAAATAATACAACACTCAAAAAGCACAAAGTCAGTTTACATTCCACTGTTTAAAAAGAGGACATAAAATGCTTCAAAGAAAGAAAAATCTGACTTCTTATCAGACCGACATGTCTGAGAACAAGCTGGTTTATCTTATAAGATTAAAGCAGAGAAAAGGTTTTTTTTTACCAAGATCTAACCCTGCCCCCAGAGGAGTGTCTCCCAGCAGCTGACCGCATCCTTTACAGGAGAGGAAAGCTGGGAAGGTGGCGTCTGTGGGAGCCGATGGGTCGTCCTCGACACTCAGGGAGAACACGGTCATACCTGAAGAGGGAAAGAATAAAGGAAGGATATTCAGAAAAGTCAGACATATTTTTGAACAAAGACGTAATATATATTACGGACTATATTACTTACTGTTCATTAGGTCATTCTTAAAGGATCTGCAACTATAGTTAAAACCTTCATAGCTATTTAGGAGCCAGAATGTAATTAATTATCCAGTTAACTAACTAATCATTTCAGCAATCGATAACTGTAATAATAAAGGTTAGCTGCAACCCTCGTATTCACAAATGAGCCAGTGTGTGTGTGTGTGTGTGTGTGTGTGTGTCACTGACCGGACTCTCTATCCAGCCCCATGATCTCAGAATCTCCGAACTCGAGTTCTCCGCTCAGCAGGAAGTCACTCTCCAGAACCAGGCATCCCGGCTCACACACCACTGCTCCCTCCTCCGACTCCACTGAACACACATGAAAAATATGTTACTTTTACAAAACATGATTAAAAACATTTTATCTATGAAGTAAGTATAAATTTGGAACAGGGTGAGAGCCAAAAATGTTTTGAATTTTTTTCTTCATAACCATCACACAGAGACACTGAAGCTTTGAATCAACATGCAACAAATAATAATAATAAAAAAAACAATCAAGAAAAGAAACAGAAGCTTTAAATGATGAACTAAAAAAAGGTTACTTTATAAACCAGGAATAGCAATTTTTGTTTTACTTAATCAATCTCATGATTAATACATTTCGTGAAAATATTGGTCTGGTACATTAAATGGCTGTATGTATGTATTTATTTATTTTGGAGTTTGGTTTCTGTCTCCCACAGAGAGGAAGTGAGAGAGTAACGTGAGGAGAGGACAGTAGGGAAAGAAGAAGAGGAAATGAGTGAGGATGAGATAAGTGCCGGGGACGAGGAAGGGGAGGAATGACCGAGTCCGGAAAAGGAAGAGGGGTGAAAGAAACAGAACACAGAACTGATGATCTGTGACACTGTGATTTTGCCCAGTCCTTTATTTTAATGTTAACTTTTCTAGCTGACCTGAACAACTCAAATATGAATATAAGCTTTTAATATAATGTTTAGCATCAAACATTAAAAGACTGGAGCTGAAAATATAGGTGCTTTAATGTATTAGTCTTACGACAGAAAATGAATCAGCCACTGTTTGGATTTATCATTTCCATGTATGACCTTTAAAAAAGTATATACAGGTGGAAGACGACTTTGTCATTGTTAGTTAAGTGCATGTACAAACATAAAATAAAAAGGATGACAAGAGTAGAGGAAAGGAAGAGGAGAGGGGGGTCAGGTTCAGGCCTGTGAAGAGGAAGTGGAGACAGGAAGCAGAGAGAAGGAAGACCATCTGAGCCAAAACATTCAGGATGAGATAACACACACAAACATGTCTTCTCAGAGGACAACATGTCTCCAACAGTCTTCCTCTCTGACAGGCAATGAGGAAGTCTGCAATGTCAATATGCTAGAGCAGTTAGGCAGCGACGATGCTTTCGCGATTCTATTTTAACCAGATGTTAAGTTTTCGATAAAAGATCGCCAACAGACGGACAAAGGGGTGGTTAAACAGAATCAAGTTGTTGTGGTAAAGGAGACTGGAACAGCGGTCAAACAAATTGAAACAGTGGTTAAACAGCCTAAAACTGCGGTATAACAGACCCAAAACAGTGGGGCAAACTCACACTTCACTGGCTGGGGGTTGGACTGTTTTCTCCGCGGCATCTTGGCCTCGGTTCGTCCCGGATCCTGCTCTGCTTTGTGGGCTCTAGTCCGTCCGTCCGTCCGCCAGGCAGCTAACTACATGTCATCATCATCATCATCATCAGCTGCTTCCTCTTCCTCCAGCGGACAACAGCAGAAGAGTCATCACCAGCAGCTGCTGCCTGAAACAGAGCCACCAACACCGCTTAAAAACGACTTCTTACAGTTAAAAACTGCCAAACTACATAAATTCTCTGCAGCTATGTGGCGCTAAGTAATTTCAAACATACCAAACACACGTCTGTCGCTTTAAACTCACACAACGATTCATTATTTGTTGTTGTTCCGCAGTAAATAGACGGAGCCATCTTGTTAGCCACCTAGCTAACTAGTCAACTTCAACATTAAAAATGACGCAGTTAAAACTACAAACTATGAATAAAATCTAAGTTTACAAACGTCACTGACGCTGATAAACACACCTGTGGTGAAGTCCGCAGGAAACAGTCTCCGACAAAACGTCGCTGATTGTTTAAGAATGAGTCTTTTGTCGCCAAACACAGCCGCTCGCTGCTGACACTCAGGTACGCCGGGTCCGGGCTCCGGGTGACGTCATGGCAGGAGCAGAGGATCATGGGATCTGTAGTCTGTTCGTAGTTTTTTTCAATACAGTAATGCATTGTCGTGTCGTAATAATTTATTTATTGAGTTATACCCATACATCTGGGAAATGGAAACACACAAAACTAAAATCTCTATGAGAAATTGTAAGCTCATTTATTGAATTCATAAATAAATATAATACAGGAATGATCTGACTGAGAAGTTTACATGGACAAGACAAAATACTGAATTAGTCAACTATCTATCTAACTATCTATCTTTTAGATTAGTAACTTCCACCAAAATATAGTGATACAAACATATCAAAATATATTTTAAAACTTAATAGTTATTATTGTTGATCTATGTTAAGATTTTCTACCAGTCCAGACACCAGCTGAAACATCTCTGGTCCTGTTCAATGATCATAAACTGTGAATGAATACAGTATCAAACTTTAAATAAAACGGATGAGTGAAATGTTTTAAACTCATAATTGAGTAACACACACATTATTTGTCTATTTTATTATCACATTTGAGTTTAAAGATTTGACCTTGAATAGTAGCTTTTAAAAAAGTCTTAAGGCTGGGAATTTTGTTTCAGGCATCAAAGTGATTATTCAACTGTTGAAAATTATCCCTCTGGCTTCTAGCTTACATTTCACTAACATTTACTGATGACTAATTGCACTGTGGTTGTAAAACATTAGCATAAACCAAGATAGATAAAATAGATAACCTGGTAGACTTTAATACCACTTTAGTTGTCCTTTATTTCTTGAAAATTAATATGCTAAAGTAATTGGAAGTTTTTCCACATCATCTTTTCGTGTCATTTAAACAAATTGTAAATGTTACTCACTTTGCGGCTTGCAAAACTGGATAAATTAAACTAATATGATGTACAACAAGGCTCTCTGCTGGGTCCACTAGTTTTCTCTTACTGTTACCACTCTGGCAATATTTACGGTTTCATCACAAATCCATCATGGCCTCAAACTCATCAATCCTCTGTCTGGTGTTTCCTTTCCGGATCCGCCGGTATGATACAGTTTTATACTTTGACGACTTCTTCTTGTCAGTTGCTTCATCTGCCTCTCCATTCTCCTTGTTGGAGTTTTGACCTCCTTTCTTTTTGTCCCCTTTGTCCTCCTTCACTTCCATCTCAGGGCCTCCTGTGCTGGATGGGTTTGATGTCGGACTGGACTCTTTGTTTCCTCGTCCGGCTGCTAGCGATGACTCGGCAGCTGCATCCATTCGGGACACTGTCTCCCCCAACCTGCAACCTGTCGTAGCAGAATACAACATTTGTGTGTGTTTTTTTAATTCATTAAAATATGTTTTAAAGGTTAAACATGATAAGAAGGGATTTTATTGGCTTGGTGGAGCTTTCTTTTTTATTATCATGTGCTTCTGGCAATAGAGTGAGTGTCATCTTTGTGGAATTTTAATTGGATTTTAATGAATGAATTAACTCTCTGGCCTGAATCTCCACTGTGAGTAATTGTCTTCTAGCCAATCAGACCTGCAGTTATGTAAGAGTCTCTCTGCACTGCAAACTCTCAGACAAACTTCCAGCAACAAATAAAGCAAGTTTAGGAGATTAAACCAAATGAAAGCACGGGGAAATAGTATAAAATAGGATCATTTATTCAGATATCTTTAATATTAAGAGCTGCTGTCCTTTAAAAACTCATGAGCTTTTAGAATTTCAGACCCTAGTTTTCAATATGTCTTGCATATATGTATATATAAAGGTATGTCCTCTTACTTGTCTGTAGCTCAGCTGGAATATCTTGGGTTTCCCCTCGATGTCCTGCAGCAGGAAATGATGTCAATGAGGCCGCTTCAAGTCGCTCCTGTTCCTCCACACTCAGATTCAGACAAGCAGCAGCGGACTCATCAGACTGATCTGCGTCTGTCGGAGGAGCTCCCTCCATCTCAGCCTCTTTGTCGCTGCTCGCCGATGTGGGATAAGCATCCCCGACACCCGGGCTTTGTTCTTCTTCTGTGGGCACTTTGGGGGCTTCATTTCCTGTTTCTGCAACCGCATGACTCAGCTTTTGAACAGCAGAGTCTGGGACCGAGATTAGGGAAAAAGGGGTTGAAGGGGATGGAGAGGAGGGTAAGGATGGATGTGCTGGAGGGGATGAGAGGGATGCGGGAGATGCAGCTGATGGAGCGGATGAAAGGGATGGAGGGGATTGTTCTTGGGAATCTAATTGATCCAGCTGGTTTCCTGCCCCCTTGTTTGGTTCCTCCTTATTTTTTCTGTCTTCCTCTATTTCTTCTCTGCCTAAAAAGGGCGCCATGTTTTCCTCTTCTCCTTTTCCCTCCATCTTTTCTTCTCCTCCACCAATCTGTTGTCCCTCTTGTATCTCTGCCTCAGTATCTTTATTTTCTTGCATTTCTTCATCTTTATTTTTGTGCATCTCTTCTTCTTGTCCACAAACACTTTGTTCATCTTCTTTTTTCTCTCCCTCCTTTTCCACTTTTCCTCCTTTCTCATCATTCTGCTGTTTCTTTGCCTCAATTTCTACTTCTCGACCAACCATTTGCTCTTCTTGTTCCTGATTCTTCCCCCCATCTTCTCCTTTGCCCTCCATTTTTTCTTCTTTCTCATCAACCTGTTGCTCCTCTTGTGTTTTCGCCTCACTCTCCTCTTTTCTATCAACCCTTTCTTGTTGTTCATCTCCTTCCATCTCTTCTCTTTTTGCAGCACCTCCCCTGATTAGTTCTTCATTTTCTTCGTCTACCTCTCTTTCTTCTTTCTCTTCATCTTCCTGGTCCCCATCATTTCCCTCCTCCATAACCACCTTTTCTCCTTTTCCCTCCATCTCTCCATCCCCTGACTCCCTCTCTTCTCTGGCCTCTTCATCATCTACTCTCTTCTCCTCTCTTTCATCTTGTCTTCCATCCTTTTCTCCCTCCTGCGCCTTCAGCTCTTTCTCTCCATCTTTTGGGATCTCCTCTGTCTCCCTGTCTTGTTCTTTTCTTTCTTCCTCCTTTTCCTCCTCTCCTCCATCTTTAACAGGCTTCTTCTTTTCTTCTCTCACCTCGTCCTCCATTACATCGCCATCCTTTCGTCCGTCCACTTCGACCTCGATCTTTGTAATGTCCTCCTTGCTGTCTTTTAAATCTTCACCTCCGTGTGCCCTCTCCTCTCTTTCTTCTTCTCCTGTCTTTTCCTCGTCTTTTTGCTCTTCTTCTATTCCATCTTTCTCTTCTTGCCCCTGAATCTTATCCTCCTTTTCCTCTTCTTCTTCATCACCTTTGTTTTCTGTGTCTCCTTCCATCTCTCCTTCACCCCTCTCCTCCCTCACCACTGCTCTGGACCCCTCTTCCTCCTTTTCTCTCTCTTCTACCAGCATCTCTTTCTCGACAAGTTGCTCTCCTCCTTCCTCTCCCACCTTCTCTTCTTTGTCTTCCTCCTTTTCCTCCTCTCCTCCATCTGTTACAGGCTTCATCTTTTCTTCTTCTGCAATCTTGTCCTCTTCTTGCTCTTCTTCTCTGCCATCGTTCTCTCCTTGCTTCCTGGCCTTTTCCTCCCCTTTCATGTCCTCTGTCTCCTTTCCTTTTCCTATATTTTCCTCCTCCTCTTCTTCCTCACCTCCATTTGTTGTGTCTCCTTCCATCTCACCCTCCTTCTTCTCCTCCTCCTCCTCCTCCTCCTCCTCCACCACCACTCCTTTGGTATATTCATCCTCCTCTTTTCTTACTTCTGGTAGCTTTTCTCTCTGTTTTTCAACATTTTCATCAGTTTCTTTATCCTCTTGTTGCAAATCTTCCTCCTCTTCCTCTTTGCTCTCAACTTTGTCCTCTCCCCGCTTTTCTTCTTTGTGTTCGTCCATCATCACTTCATTCCTTGGGATTCCTTCCTCCTCTTCCCCAGTCTTGTCCTCCTCTTCTTGCTCTTCTTCTCTTCTTTCTTTCTTCTCAACCTTGTCCTCTGCCTCTATTTCTTCCATCATCATTTTGTCCTCACTCCTCTTCTTCTCCACCACCTTTTTGCTCCCTTCTTCCTTCTCTTCTCTCTCTTCTACCAGCTTTTCTTTCTCTGTTTCAACATTTCCACCAGCTTGTTTCTCTTCCTTTTCTTCTGTATGCAGCTCTTCGTCCTCCTTTTCATATTTGCTCTCAACCAGTTGCTTTTCTCCTTCATCCCCTATCTTCTCATCTTCATCTTCCTTCTTCATCACTTCATTTCCTGGCATTTCTTCCTCTTCCACAATCTTGTCTTCTCCAACACTTTGCTCTTCACCTGGCGCCATCTCCTCAGATTGGTCTTCGGAGAGCATTGTGTCCTCCAAGGACAGAATGTCTCCAAACAGCCCGACCGCCTGAATGACCCGACCCACAATCGAGTTCTCGTCCAGGTCCGGACCATCCAGCGGGTCTGCAGACATCCACCAGCTCGCCATGCTGCGGCAGAACTGCTCAGTGTGTGGAAAAAATCACACAGAGTGAGAGAAATAAAGCTGCATGTGTTCCAGTCGGTGTCAAACCTCTTGTGCATGTTAAGAAAGGATTTAATTCAGGCTGATTGGCAGTGTAGGTCGTTTCTCAATCCACAGTCTGGTGACCTGAAGGCCACGTTTTCAGCCTCGGGTCTGTAATACTTTAATCTTTCAGGTGTGATTTCTCTGACGGACTTCTACACACACTCTGAGGGATAGTAAAAGCTGCAGTATAAATCTGTTGCAACTGAAAGACATGCATTTAACTTTATTATCCTGATGAAGCTTGATAGTGTACTGTAAGTAATTAATTTAATAAATGTTAAGTAATTCATTTAAATCCAAGTAAAGGTGCATAAAGTTATTCTTCACAACCTGCTCTTACAAAAACACACAACTTTAGACCTTTAGTGCATATCACAAGCAACTGCAATAATGTGCAATGCATTTGCCAAAATCTCATTTTGCATGATAATACACAGGAGCATTTCCAAAAATAGAGACCCTACTGGTTGCAGAACATCATAATTGTTTGCTGTTGCAACGTTCCTGGTTAGGTCTTATAAAAACAGTTTGAGGAGTAAGTAAATGCTGGAAGTGATGCAGTTAAATAAAATATGATGCACACGTTTTTTTCCCCACCATTTTCTTTTGGTTATATTTCCTTTTCCCCCCCTTTAACGCCTCTTGATGATTGTTCTGGGTTTGTTTGACCAATCCATCTCCCCTCCCCTTCCTCCCACCCTAAACGCAACTTAAATGCTTTACAGTCCACCATAATGACTAAATATAGTTGCTCCAGGGCACCACAAACTCAAAACAGATGAGTTTGCTTCCGTTTTATAATCCATATTTGTAATTATATTATGCATGTGTATACTTTTTATATATAACTAAAAGAAAGGTTTGCACTATATATTTTTTTAAGTAGTATTATATTTTTCCTCTCAGCTTTAGGATCAACATTCCCTCTGTGGTTTATCCAGCGCTGGAATGCAAAGCGTTACCATAAGCTGTAATAAGTCTCACATGTATTTACATTATGTCACCATTTACATCTTTACTGCAGCACGCTATGGAGAATGCAAGACAGTAATAAATGAAAGTTATGACATAAAATGATAAGAAATGATCAGAAAATAATAAAAGGAAATCTAGGAAATAATGAATAGATAAATGTGACATAAACATGTTTGTTTGTTCTTTATTTATCTGTTTATATGTGTCCTTATTTACAATCCTGTTTGTATTAGTCAAATTTTTAAATATTTATAGTTTTATATCTATTTGAATATATTTATTTTATTTTATTATTATTATTTTTAAAAATCATTTTACTTTTTGTATTTTTTTTTTTTGCAAATCATTATGGAGGACAGAAGCTGCCAAAAATAAATACATGAATAAATAAATAAATGTTTTACATTTTCATTATTATTTGTTATTGTACAATAAATAGCATATTTTTTTAATTTAGAAAAACAATTAACTAATTTATTTTATATAAAAATGAAATACTTACATTTTAAATACACTGAAGGTTCATTTAATATCACTCATATCTTTGAGAATTTGTGATCAATAGTCCCTGACGGCCTGTAGATGGTGCTATAACA
>JAOWBC010000959.1:570508-584465 GCA_028566105.1 Hypoplectrus providencianus | reverse complement strand
GACTGATGCTGCCCTGCCATTAGAGAGGACCGAGGCTGCCCTGCCACGACCCTGCGACAGTGCGCTTGAATATGAGGCACCGCTCAACATGGACGACCTGTCATCATCAGCGCCCCGACCTGAAATCACGCTTGGTGCGCCACCAAAGCTGAACTCAGATCCGGCACGTGATGGAGGAGGTAGGCTCATCTCGGTCTGCTTCTGCTTGATCGTTTCGGAGACGACATTGGCGATCCAATTCTGGATGCTGGCTAAGTTGACCATTGGTTCTCCTGTGGGGCCCTGGATGGGAGCGACCGGTAGGATGGGAGGAAGTGCGGTAGGAGGGTGAGCAGAATGTGCTGATCTCACACTGCGAGGCTGCGACACTGAGGATATGACGGACGACCGGCCACTCAACATGGACATGTTGTCATCGTTGGCGGCGCTCGGCGGGCCGGTGACCCCGGCTCCAGCCCAGAAGGCGGAGAGGGGAATGGTTCCTCCGCTGACACAGCTCTCACTCTCCCAGCCGCACATGGACTGACTCTCCTCCAAGTTCTTCTTTGAGCGCTCCAGGATCTCCTCACGTCTCTGCCTGCGCTTGACGGTTGCCGAGTCCTCGCCCCGACTCATTTCCAGAATCTCCTCCGGGTTTTCCTCCCCGAAACGCTTCTGCTGCCTCAGCTTCCATGCCTGGTACGCCGTCAGGTTGACGTCCTGGAAAGAAGGTGTCCTTGCTTCTCCTTCACCATCACCTTTGTCTCCATCTGCGACTGAACTTTTCTCTCTGTCCTCTCGGTCTTTCTTGTTCCAGCCAAACTGTATCCTCTTGACACGCCAGCGCTCCAAAGGTGTCATCTTCTCCTTGTTCTTCTGGCAAAAGTTATACATAGAGCTGGTGTCGGACAGGATGCTCTCCACATCAGCCTCAATCTTCTTCATTCCTCCTTCTCCACCTTCTGTTGCCGTGCTCTCGCTGCCCTCGTCGTCTTCTTTCTTGCGGTAGCGAGCGGCAGCTTGTTCCTCGATTTCCCTCAGACGCTGTTTCCAAAGATCAGAGTAACTCGTGCAGCTGGAGGTGGACATGGCATCTGAGGGAGGACGTCTGACGCGTCGATTCAACCGCTCTTTCACGACCCGTACGTCCTCGCTGGTGACGCTCTCCACGTCGGCCTCCTCGCCAGTCCTCTTCGGCCGGCTCCCAGGGAGAGATTCTTCATCCTCGCCGTCGCTGTTCAGTTGAGCCTCCCACCAGTCCTCATTGCTGTACTTCTCATTCCTCCGCTGCCACTCGCGGATCATGCTGTCCAGGCCGTCCTCGTCGTCCCCGTCCTCTCCGACCTCCTGCTTTGGCAAAACCATCTTTTCCTGAGAGTCATCCATGCCGTTCTGCACGCCGGTGAATCCACTCCTGAGCGCCGCCGCCGCCGCAGAGGAGGCAACACTGCTCATCACACTCTCTCCATCCTCCTCCTCCTCCATCATGATGGACTGCGCTTTCACCTCGATCATACTCTGCTCGTCCTCTTTATCCGTGTCTTCATCTTCCTCGTCATCCCCGCCCTCGCCAAAGATGCGGGCGCGGGCACGTGCGTCAATGACGGAGCACTGGCTGAGTGTGTCATCGTCGTCATCGCGCTCCTCCATCAGGGTCTCGTTGAGGTTTCGCAGCTGCTTCAGGAAGCCTTCGTTGGGGTTGATGGGCCGCTTTTTCCTCATGGACGTCAGCGCCTCCATGATGGACATGTGCTGGAAGATCATCAGGTAAGACGCCACCAGGATGGCAGAGCGGCTGATGCCCATCATAGAGACCACGAGAACCTTTCCTGAAAAGAAACAGAAGTGATTACAACTGCAAATGACATATGAAACCAATACCGATCTCAAGGAAGAAAAATATGCATCATGCCGGAGTTTCTCAAAGAGATACAAAACAGATAAAACATGCAGAACAGAAGTTCTCAGTAGCTTAGAGTTCCTGCGTCACCGCTGACCTCCTCCTTGAGGATACGGAGACTGAAAAAATGTGCTTTGGGCAAAATTTGCACAGACGTGTCGTGTGTTGTCCCTAAACTAACAGATATCTTTAATAAATACAAAGGAAATGAAAAATTCAACTGATAATCTTCATAACCTGAGGTCAACAGCGTTCTGAGCTGTGGAGGGAATAACAACATGACGGTTTGCTTCGGAGCATAACAGTCCAGATAAATATAAGATAGATAAATAATTCACTCAGAGGGTAGAGGAAGTGTACAAAGTGTCAAACTTGTTGAAATAAATATAATAAAATGAAACATATTATTATTTTCTTTAACCTCTGATGTGTACGGAGGATAGACGCTGCAAAAATAAATAGGTTCTTATTATTATTAAAACTATATCTATTTTTTTTATTTCATTTTTTATATTTGTTTTTTTACATGTTATATATAAAATCACAATGTAAAGATAAATGACTTTATTCAGTAATAATTTTTTTCTATTTTATGTCTATTTTGGCAGCTTTTGTCCTCCATCTTTGTGCTTTTTTTTGAAGCTTTATGTGCATTTACAACAGCATTTTGTAAAATTTTAAAAGAAAGAAAGTTTTAATTATGTCATGTGAAATAGAAAAGAAAGACATGGCCTGTTTCTCACCCTTGTGCGTGAGCAGAGCCTCGTCCAGGAACTCTGCGGTGGGTCGAAAGTGCGCAGAGATGTCTGCGTCAGGGAAATCGTCCACCTCGACACCCATGTACTGGATGTTCATGCCGGCGTAGAAGGACTCGCCCGTGTAGACGCCCGTGCCGTGGGCCGTGTTCAGGATGTGGGTGATGCCCATTCGCTTCAGACGAGCTTTGTTCACAGCAACAGATCTGAAAGAGGAAAAATAACCGTCCAGAAACAACCAGGAATGGGTATTATGTTTTAATAGTTTTAGGGGAGCAAATTCAATTAAAAAAATTCAACAACATCTAAAATCTAAATAAAATGTGTACAAAATGTAAATAGAATCTATACAAAAATTTTCAAAAAAATCTGTTTAAAATCTATATTAAATAACATAAAATCTATGTAAAGCGTCATACTAAAAAGAATTTTAAACTAAAATTAAAACTAACATTTTTAAAATTTAAAATTAAACTAAAAAAAACCCCATTAAATCTAAATCAAATATCCATAAATCAATATAAAATATTTTTAAGAAATCTACACAAGGCATATATAAAATCTTTATAGAATCTATACAAAAGGATATGTATATAAAATTGACATACACACATCTACATCAAATTTACATTATGTATATTTGACTCACTTCTCAGCGATGAAGATGTTCGGCCACACTTCGTCCACAGGGTTGGTGGGCGCCTCGAGGCGGTCCTGCACCATGGCCCTCTGGATGTCCAGCACACAGGGCGTGTTGTAGGGGCTGCGGTCGTCGATCATGTCCCTGACCCGGTTGTACAGGTCCTCCACCATCAGCTGCTCCGCTGATTCCAGCATCGACTCTGGGATGGACTCGGCCCGCACGCTGCGAGGTGGAAGCTCTGAGGAGGAGAGACACAGGACAACTGTCAACTTTATTTACATTTACCGGTAATATTATTGCATGAAAAAGTAATGTATTTATTTATTAATAAATACCATCATCATCATCATTATTATGATTATTATTATTTTTTAGTAGTCAGTAGTGGTATTATAGCTATTTTATTATTATTATTTTAATATATTGTAGTAGTAATATAGCTATTTTATTATTATTATTTTAATATATATATATATATTTTTTTTTTCTACATTTATTTTATCCTTTAAACATTTATTTAGATTTTGAAATTGTTTGGAAACAAGCTTCATAGAAATAAATGAATACATTTATAAATGAATAATTAAAAAAAAAGTAGTTTGAGCCAATGAAACACATCAACAGTAACTTTGGTCCTGAAGGACACATGTCAAACTGACAGATTGATCATAGATGTGCTTGTGAAAGGAAATACTTCTCATGAAAGCACAATGCAGATGAAACATGTATGGTCCATTAGAGTCAGAATCAGCGACGTTTCACAGGAGCTGATCTCCTCAATCAGCGGCGCTCTGCTAACCCGGAGGGGACGTGAAGCACGGACTCGCAGTCGCTGACCACAGATGTTGGATGTGGACTCAGAAACGATTACTTTATTCATCTGTCACAATCCTTCACAGCCTCTCTGCGATTGCTCCCATTTCATACCAGATTCAACAGCCTCAGGGAACAAATGGAGCAGTTTAAGAGCTGCAGCTCGAGACTGGAGTCGATTATGATGTTCTGTAGACGGAGAAATCTGGTTCAAACCTGCCAGATAACAAGCTGACTCAGTTTGTATTTACTTCCATGTGTTTTAACCTGCAGAGCTAGAGGCTAATTTCCACATGTATTCACCCGCTGAATACCAACAAGCAATTTTTTGTTTTTCTCCTGTCACATAACACTTACTGTGGCTCACTGTAACATATAAACTGTACATACAATATAAAGTCCTGCAGCTCTCTGGAACCAGCACAATCAAGTGGGAACATCTGAAAAATGTCTTTTCAGCAGTTATATGTTATAAATCATAAAAAAGTTGAGTTTCTCTCGACACTGAACTATTTCCTTGTTCCCTCTCCGGGCCTCTCCTCTCAGCTCTGTGCAAACAGGAGGTTAAAGTGACTGAGCTGTCTCACCCTCATTAATGATCTTCTTGGCAGCGATGGCGGATGAGAGGTGGATGGGCTCCATGAAGATGCTCGCAGCATCGGACCCGGAGATCATGGAGAACCTCGACTCTGACGCCATCGAGAAACTGGAAGAGAGAAAGAAGATCAAAATTGATTTAGATAAACTGTCAACTATTATACACTTTTGCTCATTACATTACAGGAAATGAAGCTGGTTCTGATTCTGATGTGCTTTGAATGTATTTCAGGTTGGGACAAACCTCTTAAATTCAGTGAAATTACCCAGAAGTCTGGTGTATTCAGGCGTGTCCTACCTGGGTGAAGGACAGCGTAGGTAATGAGCCTGGACTCCTCGGACGCTGCTCTCCTCCTGCGCCTCCTCGCCACCGGGAACCGTCTGATCGCCATGCTCTCCGCTCTCGCTGCTCGACGCCATGGCAACCAGGACCCCACCTACCGCTGATGGAGAAAAAAAAGTTAACTTCAAATTCAACTGTATTTTATATTCCATATTTCAAATTTATTTGGATTCTGCTTAAATGGGAGGACATTTCTTTTGTTATTATTATAATTATTGTCAGCAATAAATATATTAATAAATAACATGAAAAATAATAACAATGACACTACAACAACTACTACTACCAATAATAATAATTATTATATTCAAACGTTTTATATAATTTGCATTATTGCCATTTGAATCCAGTTGATCTGACTTTTAAAATAAAATAAAAATATATATAATAAATGTATTAATTAAGGCAGCCTCTATCCTCCATATACATGAATTCATACAAAAAGAAATATACTGGTGAACCAAAAATATTATGTCACATTTTATGAATTCATTATGACCTATGTTAATTGTTAATATTATTGTGTTTTTATGATTTTTTTTTTAAAGAAATTACATTATATTGTTATCTGCCTTAATATTGCATTCAGCTATATATATATTCATTTAGTATTTATACATAGAATTTAATATATTCAACCTGAAAGACCATGAAGGTAATTAATCATGAAAATAAATAAATTCTAGAATGTTCCATTGCTTTAATTTTACAGATTTTATACCTTTCACGTCAGAGTTTAATATTTTTTAAATAATTAATTTAAAACCCTGTAAGTCTGCTTTAAAATCCAGCCATCAGAGAAAGTAACATAAAAGCTATAGCATGTTTTTTAACTGATGTGATTGGAAGTGTGTGTGTGTGTGTGTGTGTGTGTGTGTTTGAGAAAAGAGATCTATTTTTAGCAGAGGACAGCTGCCTGAGAGTCTGTCAGCTCTGAGATCAGCAGCTCAGTGAAAAGGCCTCACAGCGTCAAACAACGCAACAACAAGTGATAAAACTAGAATATCTTCAACAAAACACCACGTCTCTCTGTGTATGTGTGTGTATATATGTGTGTGTGTCTGTCCGTGTGTGTGTGTGTGTGTGTGTGCCTGTGTGTGTTCTTACCTCGGCGGGTCTCACTGTGTGTCTGAAGGCGGCAGCGGTCAGATTGACACTAAAGTCAGAGGCACTTCTCTCCCCCACCAGGCCCAGTGACACCCGACACCACAGCTGCAGAGTAACTGAGTATTTTTACTCCACTAAAGTATGATTACTGCACTTAAAGGGACAGTGCGCAAGATATTTATTAAAAGAATAGGCAAATCTTTAATTATATACTATATAATATAATCATGACACATTTTATCAACAAATTATGGCCTGAATTTATCTTTTTAATGTTAGTTTTTATATATTTAATGGCAAGGCATCATATGAACCACTTTTTTTAAAACCCTCCAAATAAAGGGATAATTGGTTGAATTTACTTAAATGGCTGAAGTTGTCATGCATGAACTAAATTAAACAAAATTTTTTCTATTTCAAAATAAAAGGGGAACAATTGTTGTTTTTTTAATTATTATTTTATTATTATTTTAGTTTTCAGTTGCTCACTTTGTTACCTTTCTGCTGAGTTTCTCATTGAGAAGAATGTCGTGTTTATCTCAAGTCAGCTGATAATTCACTCTATTTATAACCACACACACACACACACTTTGAATGCCTTTTATAGTTGATGAATTGCACCTTATTTTGTTAGATTTCTTAATTTGAAACTCTTTGATACTTTGACTTTGGATAAAAACGTTTCTGTTTCTTCTTACCTGCAAACAAATGTGTTTTTCAGTCACATAATCGGATGTTTAGCCACCACAATCTGTTGGTTTAGGCGAAAGAAACATGGTTATTAAACATCCAGAATACATTTATAGAAATGATGCACACTTTTGAGCCTTTTCACTTTTTATTGCATCAAATCCAAAGTGCCTTTGTCCGACAAGAACAACGTTAAGTGGTTTTAGTGGTTTTGTCATAATGAAAGGTGAACTATTAAACACTGAGAGGGTTTAAATATACAGCACACATGTGTACATATACACACACACATATATTTGTATATATATATTTATATACATTCAGATATAGATATATATATATATAGAGAGAGAAAGTCATTTACCATTTTTCACACATCACAGTATTTCCAGGCGTGAAAACGAGAAAAAAAAGGCACATCGAGGCACAAGAGAAGAAAACAGCACGACATCTCACGGCAACGTTAGTGACGAAACACCAGCAGGTCAATAAAACTTCGCCTGTATCCATCTCACAACAACTCAATCCAGCTGTTAGCAACCAGAAATCCTTTAAAGGGGAGGTCCAATCAGTGCTGATGGGAATGTGGTCAGTATAAACTATAAAAAAAAAAAATCAGGTAAAAGCAGGTTTTCTCATCAGAGTCTGAACTTTCCATAAGAAGCTTAAAATTGTGACATTTCTATCAGAATCACATTATTCTACATGTCGTATTTGTGATGTTATGATTGGTTCTTCGGTCATGTGACAAATGTTCACTGAAATCTATTTAAACAGAGCTGAGAGGAGAGGTCAGGACAGGAGCAAACTGTTTCTTTACAACATTCGTGACACTTGGAAGTGTTAAACATAGAACCATTTTTTTTCTATTTCTAAAATTAATTTAGCAAAATGTAACATTGTTTTTTTTATGATTTATGCCGTTCTAACTGCGTTATTCAGCACAAAGAAATTTTTTTTTTCCACTTCCAGCAATAATTGCTTTGTTTCCATAGAGCTGCAGGACTTAAACATTTTATATACTGCAGTGAAATACAAGGCCACAGTGAGTATCATGTAAAAAAAAAAAGCCCTGTACTTGATTGAATTATCTCACATAGAAAGCATTCACTCTTGAAGTGGACCAGTTACAGAAGTGAATTAGATCCAGCACAGAAATAATGGTGGACAAGAGTCCTGTCAAGTGTCTGCATTGTCTCCATTTTTTGCACAGCGACGACATTTACCATCAAAACTGATTGGACGTCCGCATTTGACAGATATTTTACTTTAAGGGAGTGAACGCGACGGCTTTAATTGATAAAGAAAATGTTTTAATTTGCTTCTTTAATTATCTACAGTTGTATTAGTTCCATAGTTTTATTTCTATTTATTATGCTTTAATTTTACTCACTTAATGAATATATTAGATTTTTTTTTAATTTCTCCAAACATTTTTTTCTGTATTATTTTCAAGATATCTTTATCAAACAAACGGGAACATTTTAAATGCATAAAAATTCTTAATTAAAAGGGAAAATTGAGGAACAAACACAGTTTTCATAAATAAACAAACAAATTCCATCAGAAATTAAATTTCTTTTTAAATACATTAATGGCATGTATTTTTATATAGTATCTCTAACATGTATTGGGATGCAAATGTACATATCCAGCCATGTATTTATTCCTAATTTGAAAACAATGTTTTGAGTTTGTGGGCCAAATTGAATCCAAAATAAACGTAAGCAGCCCCTGAGGTTGTTCCTTCAGCATCTGTATAATGAAGCAGTTAAATTTGTTAAAATGAGCTGTTATTAAACATATGTGCTGCTTTTTACATGACGGATAAATAACTTAAAACTGTGTGCAGGATGTAATTCACAGCTGACTTGCATCGGCTCCAGACTAAGTTGTAAGAATAATGTTGGAATGAAACTATGCAGATAACCATCCAGAGTGACACATTTCTATTCCTCTCATGTTCCGGATAATCAAATATCCCCTGAACGCACCACTGCATGTATATTATAGAATATAAGCTCATATTCTGAATATGAAGCCAGCTGAGAAGGAAATTAAACACAAGCTGATTATTAAATGAGAGTGTGACAGGGGCAGGCTAGTATCTGGAATATCAGTGACAGTAACAGAGAGACGAAGCGATGGCGAAGAAGATAATAAAGTTTTCCTGAGAAACATCCTGAATGTGTATTTATCTCTCTTTAGGAGTCACATGACTACTTACTACACTGTAAAAACCAGGAAGTGACGGGCTTCCCTCTCCATGCAAACTTAACAGGGAGACTTGAAGAAAAGAAACAAAAAGAAAAGAAATAAAATACAAAATCTCTGACAAGAAGAAACAAACAAAAAACTCTTATAAGGGAAAAGAAAACATTTTACAAAAAAAAAAAAAATCTAAACTAAGGGAAAACAAAAGTGAAACAAGTGATAGAGTGAAATATATTTATTATAAAATATAAAATGTTTTTTTCCTTATTATATATCTGTAACCAGCATTTGAAATTCCTCATTGAGCATGATTGTGTCCTGAAAGTTAAATGTAATTTTATGTTATTCCTGGGTTCACCATGCTGAGCCAGTAATTAAAAATATAATTAGCAGGTCATATAGGTGATTTTGCGCTGAAAATCTCTCACCAACATGGCGTGGTAAGTATTTTAAAGTCGTATTTACAGGCAGAATTAAATGGATTTTTAAGCTGCATGAGGATTAATGTTGGACTTCATTACCCAGAAAGCACCAGTGGCGCTGTGAAAAAAAGTAGGGCTTCTTCTGCACGTGTGCGGTGGCTGTTCAGTTTGTTTGAGAGAAGGTTGGCGCGCTGCACGCCACTTCCTGTCTCTTCTGTCACAGTTTGTACAGTATGTTAGTGTTCCAGCGCTTCAGCCCGTGTTCTCCACGGCGGCGGGCAGCAGAGGGACCGCCACCTCGCTCCTCTCCGCCTCACCTGTGTTCTTCCCTAAATCTGTCTGGGCGTGGTGCCCGGCCATCTTCTTCTTCTCCTCGCGGCAGTACGCTGGCGGCGGCAGGCACGGCACCAGGTGCACCTCGCCGGTCTCGTTCATGAGCTGCACGCAGGTGTAGAAGTCCTGCGGCGAGCGGTTCGTGTCGACGGGAGCGTGGGCGGTGTCGTGGCGTCCCATCACGCTGTACTCAGTCCCGGGCAGGGACACGATCTCTGGCCGCGGCCACGAGGGCGAGAGGTCCAGCAGGGGGGCGAAGGCCTCGGGTGGCGTGGTGCAGTATGGCGACGGCCTGAACGACGTTGGGCCCGTGAGCTGGTGATGGGCGGCCACGGGCGCCACGTCACATGGAACCATCAGGGTGTCCCTCTCCAGGACCGCCGGGTCGGCCGCGACACCGCCCACATCCTTTGGCGTGGTCAGGTAAACGCCACCGGCGCTCACGTGGTCCCAGACCTCCTCCGTGTAGCTCGGAGGGCAATAGCTGTGGAAGTCGCGGAAGTGACGGTTTATCTCCTCCAGGTTCCCTTTCTGATGGAGAAGGAGGAAAAATAAAGATGGAGGGGAAACGCAGGGAGAAAGGGAGTTAGAACAAGGTAGAGCATGGGAAGAAGATGAGAAGTCCATCATGAAAAAAAAGTACAGAAATGGACGGAAAGCCAGAAATGGGAATGAGAGAATGGAAGGAGGTATGGAAATAAAAAGTCAGAAGAGGTGTCCACATAACCCTGAAAGCTACAAAAGAGCACTTAACTCAGTTTGTTAAATGAATAAAGAAAAGAATAAGTAAATCTCTATATGAATACCTAAATAATGTTCTGAGGTAAATCCTAGAATTAATAAATATTAATAAGACATTCATGAAAAAAAAAAAAATTAAAAAGGTTATTCAATTTATTTATTTATTTATTTCAGGTGGTTATTTACTTAATATTGGTTTAAACAGAAAGTGTGTGCATGTTTGTGTGTGTGTGTGTGTTTGTGTTACCTTTAGCAGCAGTGGGTCAATGCCGATGATCCGCGGCTTTGGAATTGGAGGCAGGAAGTAGTCTTTTATTCTGAAGGCGAAATATATAGACAGTTAAACTTTAATGAAGCTCTGTCATTTGCATTTTGGTGGAGAATGCTGGAAAAAATGCATGAATAAAACTTACACAGAATGAAACAAGTTTGGGAAAAATGGCAAAAATAAATCATTTAAAAAAAGAAAAAAAAAGAAAAAATAGCAAAAAAAAAAAAACAGTAAAAATGTAAAATGTATTTATAGTAAGGGGAATATATATATTTTTGGTTTAAAAAAAAAAAAATATTGATAGGAGAGTGTTTCTCACCTCTTGCTCTGAGGAACGATACCGAAAGCGATGATGAGCAGCGCCACCACGCCAACGCCCGTCACCAGGATCAGCACCACCAGTTTACCTGCACACATTCAAAGATAACATAATATGCTAAATAAAAAAATGCAAACAGAAATAAATGTAACAAAAAAATAAATGAATGGGAAAAAAAACAGCGTGTGCACCTGCGGGTGGCCTGGCGGGGATGCTCATCAGCAGCGGGGCGCTCCAGTGGCTCCACAGGCCGTAGTTGTGTGAGCGACATCGCACTCGGACCACGAAGTCGCCGACCGGCAGGCCGAGCAGCTCGACGTGAGGCTCCCGCAGCAGGCTCTTTATCTGCACACACACATCACATAAACCCATCATATGTTTTTTTTAGTTATTATAATGTTCATATTAAATTCTACCCTTATGTTAACCCTTCAATTCTTTATTTATTTCTTTATGTCTTTTTATTATTTATTATCATTTTTAAATATTGTTCAAATGTGCATATATATATTTATTAAAATTTTAAGACAAAAGTAATTTAGTCTTAATTCTTAACTTATCAATTCTTCTGTTTTTTTTTTTAATTAATTAATTTTTTTATTTATATTTATTTGGCAGCTTCTGTCCTCCAATAATTTGAATGACTTTAATTTTAATAAAAAAATACTGAATAATATACAAGTATATTTTTCCTCATGTCATTCTTTTATTGACTATTAATGACTAATAATAATTATAAAACATTGTATTTGCATAGCATTTTAAAAGGTGTTCAAAGAAACTAAGCACTAAACTATTTCTCCTTATTTTTCTTCCTCTGGAAACTGTGTGTTATTTAAATATACATTTTTATATTTTAAAGTGCACAGATATGTTTGTTGTCATGTGCATGAGTACCTTCCAGTTGTCGGGCTCGGTGACCCTCCTGTAATGCAGCTCGTACACCAGCGTGATCCAGCCGTACTGCAGGTCGGAGGGCGCCGGGTATGTCCAGGACAGCAGAGCGTTGTGACCCATCTCATCGCCGCCGGCGGCCCTCAGCACGTAGGTCAGATTGACCGGAGCTTCGGTTTGAACTGTGGTGGGACATGAAATGTTGAAAGGACGTCAGAGCACAAAAAATTAAAGGTCATCAGTGGCGGTTTTTATGCCTTCTGCCCTCCGTTGGAGATATATGGAGGACAGAATAAAAAACTAAATCACTTCATAAAAACACAGGTATGCCATTTAACGTGCCAAAATTATAGCATACATTTCTAATTAAATTTCATTAATTATTTATAGGTTCACTTTGATGTTACTATTCCCCTTTATTGTTTTATGTATTTATTCATTTTTCTTTGTATTTTATTTATGATGTATTAAATTCCCTTTTAATTTTTTCCTGATTTAATTCCTCTTTATTTTTTTCCTTATTTGTAATTATATTTATGTATGCATTTCTTCTTCATTATGCAAATCAGTTATGAGTAAATATAAAAATATATAAAAGTATAAAAGAATATAGAGTATAAAAAATAAAACAATGGTAAATTAAATTGGAAAGTAAATAAATGGGCATTAATAGGAAATAAAGGAGGAAAGGAGCAAATAAAAAAATCTCAAGTCAAAACTATCAGTTATCTTATGTCTTTGTTTATAGTATATATTACTTTTGTACATTTAATGGTATATTAATACTTTAACCCTCCAAAATTTAGCAAACCCCAGATCTCTAAAACCCTTCATGCAGTTCATATAGAGTTAGAATTAGCAAGGCGATGGTGTGATACCTTTATCTCAGTCTCAGTAATTGACTGATGAGAAACAACAATCTTCAGCAGCTTTTTTTTTCTGTGAACATGTGAGAAATGACCTTGCAATCATTGAGGTCTGTGCGATTGTGAGGCCGCTTTCTGCAGACTCAACGTCCCTGACCCGCCTCACATGGACACACACACGAGGCTGCTGCACAGCCACACACACACACACACGTATGCTCTGAAACACATACATATAAATATAGGAAGGAAGTCTGGATAATAACACACACTCTGTCGCCACTGAATGAGATTAAGTTGTGGCAGAGGATTCCTGCTGTTTGACAATGCGTGCATTCATCACTTCAATAGGCTCTTAGAAAACGTCGCTCAGTGAAGGAAAATGTTCAATTTAACGATGAGAAACACGCACAAACGCTGCTAAAAATATCTGATTCTTGAGAGGTCGGCGACCTCCCGATCCACATGATGCAGCAGCTAAAGTGGAGGCACAGAGGAACGAATTATAGGCTGCAATCACAGCAGCCAACTAGCAGCAGTGACAGAGCAGTCACACACACACTGACTGAGTGTGTGAGCAGCAGTCAGAGTTATGATGGGACAGTCCCTGAATATATAACCTCTGAACCTCAGCAGGACGTTTCAGGGCAACATTTACGTATCCCATACATCTCCTTAGCTGCTTTAGAACCATAGCTTATCTCTTCTCATCTCTTTTTTTAATCTAATTTCATTTTATTTTACCAATTTGTATCTCATCTGATTGTATTTTCCTTATTGTAATCTCATTTTCCCAATTTTTATCTAATCATATTTCACCACATCCTATTTTCTTTATTTATCTCATCTGATTACCAAATTTTATCTTATTTTATTTCATCTCATCTCATAATTTGATCTTAAATTTTTTTATTTTATCACATTTTATCCTATACCATTTCATCCCATTTATTTTTTTTTCTCAACTTAATTTCTATCATTTTATCTGTGAACATTTAATCTTTTATTGTCAATATATTTATTATTTTTTCTCACCTATTTTATCTCTCTCTCATCATAAAATAACTCAT